>OX155976.1:908595-1378773 GCA_944548615.1 Micropterix aruncella | reverse complement strand
CGAAAGTGGTACTCATCCAAGAATACATCTCGTTTAAACAATAAGCATTTCCCAGTCCAGTCCGGGAAAACCTTCCAGCTATGTAAGTGGCTTTTATTATTTTTATTTTTTCATCAAAGTGTCATCCTTTAAACTAATTCTTTTAAAAAAAGATTTTACAAAAAACCAATCAAATATTAACAATATTATACAATTTTATCTTATGTTTTGAACTCTTGTAAATATCATATAGCCTTAAGTATAAACTTCTCGACCAGAAATTACGATTTATATCTTATTTCATGGGAACGAGCAAATGAAGTATTTTATTTTTATTTTCATTTAATAGCTGGCTGATAGCGAGCCCAGCAATCGTATATCGTCCTTTTAAAGAGTGGATATATTCGAATTTCAAATCGAATTTTCGAAATGTCATTCCGCATTTAAGAGACGATTGATTGTGATTTTTTTCATTGTTTTTGCTTAAATTTGTCTTTAATAAAGACATTTTATTTTGGTTTGCAAAAGGATACGCTTTGTTTTTGAGATGTGGGTGAAGGGCGATCGTTCGCTAGCGATAAAGGGATCCCATTAAACCTACAGTGTACCGTCGAAAGTGGTACTCATCCAAGAATACATCTCGTTTAAACAATAAGCATTTCCCAGTCCAGTCCGGGAAAACCTTCCAGCTATGTAAGTGTCTTTTATTATTTTTATTTTTTCATCAAAGTGTCATCCTTTAAACGAATTCTTTTAAAAAAAGATTTTACAAAAAACCAATCAAATATTAACAATATTATACAATTTTATCTTATGTTTTGAACTCTTGTAAATATCATATAGCCTTAAGTATAACCTTCTCGACCAGAAATTACGATTTATATCTTATTTCATGGGAACGAGCAAATGAAGTATTTTATTTTTATTTTCATTTAATAGCTGGCTGATAGCGAGCCCAGCAATCGTATATCGTCCTTTTAAAGAGTGGATATATTCGAATTTCAAATCGAATTTTCGAAATGTCATTCCGCATTTAAGAGACGATTGATTGTGATTTTTTTCATTGTTTTTGCTTAAATTTGTCTTTAATAAAGACATTTTATTTTGGTTTGCAAAAGGATACGCTTTGTTTTTGAGATGTAGGTGAAGGGCGATCGTTCGCTAGCGATAAAGGGATCCCATTAAACCTACAGTGTACCGTCGAAAGTGGTACTCATCCAAGAATACATCTCGTTTAAACAATAAGCATTTCCCAGTCCAGTCCGGGAAAACCTTCCAGCTATGTAAGTGGCTTTTATTATTTTTATTTTTTCATCAAAGTGTCATCCTTTAAACGAATTCTTTTAAAAAAAGATTTTACAAAAAACCAATCAAATATTAACAATATTATACAATTTTATCTTATGTTTTGAACTCTTGTAAATATCATATAGCCTTAAGTATAAACTTCTCGACCAGAAATTACGATTTATATCTTATTTCATGGGAACGAGCAAATGAAGTATTTTATTTTTATTTTCATTTAATAGCTGGCTGATAGCGAGCCCAGCAATCGTATATCGTCCTTTTAAAGAGTGGATATATTCGAATTTCAAATCGAATTTTCGAAATGTCATTCCGCATTTAAGAGACGATTGATTGTGATTTTTTTCATTGTTTTTGCTTAAATTTGTCTTTAATAAAGACATTTTATTTTGGTTTGCAAAAGGATACGCTTTGTTTTTTGAGATGTGGGTGAAGGGCGATCGTTCGCTAGCGATAAAGGGATCCCATTAAACCTACAGTGTACCGTCGAAAGTGGTACTCATCCAAGAATACATCTCGTTTAAACAATAAGCATTTCCCAGTCCAGTCCGGGAAAACCTTCCATCTATGTAAGTGGCTTTTATTATTTTTATTTTTTCATCAAAGTGTCATCCTTTAAACGAATTCTTTAAAAAAAAAAATATATATATATATAATATATATATATATATATATATATATATATATATATATATATATATATATATAATATATATATATATATATATATATATATATATATATATATATATATATATATATATATATATATATATATATATATATATATATATATATATATATATATATATATATATATATATATATATTTATATATATATATATATATATATATATATATATATATATATATATATATATATATATATATATATATATATATATATATATATATATATATATATATATATATATTATATATATATATATATATATATATATATATATATATATATATATATATATATATATATATATATATATATATATATAATATATATATATATATATATATATATATATATATTTATATATATATATATATATATATATATATATATATATATATATATATATATATATATATATATATATATATATATATATATATATATATATATATAAATATATATATATATATATATATATATATATATATATATATATATATATATATATATATATATATATATATATATATATATATATATATATATATATATATATATTATATATATATATATATATATATTTATATTTGATAAGGTTTTGTAAATATTCCGTTCATAGGATGATGATTCGCAGTAAAATAAAATTAGTAAACGCTACTTGAATAGCAGCGAAGGAAATCCCAGCTTGGATTGGGAAACGCTTATATTTGAATGAGATATACTTACGGATGTGCACGACTTTCGATTGTGCATGTTAGTTTATGGGTCCCTTTACCGTCGACGAACGATCACTCATCATCCATATATCTCAAAAATCGAGCTTTTTCCTTTTTGCAACACAAAATGCCTCCAATTGAGGCTAATTAAAGCGAAAAAACTAAAATAAAACACTTTGATCACATCGGCAAAGGCAGTTTCATAAATGGAGGATGACGTTTCGAAATAATTCAAAATTTCGTACGTTTCCAACATTTAAAATATGATATTATTAGGCTGCGTTAGTTATCAACAAGCCATTGAATCGAAATAAAAATAAAAAACCTCCAATGCACAATGAAATGAAAGAAGATACTTCAATCTTAATTTCTGGCAGAGAAGTTTATACTAAAGACTATATAATAATATCAAAATAAGGTAAACTTGTATAAAATTGTATAACATTAGCAAATGTATATAGAAACATGGTAAAAAAACTGTATAATATTTTTATATTTGATAAGGTTTTGTAAATAATCCGTTCATAGGATATATATATATATATATATATATATATATATATATATATATATATATATATATATATATATATATATATATATATATATATATATATATATATATATATATATATATATATATATATATATATATATATATATATATATATATTGTAACACGAACTCTGTGTTTTCCTGCGGGTTCTCACTATTTTCACGCATTTTCTCACATTCGTATCGAAGCCGGCGCGCACGCATAGTTTTGACAGCTGAAGCGCCGAGTTCAGAAGCGAGCAACATTGCGGCGAGTGACGTAGCTAAAGACAACGCGTTGCCAGTACGACTATTGGATACGATTGCGAATTAAAATCATGAAAATGAAAAAGTCATAATTAGAGATTGAAGATGAGTCAATAAATCGTAGTTATTTGAGGAGTCGCCGAGTAAATTAATTCGTGCCTTTATACACTCAATTTCAGCATGATACAGGAGGGAGCCGCGGCCTTCTAACGTTGGTTATCAAATATTAATGAATTCAGGGAATAACCGGGATAAATAAGATATGTTTTCAATAGTGGTAAAATTCCTTTATTTTAATAAAATACATACACGCAATATTAAGCGCTATTAATATTTCCGGAAATTAGCGTTGAGATGTACGCGGGAAAATCCGATAGGCAAACCCTCATCTAGGCGGAATATTCTCGAAATCGACCGCCCTTGCTAGAACTCCTTCCATTCGAATTCGAGAAATCGTACGAGCCAGACAAAGTCCCGGAGAAGTCCAGAACTTATAGATAGGACCTCAATATTTTCTCCGGTGAGTGTTCGTTTGATAATTGATATTGTGAGAACTAGATTCCCTGGGGCGGGCATAGCTCGACGGGAGTTTCCGGCCTTTGGGCGGCTTGTCCGGAATGTGGAGTGCCGTCTCCCTTCCGTGATGCCTTCCACTGCCTGGATCCCGCATACTGACGGATACGTTCTTCCGGCAGGGACTTTTGCAGGGGCGATTATCAGTCGCCCTATTTTCGGTGAAGCCTGAAGCGCCGCCCATATTCTCCGGCGAACCGCCCTTAAGCAAGAACGACACTCGGGTAATCCTTCGGCCCCGACTCCGCATCAGCCGCAGCAGTAGCTCCCGGCAGTCGTCGGGAAGATTAGTACGATCGCGCGGCCGACAATACTACCGTACGATAGCCGGCGCATCGTACCACCAGCCTACCTGCTCGACACCGGCTCGCCGCCACGACGAAGACGAACGAGTGATTCCGAAGCCCTTCGCGGAGATCCAGGCTGTCCACCCTTACCAGTTCCTGAGTGATACCAACCGTACCAAGCCGACCGCGAATATCGACGGGATACAATATATAGTATTATAATTCAAGCTAGGCGCCGACCCTGAGATAAAGTCTGCATGGCTATTTGTATAATAACATCATTCTGACTATTGGATAATTTTCCCTCACTTTTGATTAATTGATTATATTATTTTGTTATTCTACGTAATTTTGGTATTTTTGAATATTGTCGATTTAATAATTTATAACTTTAAGCGATAAACCAATATGAATAATATTAATATATGAATAATAAAGGCCCTTGTTGGTAAATTAATAATTATATCTCTTTCACTCATTTAATAACACAAAAACCTGTAACCCTACAGATCCCAAATATTTTCCAAGGACTATATATAGCCAAGGAAAAATATAGGTTACAATATATATATATATATATATATATATATATATATATATATATATATATATATATATATATATATATATATATATATATATATATATATATATATATATATATATATATATATATATATATATATATATATATATATATATATATATATATATATATATATATATATATATATATATATATATATATATATATATATACTTATATATATATATATAAATATATATATATATATATATATATATATATATATATATATATATATATATATATATATATATATATATATATATATATATATATATATATATATATATATATATATATATATATATATATACTTTTTTATTGAAAATTTTGTATTTTTATACACTTTAGGGGTTTTGGTTAGTAAAAGGGATAGAGTTGAGTACCTTAGCCGAACGTTTCGGAGCCCGTGGCTCCTTCCTCAGCGGCGAGAAGAATACTGATCAGTCGCGAGCGAGAAGAATACGAATCAGCGGCGAGTATTCTTCTCGCCGCTGAGGAAGGAGCCACGGGCTCCGAAACGTTCGGCTGAGGTACTCAACTCTATCCCTTTTACTAACCAAAACCCATAAAGTGTATATATATATATATATATATATATATATATATATATATATATATATATATATATATATATATATATATATATATATATATATATATATATATATATATATATATATATATATATATATATATATATATATATATATATATATATATATATATATATATATATATGTATATTACGCTTGCTCGATGAAACAGTATTATGCATCTGCATTTATTATAGTACCGATTGCTATATTTATTAATATTTTCGGTTTAAGTATTATTTCAGAATTAGAGTAATTAAATAATGACCTAATTATCTGATGAGAGTTATTAATGTGTCCCAAATAGATATGTATAATATAAAATGCTGCGCGGATAAAACATCATTACTTGCCTATCAGTTGAGCAATGGGGACCATTTTTTCTAACCTGGAGCTATTGAAGTTGAAGGGTGATATTAACATGCAGACTCGGTGCCTTATAGGTACATAACATTTTGTCATTTTTTGAAGTACCTACTGAAAAGTAACCCGACAAAAGTTTCGCTGCTTAATCTCAATAAACCCCAAGAAATTAAGGCGTTTATTTCCGGAGTAACAACCTACACCAAGGAAGATGTTAACGGTTCCGGCACTTGTGACTAATTTGGACGACTTCGATGTCGATGTGCTGAAACGCATCGTTTTATCACACGCATGATACGGTTGCGACACGCATCCCTACAAGCAGGTAGTAAAAGGGCCGGGGCCGGCCTAGTGATTTATTGCCTCACCGGAACGTTCCTTTGGCCCGTACTATAGCAATACCAGCCATACTATGCAATATGAGACGTTCTTCTTTTTCATCGACAATGACATGTCGGAACTGTTTTTCATACAGTTAAAGTGTGTCCCTCTGCGACGCCTAATGTTACAAAATGCTCTCGCAAAAAAAATATGGATTTTTTTAATACAAAAACATTTATTGATTTACTAAAATGTTATTATTAAATCAATAAAAAGGAAATAAAAATGAGTATTTATAATCTGTATCTCGATATATATCACCATAAAAAATATCCGCATGATTAATTTCATATTCGATTTAACAACGCCAGTTATAAACCCCTGAAAATCGTCAATCTGTGAAGACTTCGGGTCGGATACGTAATTATTTGCCTACCTTCATTATGCTGGGCAATATTATAATAATAAAAACGAAGTTCGTAGGAATGCGCACGGTGAAGGAGGGGAGGGGGCGGGCTTGGCGCTCGCGAATTTCGAATATCCGTCGTGCATACAACACTCACTGTATCCTGTCTTACGTCCTTGCGTTCGGCGTTCGGCTGCGGGAACATTTTAAGAAGAGGGTTCCACGTAGAAGAGAGTTTGTAACCATCGTCTCTATTAAAGTTCGGGGTTCTTCTTATTTCAATGGCTTCCCGGGTCATGCGAGGAAAGTAGAATTGATCCTTGGACAGCACACTGGTATTTTGAAACTGCATCCAGTGGTTACTTCCGCTATCCAATATATGTTCGCAGATCGTCGATTTTTCTCGCTGAACGTTTTTAACAGCTTTGATGTGTTTTGTCAGTCGCGTGGCTATGGGCCGTTTCGTTTGTCCAACGTAGGCTAGACCGCAACTGCATTCGACTTTATACACATCCGGGGTTTGCAGTGGTATTAACAACATCCTTTACAGGCCTCAAAAATCGAGCTATATTTTGGGTGGGCTTGAAGATCGTTTTTATATCGAATTTATTTAGCATCTTACTTATTCGATCTGTCACGCCCTTGACGTATGGTAAGAATGCTCTTGATCTGCTCGGTTTCTGAGTTTCGTCTGTATTAGATCGTGTGCTTGTCTCGTGATGTTTTCCGTATACATTTCTCCTAAGGACATTATTGACATAATCCATCTCCTGCGGAAAATGCTCAGCGTCGCATAGATCGAAAGCACCGAAACGTCGGATGCTACAAATTTCAAGCGGTAAATTCGTTTCTATACTATTGATAATGTTAAACAACCGCGATATTCTTCGATTTTATAAGCACTAAAATGGTCCTTGCAATGATACGAATGTCTAAAAATCATACATATTATGATCATACATATTATCATACAGTGTTTCTCCGGAAAACAGGGAGAGATCAGGTCGTTATAAGGGAAACTTTGAAGTGTCGAAACGTCTAACGTCTTTTGGACAATGTCATTACAGCTTTCTTGCTCCAAGAATGGTTAATATCATGAGTAAAGAGAACATATTGGAAATTAGCAGCAACCAACAAAAATATCACCTTACATTATGGTTAATAAACCTTGGTAGCAGAGTAACGGTGAAAACATTCATCACAATTTAAAAATAAATAAATATATTTATTTTCTATTTATTTTGTATACGTATTTTTATTAATTCTTATATATTATTAGTTTTTATTATAAATGATTATTTATTATTGCTATTATATATTATTATTATTATTATTATTATTATTATTTAGTATTACTTGTCTATAGTTCTAATATTATTTTGGTGTAGTGAGAATTTCATTTTAACTTGATTTGATTCAAATTTTTTATTTTTAGTTTGGAAGTTATGTATTTTTTAATCATTTATATTGGTGTTCTCCTTAGAACAGGCTCTGCCTAGTTAGGAGCAACACAATCTATGTTAAGTGCTAACGGTGTAATTTTTTTTGTGGACCAATAAATAAATAAATTAATTAATGAGGACACAAAAATTTACCTTATGAAATCTAAATCATAGTATTCCTGCTAATCAGATGCTTTTTGAGCTGTTTTTAAAATAATCGCGGATTTCCTTCCCTGGCGAGAGTTTTACATTGAGTGGGCAAACCTTTGAAAAGTTTAATGCCGACATAATTCGGGCACCGTCTGAAAACGTCATTTCGAGGAAGTTCGTTCACAAAGTGCGTTTACAATACTTTCCTTGCTAGAAATATCTTAAAACTAACCCTAATATACAGTTTTTATATGTATGTATGTGTGCGTGTAACATGTCTGTAAGTGTGTGTCTTGTTACTCCATTTAACGAAAGAGTAGAACTGCGATTGGGTTAATTTCATCCCAACGGAAAATGGTGACCCAGTCAAGCATCAAACCCGGAAACTTACTATGTAAAATCAGGAAACCTAACCACTGTGACACCGGGAAATGTGTATTTTACTCGTCTTTTAAAAAATATACACGCAATTGATTAAACATTCAAGTTTTATTATACACAAATTGTACCTGCGGCCCTGCCCGCATTGAAGTTTCCGTATTGTTAATACTCCAGAACTCGCTACAGGGTAAAATGGACCCAGTAGGAATAGAATTATTATTGATTTATTTCTATACATATAGATTATCAGTAGGGCGGTGTCGACTACAGCGGACGAACCCGTCACTCCAGGCTGGAATAACGATATGTGAAGAACATAGAAGAACGTGGGATGAACATAGAAAACTTAGAGACAAGAAAATCTACTGTCTAGCTCCGCCAACATGCCCGTTAGAGGCCAACGCCTTACGGCGAGGTACCGGGAAAGGTAACCAGCAGTCAGCCCCACCCCCTAACTAGCAGATTTGGTAACAAAAGCAATTTTAAAAAAGCATTCATCGTAATCAGATACTCTTAATCATAATCATAATCAAATAATCAGGTTTAATCATAATTCAAAATGGATACATTTTGCAAAAGTTCAAGTTTATCTTCACCTTCTCCTTTATCATTTTTTTCTAGATCTTAATCTATTCTGTCTGTTCCATGTGTCACCTATTCAATTACACTGTTCAAAGATCTTGAAGAGAATGTATTATACCTACACAACAATAGTACCGAAAAAAGGCTATCGGTTTTATTGGCAATTTTTTTAACGGATAAACTCATAGAAACCGTCTGGAAAAATTATATAAAATATAATGTACTATTATTATATGACGCAATTTATTTTCTTGAAATAATTTTTATTTATTTCGTTTCATTGCAATTAACAAAAAAACAAATATATATAGAACAATATGACTGTTTGTTTGTTAGTTTTTACTCCTTATTGTGAAATTTCGCAATACGATACAATACAATTTAGTTCTACTCCAGTAGGTAGACATTCCTACACATTAGATGGGTCATTTTGTCTAATATTCTAAGTAATGTAATTAATTAAGTGGTATTAACTGTCGTGATAGCTGTGAGTATATAAATTAATTTTAGTAATTTATAATCAGTTTGAAAATCGTTGATAATTACAAAATTATCTAATAATGGACATTATTGATCAAATAAAAAAACAATGTCTATAAATGTCGGGTCTTATCCAGTCTTCGCAGGACGATTGCTGTTCTCCCGACTCACTTTGTTCGATTTTCGAATCTCGAACACTTGAGATCTACATAAGTTTATCACGTACCTTTTTATGGCGGGTGTTTTCTCGCAGGTTTCTTTGCTTGCGCAGTCCGTTTTCCTGGGGGTTCACCGTATGTAGTCTCGAACGAGAGATGCGTAAATTTCTCTCACTTTCAGCTATTTTGTATCTCCATTTCACGTAGATAAAACACACATTTTTTCACGGCCTCATTTAATCAAAAAACGAAGTTCAAATTTCTTAGATTAGGCGAAAAATAAACACTTATCACGAAGTTTCTATTCTACTAAATTACAAACGAAATTACACTACTTTCCACCTGATACACTGTTTATAAATTCCGATATATTTAAGTTCTAAATTTCTCAAATCACTGAAGTTACTACAATTATTAATTTTTAGGAAGTCTCAAACAAAATCACAATCACGTTTCAAAGTCTAATTTCCCAAAACACACTACTCGTTTTTCTTACACTTTTGTCACACACCTTTGATTACACACTGTCCAGTCTGGACCAAAGGTCGCCTATTTGTAGGCGTTACTCCCCTCCACATTTAACCACCACTCTAACCAGTTGACTTCGTTTGTAATTGGTCCAACGTTTAGCCCGCTAAATTTAAATGTCAATGAATGCATTGCTACCTGTAATTGCTCGCTGAACTGCGCCACTAATAGTTAGGTACTAATTTTGTAGGTGGCGTTGATGTCTATTTTTAATATTCTTTTTTCTCTAATAGATGACTGTCTGTATTTTTATGCATAAATCTACTTTGTGATTCTATTTAAACTTTACTTTTAAATTTCCTGATCTATATCTTAAATATAATCTATTTCTTCTTAAAGGCTCTTATTCTTAAAGGTTCTTAAAATATACAACTTTTCACTTTGTTCTGATATATATAGCTACTTATGTTTACATATATCCTACATATGATATATATATATATAGATATTTACGTTTACATATATCTATAATAATTTAAAATATGAAATATTGACAACTTACTTCTATATACTATTTATCTTTCTATAATATATTATGAATAAGTGATTCTCTTAGTGTTGTCAAATCGGTACATTTTCTAAAAGTTTTGGTATTACGAAATATGGTCGGTTCGGCTTATAAACGGTACTTTCTGCTGTCCACAGCTCAAATGTGTTGTTAATAAGTTACTCCATTAGCACATATAGGCGTCTAGTTTTCGATGACGACATAGCTATTAGCCCGGACGTTATTTTTGCCCATGTTCTACGAATTTTAACATTTTATCTTACCTAGGTGTGCATAGTGGTTTGTAAGCATTATATCTTTCGTAATATTTAATTACCATAGTAGCTTGATAATCCGACCGTTTGATTTTAGGAGAAATTTTCCAGGAAGGTTGGTAATTACTTGCATTATTGTTGGTCGGGTCATTTAACATCGCAAATCGTTTTACCTGGTTTCGAGATATTTTATTTAATGGTTTGTTTGAACCTGGTTGCGACATTTCCCCTCCTTATAAGAGAAGCCCGTCTCTTATCCTTTTTGTTCGGCAGCAACCAGGACTGCGATTTTGGTAGCCGGTCTAGTGTATAGCTTTCCCTGACTCCTCACCGTGACAGTTCTAGTCTGTCCATCCTTTCCTGGGAAGGTTGTCTCGATTATTCCTCTGAGCCAAATATTTCTCGGAAGCTGTGGGTCGACGATGTATACTACGTCGCCCTTTTTGATTGGCTCCGCTTTTTCGTGCCATTTTTCTCGTTTTATGAGCGTTGGCAGATACTCTCTGACATATCTCTTCCAGAAGTGTGTAGCCAGTGTCTGCGCGATCTTCCATTGTCGACGTAGACACAGGTTGCTCGGGTCTATTGCCCCAATATTAGTGTTTCCGGAAGACGATCCCACTAGAAAGTGGTTCGGCGTCAAGCTCTCTGCGTCTAAACTATCTAATGAGACATGCAAGAGAGGTCTACTATTGAGGGTGTTTTCTGCTTCTGTCATCAAAGTTGCTAGAGTCTCTTCCCGTGGTGCTCTCTCCTTTAATGTTGCGTATAGTGCCTTATTTACGGACTGGACTAGACGCTCCCATACTCCACCTTTGTGCGCTGATGCCGGTGAAATAAAATGCCAAGTTATACTGCGCATTGCGCTTTGTGTTGCCAGTTCGTCTGTGAGTGCTCTTTTTAATTCGTTGTTTCTCATATTTCGCCAGAGAAATCTTTGGCTTTGATGGTCTGACTCTCTCATCCGAATCTGCAAAAACATCTCGCGAATATCTGCCGTAAAACCTACGAGCCCCTGCCTAAATTTAAATAACACTCCTACTAGAGGACTCAATAAATCTGGACCCGTTAACAAATGGTCGTTTAGACTAGTTCCACGTACTTTAGCGGCACAATCGAACACTAACCGAATCTTACCCGGTTTATTCGCGTTCGTTACTGCGAAGTGAGGTAAATAGAACGTACGGTCACCCTGCGTTTTTATTTCCTCAGTAGTAAGCTTTCTTGCGTATCCCTTCTCGATAAATTCAACTATCTTTTTGTCGTATTGTGTCGCTAAATCTATGTTCTGTTTCAGTCTATTTTCTACATTTTTTAAACGCTTTAATGCCATCTCCTTACTGGGTGGCAAGATTTCACTATCCGTACGCCATAGAAGACCTGTCGTCCATTTCCCATGGTCGTATGTAGTAGTGGTGTCGAGTAAAAACTTGGCCCGTTTGTTTACGTTTTTACGATGTTCACGTATTACGGTACCGAGGTCCTCGATTTGAAAATAACCGCGAACGAGCTCGTTCAATTCCCGATCGCGGTCTTCATGTCGAATATGATTTATTCTACTGTCTTGCTGTGTCCCACCTACGTTTCCTGCCAGCGTCCAACCAAGACGTGAAGCTGTCGCAGTGGGTGTGTTAGGCAAACCTGCCCGAATCGTCCGTGGTATTATTAAATTCCAGTGGTCGATTCCTATTAACATTTGAGGATTTCCCTGGATGCTGCAGAGCGGAATATCCTTAAGATGGGACCACTTCTCTTTCATCTCTTTTGCGTTTACCGACTGACATGGTAAATCTAAATTTTCGATCGTCCGCACTCCTCTCATAGGGTAATACGCCCCTCCTTGTATAGAACATATTTCCATATCGATTCTACGTGCGGGTCCGTTATTGCCTTGCATTCCGGTCGCACCTACAAGATTTAACTGACTTACTGGGCCATCTGCACCTATCTCCTTGGCGATGTGATCTTCAATGAGGCTGACGGTAGAACCTTCGTCGAAGAGTGCCAAGATAGTTTTGCAGCCTGTAGGTCCCTTGACCTGCACTGGAGCTACCCTGAGCATAAACTGCGCTGTTTCCATCCAAGTGCTAGTAACCGTAGACATGGTACGTTGTTCAGTCTTTTTTACGTTCTCTACGTCTGCGGTATTTCTATTCTGATGAAGAAGCGCATTGTGTGGCCTCTTACAATTGTCCACCCCGCAACTCTTCTTCTTCCTACAATCGCTAAACCTATGACCTTGTTTTAGACAGCTAAAACAGGCGTTTATTTCCCTTACCCAATCCCAACGTGAATCTACGCTCATTGCGAGCAGAATTCGACATTCAGACGTCCGATGATTCGTCTTCCTACACCGTAAACATTCGGCCCCTGTTTCCTCGCTAATGGTCGTGTTGATTGACTTTTTCGCGACGTAATTCTGCTTTTCACGTGGTCGGTTATGTGGATTTACGTGACTACGATCGTAAGCACGTAGATTTGCGTTCGGCGAGGCGTTTTCGCGTTTCTGCGTGTTTCGGGGATCGTCTACGTGTTCCTCGTAACATGCAGAATCTAATATTTTTTCTACCCATTCACCGAAATCACCTAACGTTGGATGGTCACCATACCCTGCTGTGTACCACTGTAGTCTTAAATGTTGCGGAAGTTTTCCAACCAACTCTTTCAAAAGCCGTGGATTGACCAAATATGCCGTGTGACCCATATTCTTTAGAGAATAAACAACATTACATACAATTGTACCAAATTTGACAACTTTACTAAGTGAGTCACTCACCGCAATCGTCGGCGCGTTCTCTGCTTCCTTCATCAGCTCCTCGATCCTGGCGGCCGGTCTTCCATAGCGCCGACCGAAGGTTCGCATGATGTCCGGGACGTTTCTCGGGTCCAGCAGCATCGCGCGTACGACGTCTCTGGCTGGGCCGATTACACTTTGCTGTAGCCGAATCAGGTTGTCGGCGTTCGAGAATCCGCAAACCTTTGTTCCTTGGTCAAATAGTGAGCGAAAAATTAGGTACTCGCGTGGGTCGCCATCGAACCGTGGCAAATCTTTCAATAGATTGGCGCGTGATGTAAATAATAGATGATCCATAGCGGCGCTTGAGGACGTAGTTTCTTTGGCTTTCGGCTGGCATGCGATGACCGGTGTTTGAATTTCTTTCACCGCCATTTTTTCGCCTTGCAGCTCCGTTTGTTTCACCGTTGCGCCGTCACTGTTTTCTTGTACGATTCTGCTTGCTGGTTTTGACGATTCTCGTTTAATGTCGTTTTTCTGGTTTTTTATCAGCCAATTGCTCGTTCGTCGTATTGAATGTCTGGTTGATGTTCGGCTTTCAAGCAGGCTTTCTTCATCGTCAAACGATTCTTCTGCCTCCGCTTCTAACATTAGTTTATGGATGGCCAATTTCTCCTCCAGTAACTGCATCTCAATCTCGGCCTCCGCCTCAGTTTCTGCACGTCGAGTTTCTGCTTCCGCTTTTGCTGTTGCATACTTCTTTTTAAGCCGCGCTCGTTCCTCGGCCGCCTCCATGTCTGCTTGTAACATTTGCAGCGTCATGGCGTCTGCAGTCGTGGATCTGCTGGATTTTCTAGATCTGTGACTCCTGATTGATCTAGCTTTCGGTGAGTGACTTCGTCTGCTGCCTCCGGAGGTTTTTTTCTGCATCCTGACGTCTTCTTCTTCTTCTTCTGTTGCCGTCGGCTCTAACAGTCGTGTTTTTGAGTCGGGGATCCTCACAGTTTCAGTTGAATCGTCGTCGTCGTCTTCTTCTTCCTCCGTTGGCGGCTCCGTTGAGTAAGGTGACTTTTCGGCTCTTCGCTCTTGGCGTCGGGTCGTTATTTTGCTCTTCTGACGACTTACTCTGCTTTCCGGGGTAGTGTTGATTGTGTGTTTTGCTGCTAATCTAGTGCTTCTTTTTGGTGTGGGGTCTGTAATATTTTCGTCTGTATCTTTATTCGCTGAAGCGCTTGATTTTTCGTCGCCGTTTGCCATGGTGTTTTATTTACAGTCGTTTCACGGATCGGGCTCCCTGATCTAGCGCTCGGCGGAACACAATTTTTTGTGATTTCGCGCTCGAATGATCAAGATATCACTAATCCAGCGCTCGACAAAGATGTCACTGATCCGGCTCGAAGGACCAATAAATGTCGGGTCTTATCCAGTCTTCGCAGGACGATTGCTGTTCTCCCGACTCACTTTGTTCGATTTTCGAATCTCGAACACTTGAGATCTACATAAGTTTATCACGTACCTTTTTATGGCGGGTGTTTTCTCGCAGGTTTCTTTGCTTGCGCAGTCCGTTTTCCTGGGGGTTCACCGTATGTAGTCTCGAACGAGAGATGCGTAAATTTCTCTCACTTTCAGCTATTTTGTATCTCCATTTCACGTAGATAAAACACACATTTTTTCACGGCCTCATTTAATCAAAAAACGAAGTTCAAATTTCTTAGATTAGGCGAAAAATAAACACTTATCACGAAGTTTCTATTCTACTAAATTACAAACGAAATTACACTACTTTCCACCTGATACACTGTTTATAAATTCCGATATATTTAAGTTCTAAATTTCTCAAATCACTGAAGTTACTACAATTATTAATTTTTAGGAAGTCTCAAACAAAATCACAATCACGTTTCAAAGTCTAATTTCCCAAAACACACTACTCGTTTTTCTTACACTTTTGTCACACACCTTTGATTACACACTGTCCAGTCTGGACCAAAGGTCGCCTATTTGTAGGCGTTACTCCCCTCCACATTTAACCACCACTCTAACCAGTTGACTTCGTTTGTAATTGGTCCAACGTTTAGCCCGCTAAATTTAAATGTCAATGAATGCATTGCTACCTGTAATTGCTCGCTGAACTGCGCCACTAATAGTTAGGTACTAATTTTGTAGGTGGCGTTGATGTCTATTTTTAATATTCTTTTTTCTCTAATAGATGACTGTCTGTATTTTTATGCATAAATCTACTTTGTGATTCTATTTAAACTTTACTTTTAAATTTCCTGATCTATATCTTAAATATAATCTATTTCTTCTTAAAGGCTCTTATTCTTAAAGGTTCTTAAAATATACAACTTTTCACTTTGTTCTGATATATATAGCTACTTATGTTTACATATATCCTACATATGATATATATATATATAGATATTTACGTTTACATATATCTATAATAATTTAAAATATGAAATATTGACAACTTACTTCTATATACTATTTATCTTTCTATAATATATTATGAATAAGTGATTCTCTTAGTGTTGTCAAATCGGTACATTTTCTAAAAGTTTTGGTATTACGAAATATGGTCGGTTCGGCTTATAAACGGTACTTTCTGCTGTCCACAGCTCAAATGTGTTGTTAATAAGTTACTCCATTAGCACATATAGGCGTCTAGTTTTCGATGACGACATAGCTATTAGCCCGGACGTTATTTTTGCCCATGTTCTACGAATTTTAACATTTTATCTTACCTAGGTGTGCATAGTGGTTTGTAAGCATTATATCTTTCGTAATATTTAATTACCATAGTAGCTTGATAATCCGACCGTTTGATTTTAGGAGAAATTTTCCAGGAAGGTTGGTAATTACTTGCATTATTGTTGGTCGGGTCATTTAACATCGCAAATCGTTTTACCTGGTTTCGAGATATTTTATTTAATGGTTTGTTTGAACCTGGTTGCGACAATAAATATAATTATCAATGTAATCTTGCGGTGTCGACTACAACGGGCGAGCCCGTCACCAAAGGACTTTTTAACGATTAGTCGTTCTGTCGCCCTGCAGTGAACGTAGAAGACTTTGGACAGTACAATCCTACGTCCAGCTACGTCACAACCCGTGAGAGTCCAACGCCTTACCGCGAGTGAGCCAGGAATAAACCCGGCGGGCTCGAGATACTCGCGCCCTCACTTCCAATTGTGACCAGATTTCTCCGGTCTCTCGATTGGTTCCGAGTTCTAGGTCGCTTGCGCGGTCCTCTCCCTTATACGAAGCGGTGAAACGGTGTGCATCGAATCTATCGCGGACCAAGGCGTCCTTTGCCCGACTCTGAACCGGGATCGGATGGCCAATGGTCATTTCAAGAGCAGTCGCCGTAAGGTAGACAACCACCCCCGCTCTATAGGAAACAATACAGTTCCCAGACTCCCCCGACTGTTAGTCGGAGAGCACAGTCGATTGGCTTGCGCCGCTCGGTGCGCAGACCGTCCAGGAGCGCCAGAGGTTTGATTCCCAGGGGAGACTGGTTGACCCAGTGTCCTACCCAGGTTCGCACCCCATGCGTGGAGGCCATCGGATGGGTGTTGACCCGTGAGTGTGACCGACCCTGAACACATGGGTCATCGTGGCCACCTCATCATGGGCCCATTAGCTCCCTAAATCAATGTAATAATGAGATAGAGATAGATAGAGAAAGAGATAATATACTAAAAATTTATAAATTGATATACATAAATGGCCAAATGCAATAATATGGCCATTGTCGATAAAAGTAAAAAATACGCTCTTTAGCAAGTCAATTATCAGGAATTTTTCTTTTTTTTATGTTTGTTACCTCAGAACTCTGCCATTTAGGAACCGATTTCAAAAATTCTTATTTATTTGAAAGGATATACTTGCAGATTGGGTCCCTTTTTTATCAAAATCCTGTTCTGATGATGGGATCCATGAGAAATTGAGAGAACTCCTCAAATATTTCATATGAAGTTGAAAATGTACATATTGATTCAATTCCGATGACAATGTATTTTTTTATGGTCAGCATGACCTGATTCTACACCCTGGGTTGGCTCCCGACGAGGGGACTCCTCAACGGTCAACAGCATGAACAATAAATTTTGTATACTTATTCAGTTATGGTAGCCCGTTCTAAGTTTCACCATGACATGGCTGCTGCACCCATGGTTGGCTTCCGACGAGGGGACTCCTTAACGGCCAACAGCACAGACACGAAATTTTGTATATGTATTCAACTACGACAGCTCGTTGTAAGTATCACCATGGCATGGCTGCTGCACTTATGAAAAAGTCGGTTTTCTGAGTTATAATTTTGTGTATTATTTTACATTGTAATTCTCTTGGAATATGAATTCAGCATTATCCAAATATCCTAGGTCATATACTTACTGGATTCTTGAGTGAGCCATTAAATATTATTTTTTTGAATTGGTTCTGGGCGGGAATTTTTTTTAAAGTAGTTCAATGGGTGAGTTTGTGATTATACGACAATATCTTACAAGCAACCCTAATATACAGTTTTTATATGTATGTATGTGTGCGTGTAACATGTCTGTAAATGTGTGTCTTGTTACTCCATTTAATGGAAAGAATTTAAACGCAATTGGGTTAATTTTATCCCAACGAAAAATGGTGACCCAGTCAAGCATCAAACCCGGAAACTTATTATGTAAGATCAGGAAACCTAGCCACTGTGACACCGGGAAATGTATTTTACTCGTCTTAATTAAAAAATATATAGGCAATTGATTAATCATTCAGTTTTATTACACACAACTTGTACCCGCGGCTCTGCCCGCATTGAACTTTCCGTATTGTTAATACTCTAGAACTCGTTGTCGGGTAAAATGGACCCAGTAGGAATAGAATTATTATTTATTTATTTCTATACATTCAGATTATCAGTATGGCGGTGTCGACTACAGCGGGCGAACCCGTCACTCCAGGCTGGTATAACGATATCTTTCTTATAGCATAGACTGCCGATGACAAAGTTGCACACAAATTATCGATATGTTGATTCCAGTTTAAATTTTCATCACTTTAGATGAAAATTTAAACTGGAATCAACATATCGATAATTTGTGTGCAACTTTGTCATCGGCAGTCTATGCTATAAGAAAGGTGAAATTTCTGGCTGGCGAACGTGCAGCGATCAGTGTGTATCACTCCTGCTTCCATTCAAAGATGTCTTATGCGATACTACTATGGGGTAATGCAACCGATACCCATCGCGTCTTTGTGCTACAAAAGCAAGCCGTTAGGACAATTTTTGGTGTAAGCAGAGAAACACATTGCGCCCCTTTTTTTATTAAAGCTGGTATTCTTACCATGTCGTCCATGTACATATATCAGTGCCTTTTATACGCCAAAGAGAATCTTTTAAATTGCGAGCTTCACTCCACTCGGCATAGCCATAATACGCGACATAAAAACAATGTTTTATTGCCTAAAGTACGCTTGACTAAATATCAAAAAACATTTTTATATATTACTTTTAAATTGTTCAATGCTTTGCCATCATCGACGAAAAGACTTGAGATAGCAGCATATAAAATCTGCTTGAAAATCGGTTAGTCAAACATAGGGCATAAAGGGCTTACAAACTGGACGACTTTTATGATATTGCGTCCACAATTCCTTAATCATAAATAACCATATTATGACTATACTTTCGAACTAAGTTTTAGATTTTATTGACATTGTTTTTAATTACGCATGTTTCAGAATTTTTCTTTTTATGGTATTGATTATTATTTGTTTGATTATTGATTATTTTGTAAATTTTACTATTTTTAAGTAATCACCTCTGATTACAATTAATTTTTTTCTTTTAATTAATCAAAGCGGTTTTATCATCCGGTAAATTATGATTGTAAAATTTGACATGTTCCTCAGTATTGTGAAATGCTTTTATGGAATGAATAAATGATGATGATGATGATGATGATGATGATATGTGATCGTTCTTTCAGCAGTGGGATGAACATAAAAGACTTGAGACAAGACAATCTACTGTCAAGCTCCGCCAACAAGCCCGTTAGAGGCCAACGCCTTACGGCGAGGTACCGGGAAAGATGATCAGCAGGCAGCCTCACCCCCTAACTACCAGTTTTGGTAGGATATCTCCGTCCAGAGTTAACCTTCAGGATACCTCCGACCTCCCGACTGGCTACGGGTCCGAAGTGGCTTACGCGGCCTCTACCTGCTGTATTACAGCGGTAATTCAGTTTGAATTTATCGCGGACCTAGGCGTCCTTTGCCCGTAGTGCCACACGGGATCGGGTGGCCCAAGGTCATTTTAAGAGTGGCATGACAGTAGGTCAACGTCCACCTCCGCTGCTTAGGAGACAGTATATTTTCATATTCTTCAGACTCCTTCAGCAATTAGTCAGAGTGCACATCCGATTGGCGTCGCCGAACGGCGCGCAAACCGTCCAGTAGCGCCGCAAGGCAATCCCACCAGGAGAAACCGATCCACCGGCCGTGAGGCCTGGGACGCGAGAGTAGCCTTACCGCTTACGCGGGGTAGCCTTCCACACGAGGAGGCTTCTGAATAGGAGCTGAATTGTGAGTTCGGCCGATCCGACAACAAAGTGGATCTTATGGCCCAAACTGCACGAAAACATTCGCTACCTAATATATTTTGACAATGTGCTTTCTTTCAACATATTAGCTACATTCCACATGTTAACATTAAAAAAAAACACTTAAAACACGCTTTTGGGCTATGATACGATATTCGCATACACACGGCTATGATACGATATTCCATCATGGAATACCAGTGCCTATCTTCCGGCTTCATCATCAGACCTTGAAACCTAATCGTGGTCAAAGTTCATTCCAAGACTTTTCTAACAAGGCCAAACACAGCTATGATACGATGTTCCATCATGAAGTTCCAGTTCATATCTTCCGACTCCATCATCAGATCAGTTCGACAGTACCATATTATTGTATTGTCATCAGAACTACATACAACTGCCAATTTTCATGACGATACGATCCTTGGAAGATGGTTGAATTAGTTACCTTAGATTCCATTACATAGTTAGTTACATACAGGTCGACCTAATAAAAGCGTGTTAAAAGCCGCTTCACCGGCCGCCATATTGCTTTGTCACTTTGACGTATCGATTGAAATCCGGGGCAGCCGTTAAAATATCCATAAAATTTCCAATCTAATAGCAAAAACTAATCAAATTTAAGGCAGAAAGTCGATAAAAATATAATATGCCATAAATCAATAAATTGAGCAAAAATACACAGTAAATGCAATGAACGACAGGAGTGACGCGTTAACATTTCCAAGCATTTCTCAAGCGTGGTCCATGGGATACTTGGCTTAAGCATTTTTGGCTCCACTAAAGAATGAAAACGGGTACTAAAGCTTTACATAAACACGACCCAATTCTTAAGCATCGACTGCATTTCGGGTATCCGTTTAGTGCAACATCGCAGCGTATATAATACTTAGTGGCGTAACTAAAAATAGGCTAAAAGTAAAAACACATCTTTAACCGACTTCAAAACAAGGAGGAGGTTATTAATTCGGTTGTATCTCTTTTATGTTTGTTACCTCAGAAACTTCTCGTGTCTGGGACTGCATGCAAGAGCTCAACAAATTGGGAACATCCAACAAAATCACCCTAATATGGATACTGGTCATCAAGGCATGCCCGGCAAGGAAGAGGCCGACAGACTGGCCAAACTGGGCACACTGGAATGCCCGGTGGAGCCAGTTGTTGGCGTCCCCTTCGCTACAGGTAAGAAAATCATCAGGGACTGCTTGGAGCAGGAACATCGGGCATCCTGGAAACAGAACCAAGGAAGTTGCCAGGCAAAAGCCATGATGGAGCAACCACTACAAAAGAAAACCAAGGCCCTACTTGACATGAGCAAGAAGAACCTTAGAACCACTATCGGTCTCCTCACCGGACACAAGACCCTTAGAGCACATCTATTCAACCTTGGCGTAACCGAGAGCAAGGACTGCCTAATAGGCGAATAACCTGAAGACAGCATACACGTCGTTGGTCGCTGCCCAGGTCTCGCCGCAAAAGACACAGTTTACTGGGACGAGCCTTTATCGAACCCAGCGATCAGCATTATCAAAGTATTTGGATAATGTACTTCGTAATTTATTTTATTCAATTTCAATTTCATTTTTTTATCGTGTAAGTAAATACTGTAAAACTCTATTGTAGGACACAATTAATCGGCTAGTGAAGTATTGTAGAATGAAAGAAAAATGAAATGAATAAATACATTTAACGTAAAAACGAATTTTCAAAAATAAGCTTTACTTTCTACCAGGGAGTTCCAGTGGCAATCTCCAAAGTCCATCTTCAGAACATCGTCATCATGTGTAACGGACAGTACTCAAAACAACAAAACAAATGAGCTCAAACTCGACTATCTTAGCACTTTTTATCAGGGAGTTCCAGTGACACTCTTCCGGCGCCTTCTTCAGACTCTTCCGGCGCCTTCATCATCACGTGTAATACTCATGATAATAAAACATACCAGCTTAGATTCGACTGCCCTACCATTTGCCATCAGGGAGTGCTATTCCTTACATTTCGACTTCATCATCAAATCAGCTCGATGGTACCATAATATTGCATTATCAAGGAACTTATAGTTGTATATATGCCAAATTTCGGATACCAGGAAGTGATGGAAAATTGTTTTTTAAATTTTAAAACGAACAACTTACATACTAACATTGCATTTTAAATAAAGCTTGTAATGAAAATATATAAAATTAACAATCCAAAGATAGATGTCATTGAAAGAAGAAGAAGAAGAAGACATAACGTCATCGCTAATACAACTCATTTTAAGATTTATTATAAACGATTTAATTAAACCATTCAAAATATATGCCTTTGAGCAGGCGGCGAAGGTTAAGTCGAAACAACTAGTATACCTGTATGTTGACATTTGACAACTTTATTTAGCGTTTGTACGCGGTTGTGAAATGGACGTGCGTGTCGTTATGCTGTTTACTGCGTCTTGCTTAGGCTTAGGCGAGTCTACGGTTCATAATGTAAGTCCGAGCAGATTTATTGCGAATACTGTCATAAATATCGCGCAGAAATATCTACCGCGTTCTAACCCCAAAGACGCTGAACTATCGCACAGCGATTTGATAGTGAAATACGGTTACAGTTTTGAAATACACGACGTTGTAACCGTGGATGGTTACATATTAACCGTGTATAGGTTAAAAAATCATGAAAACGCTAAGAAAAACAAAGAAGCGGTGGTGATAATGCATGGATTAATGAGTTGCTCTGACGATTTCATAGTCACCGGTCCAAACAAGGCTCTGGCATATCTACTAACTGATTCAGGATACGATGTATGGCTACCTAACGTTCGCGGATCAAAAAACTCTTTAAAACACACTAATTTAACTATAGCAGATTTGAAATATTGGGACTTTGCGTTAGATGAAATAGCCCAAAACGATCTACCAGCTGTTATAGATTATATATTGAAGAAGACTAATCAAAAGAAATTGAATTATATTGGACACTCGCAAGGGACGACGCTTCTTACGATTTTACTTTCTACAGCACCGGAATATAACAAAAAAATAAAAATTGCGATATTATTAGCACCTGTTATGTGGGTCACGCATCTGAGAAGCTCTCTTCTCATACTGCTATTGAAATCCAGTAGGCTGATACATTCATTATCGATATCGAGCAAAGACGGCCAATTGATCTCATCGACTTGTAGTGTCATATCGAAAATGGGCGAAGTGTTATGCAACGAAGATTCCCCGAAGACGATCCTGGACATGTGCAAAGCGTTTGTGTTCTTGATGGCCGGATACAGCGAAGCACAGCTAAACACGACGTTTTTTCCGGTGTTCTGGGCGCACAGCGTAGCCGGTTGTTCCAGCAAGCAGCTCCACCACTTCGCGCAGATCCACAAAACCGGTATATTCAGACCGTACGACCACGGCCGAGATAAAAACTACAAAATATACGGTTCAACAAAACCTAAACCGTACGACATATCGAGATTCACCACTCCCGTCGTCATGGTTTACGCTGAAAATGATTTTGTAGCCAACCCGAAAGATGTCGACCATATAACGAACCTTCTTCCGAATCTAATTGAAGTCTACAAAGTTCCTGATCGGCGCTTCAACCACTTAGACTTTATGTGGGGAAATACGGCGAAAGAATTAGTATACGATAAAATTATAAGCGTTTTGAAAAAGTACAACAATAAGGATGATTGAATTATGCAGCTGTTTTATTTCAGATATTTGGTAATCACGAAAGGAAAAACGAATACAAACAATATTGCATAGAATATAAAAGTCGAGGTCAAATGAGCTAAACCAGTAATGGAGAAAACGGCGTTTGAATATTTGAACGGAAAAAATAACAATTAATCTCTAGTTTTTCTACAGTTACTAGATGGCTTAGGATGAAATTTTTTACATAATATGTAAAAAATTATGTGTTTTTCAATTAGTTTAAAATATTATATGGGAAACAATGTACTTTAGGTTTCGTGCGGATTAAAACCATTGACTACTACTATTTATATTTTATGTTAGGTTACAAGGATGTGGTAAATGGATCTAATATGCTTTGGGACCCAGCTAAGGGAGCGAAGAAATCCACAAAATTCTTTAGGAGAGGGCATACAAATCAGATAGACCCCCCCCCCGCCTTGCCGTCCTTGATAGTAATAATTCACTACTGTGGTAATGATCATATTAGTTTTTTAAATACTTTAAATTTTGACGTAACATATTGAAGTACAAACATGGCATGCTCTTAATACTGGTGAAATTTAAAAAAAAACTTTTTTGAAATCAAGCTTTTATTAAAATGCTTTCAAAAGAAGAAACAACAGGCTATCACAATTAAATGCGTATACAGTGGAACCTCTCATAACGAGCATTATTAGTACTAAACTCCTACTCGTTAAGCGAAACACTCGTTAGGCGAAACAATTTTTAACATACTCGTTATGAGAGGCGCGAATTACTCATTATAAGGAATTACCGCTTATATGAGACGTGCTCGTTGTGAGAGGTTCCACTATACAAAATTGTATGTCTGTGATGTTGACCGTTAAGGATTCCCCTCGTTGGAAGCCAACCCTTGGCACAGCAGCCCTGTCGCGATGAAACTTAGAACGGGCTATCATAATTGAATGCGTATACCAAATTTTATATATGTGCTGTTGACCGTTGAGGAGTCCCCTCGTTGGAAGGCAACCTTTCGGTCTGTAGATATGTAATCAAAATTAAAAAAAATACATCAAAAGAGAAAAACAAAATAATATAGTGCCATCTGCTGGATTTCCGCGCGGGGGAGGGGAAAGTAGGGGGGAAGGGAAAGGAGGGATAGGAGGTTAAGGGTGGGTGGGAGGAGGGGGTAGTTAAAGGGGTGTGGGGATGAGTTGGGGTGGGGGGTAGTGAGAGGGGGGGTTGTGGGGGGGGAAGGTTGGGGTGGAGGAATGGGGGGAGGGAGGGGTGGGTGCTGAGGGGAGTTGGGGAGTTTGAAGGTTTGTCGCGCGATGGGGATCTTCTGCTACCCGGCAAAGTCTAGGGGTGATACAACCGTTTTTTTAATTCAATCTAGTTAAAAACAAATTTTAAATATTTCAATCATTTCACTGCCATCTAGCGTATAGTTGCAAAATTAAGCTGAATTAGCGCAAAACACTTTGTTTACTTTCTGTCACACGTACGCGTCGCTCTTCGACTGATGCTGCCCATTTTCTACAAGACTTTGGTGACATTCCTCATCGTAGATCAAATGAGCAAGGCAAAGCAACGTAATCGAATTAATGCAAATAAATATTATTTGTACATAAATAAGAAGTATGTTTCCGTTTATTTTTTAAACATTACTGTTAATAAACTGACCATCGATCTCGACGGGCTTCAACTAGTATGATACGAATTAAATCTTGCGCCTACCCTGGACAACGGCGGCTGCAACGTCACCGAAACGTCGGGTGCTACAAATTTCACGTGGTAAATTAGTTTTCTATCCTATTTATAATGTCAAACAACCGCGATAGTTTTCGATTTTATATATTGTGCCTCGTCCAAATTGTAATAAAATTGATGAGACGTAGATGGTACATTGCCTTTACAGCAGAGTGTCTTCAGAATTTCTCGACTAATACAGCTATTTTAGCGACGTCTATTGTGTGAATACATTGCAGTAGCAACCAAGATGTTATAGCCATAAAATAAAATGGAAAAAAAATGTATACAAAATAGAAGATGTAAGTGATCATTACTGACCACGTAGAAAGGGTTTGACAATGGAGAGGTGCTTGAAGCAGCGCTTAACCCTTTGAGGACCTGAGCTTTGCGGTGGAGTATACAATTTTTTGATACATAAAACTGTTAGAGGTCATTTTAAGTAACATATATGTCAAGTTTTATAACAATTGGTTGTATAAATTGATGGGACATTAAGATGCAAAGTTACATTTTTTTTCAAAATTTGATTATTTGATTATCTAACTCAGAAATCATATTCACTAAAACAAAAAAAAGAAATTGAAAGTCGCCATAGATATTTTAATTATTTATTTGAGATTAACATAACTTGTTAGTCATTTGCGTTATTAAAAAAAAATTGCGGTATATTTTTAAACAATAATATAAAAACCTAATAACAAAATTCTGATGTATCAACAACATGAAAAGAATATGATTTATAAATTATTCGTATTCAATAATTTATAAATGATTTTTTAAAATTTCTGGAACACACATATTTTTTTAGTTTTTAAGATGAATGAATAAATGAATGAATGAATGAAAATATCTTTTTTGCGCAATACAAGTAAGGTGCAATGGCGGACTTATTGCTACATTACAATATCTTCCAGTCAACCAACATGCTGGTGGTGTAAAAAGAAGAGTAGGCAAAAAAATTATAGCTTAAAAATAAATTTTAAATTATAGCATGTAATATACATTGTGTGTGTATCAGAGTAAAAAGAAAATAAATAAATAAATTTTTGAGTTGGACATATTACTTATATACCTACATACATATTTTAATATATTACCAAAAAAATAAGTAAATAAATAAATAAGTAATTAAATAAACTGCCAAAATAAGGTAAGGAAAGGGAGGAGATAACGGAAAGGTTAGAATTTATGGTTCATATTTATTGTGTACTAGCTGACCCGTGCCCACTTCGTTAGGCGGTAAAACTTTTTACCTGTCATGAAATTATAAGTGGGGTTCGGTTAGTACTGAGTGCTATGATTTATTTCCTGATTGCCAAAAGAAGGGTTATATTTTTACTGCATATTTATGCATATATTTGCATGCCAATTTGACTATAATAACCGATATTTGTGAGTGTCTTCTTGTAAGTGTCTTATTTGTGAGCGTATTATCTCTTTAACCCCTATTTATGCAGTAAAAGGGAAATTATATGCAATAAAAGGGAACAGTCTTTTGTTTTAAACACTTGAGACGATAAATTTGCTTATTTTGATAAGAATTCATAATTGTTGATAATAGGACCAATAAACATGACCGAACGATTTAAATTATTTTTTATATAAAATACTATTTTTTGTGACTTAAATATAAAAGTTAGACATATGCTGTCGCTGACTTTTTTGTAGGCATTATCAAGCTCTACAACTTTTCTCTAGAACTTAATCATATATCTCTCATCGTTAATCATATATCTCGCAGTGTTAGTTAGAAACGTTTTCGTTCGATCGTTTTTTTTTCCGACTTACTTTGCAAATCCGACTACCACGAAAAATTCTTTTCATTTTTCGGATTAATATTAGCCTACAATACAAATAACGTGGCTTTCTATTAGTAAAAGAATTTTCAAAATCGGTTCAGTAGATCCAGAGATTACTTCCTACAACGTCACAAACTTTACCTTTTTATAATATTAGTATAGATAAGATAGTTTTAGATATTGTGCATAAGATAGTTTTAGATATTTAATTTACATAGATTTTTTAATTTATGGATCCCATGGCCCTTAAAGGGTTGAACCGCAATGTGTCCATGAACAATTGTTGTTTGTATGTTTGTTTCTACTCTTTATTGTGACATTTCACAATGGGCGGGTTTATGGGCATACGACAATGGGCCCGATTGCGTTTCTTTGTGAACTAAAACTAAAATTAGTCCAAGTGAACGAGACAGAGCAATACGTTAGAGCGGAATATGAAACGAACGATCGTCGATAATTACTACCTGCCGAACTTATACTCGTCCGAATAAATTCGAGCATATTTCGTGCGGTGTAAGATTTGACCTTGGCGGGCAGTTTTAATGCGAAAAAGTGACAACCGCTCATCTCACACTCCGCTCTAGCGTATTGCCCTGTCTCGTTCACACGGACTAATTTCCGATTTTAGATCACGAAGAAACGCAATCGAGCCCAATCTCTTACAACCAACCCTACTATGAATTCTGTGTGTCTTGTTATGGCATTCGCTCGGCAGAATTCAAATTCAATTCAGTTATTTTCATCCCAACGGAAAATGGCAAAATATATTGTCATTTCTTTCATAAAAGTATGGGTTTTTTTATGGGGTCCATTATAAAGGTAATAAAAATCAGCTGTGTCACCCCACGACTTTCCCGGCAAGCAGATAACACAAACTGTTTTCCCTTTCCCGTCTTACCAACCAAGTAGGAAAGAAAGATTTGTGGACGCCCTAAAATTTTTATTCGAGACGTTGACGGAAATATCATTTTTCAGCACCCTTGAGATGATTACGACCATTTCCAGATCGACATCTGTCGGTGTGTCTGTGTGCGTCTATTGTGTCAGCTGTGTCTCGGTATCCCTCCACGATAGCGCCCAAACGCTTAATCCGATTGAGCTGATATTTGGCTTTCAGGAATCGTTTGGTCATGGCAAGAGTTGAAAAGAAATGTGGTTAAAATCAGTCCACCAGGAGGCGCACTAGTCATATGTCCTCGAAAAATTGGACTTAAAATTAAGATTTGGTACTCAGATGCCTAGTTGGGGCGATTTTTGGTTGGAATATCTCATATTATACAAGCTGCGCTAAAAATATTTAGATTCCGCCATATATTTAAATCAAATATTAAAGCCGAGCCGCCCGAGGCTATCCGAGAAACCAATCACGCCGCTCAAAGCAAGCCGAGAAACGAACCGCACGGCCCAAGGTGAGCCGAGTAACGAAATGCGCCACCCGAAACTAGCCGAGAAACGAACAGCGCCACCCATGGCTAGCCGAGAAACGAACGTACTATACAAGGCTAGCCGAGAAACCCACCGTGCCGCCCGAGGCCACCCAAGAAACTAACTGCGCCGCACAAGACTAGCCGAGAAACGAACCGCGCCACCCGAAGCAAGCCGAAAAACTAACTGCGCCGCCCATGTCTAGGCTCGAAACGAACCGCGGATAGCCAAGAAACGAATCGCGCCGCCTTAGGCTATCTGAGAAATGATCTGCACCACACAAGGCTAACCAAGAAACGAACGGCGTAGCCCAAGACTAGCCTAGAAACAAACCGCGCCACCCAAGGCTAGCCAGTTCTCACCTAAACCGCCCCTCTACACAATCCTCTTTACCCCCTAGCCCCCTCCCCCCCCCCCCCCCCCATAATCATCCACCCCAATCTCCCTCCCGAAACCGCGCCCTCCTTCCCTTTCCCCCAACCCACCCCCAACGACACTCACTAACTATAATTATTACAATATATTATCTTTATTTTTAAATATATTATCTTTTTTGTATTATATATTATGTACAAAAACAAATGATACCGGAAGTTGCGCAAACCACACTATATACCCTACCCTAGCACAGACGAGTCCTAGTAGATAGGATGCCTTTGTATCTCAAATATATGTACATTTAGGATTAAATAAAGATATTTGAATTTGTTTAGCGGTCATAACCTGCCCCAGGGCCATTATATTTTGTTTGTTTGTTTGTTTGTTTATACTCTTTATTGTGAAATGTCACAATGGACGGGTCTATTGTCATATGACAATCTCTTCCAACCAACCCGATGAATCGTTTCACATACAAACGATAAATCGTTTCAGGAACTAGACATATTCTCAATGAGCAAAAACGAGTTTATCAGAGCGGTAATAGACCAGACCTTAAAAGCTTGAACAGATACATACCTGTGCAGAATCACACACTCTCATATATACACCACTATGACACATACACGTAGATGTACTTACACACACCCATTAAACACACATCACAATCACACACATAACCACACTCATCCTACTCTATCATACACACTCAGAAATCGAGAGAACATGATAATATAACATAATATTTAAATATTATTACACAACATCACGCACATTAACTGTATTTTACCAGGAGACTATTTTGGCCGTAATATTGTTATTATTATTTATTAACTTAAGACCCGAGCGCTGTTTTTCTCTTTTGTTGGAATAAAAATAAAATAAAATAAAATAAAACCCTACCATGACGTGTTGTATGTATGTGTGCGTGTAACATGTGAGTGTATGTCTTGTTATTGCATTCGATCGACAGAATTGAACATGCAATTCAGTTAATTTAATTTCAACGGAAATGGTGACCCAGCCGGGAATCGAACCCGGGACCTTACAATGTAAGATCAGGCGACCTAACCACTATGCCACTATGTGTGTAGTATTTTTGATGAGCTTGTAATGTGAACGCATTTTTGATCCAATTTTACGTCTACCGTGTTACGTCACGTAACAAGATGACCTGATCGTTATAACATCCTAAGACGGCGGGTTTGCCTATAGCACTGACAACTAACTTAGGTACTGACGAAATGAAGATTTCAGTTTTTGAGGTCATCTCTATATATATCATACATACGTAGATATGTGAGGTTACGGTCATACAAACACGCGAATTTGAACCAAAAAACTTGTAAATTAGAGGTCATTATACTATAATCGCTAATCAATCATTTGAGCTAAAACTATCGATTGTGAGTCATACTGGTAAGCCTTGTGTAAGGCAATAACACCTTAGCAGCGCGACTTTGCTATAATAAAATTCTTCGTTGTGAAAATTCTTCTTTATTTATTTATTTATTTCGGGAAACATACAGCGCTTCATTAATTATTACTAATTATTCTAATACACAGTTTCGCTGGCCGATTAATTGTTTCCTACAATATTTTCTTATACGGTAGATCAAAAATTGCATTGCACTAAATTAAATTAAATTAAATTGCAATTGAACTATTGTAAGGATAGGAAAGGAGAGGGATGGGATATATGTAGGATAGGATATAGATATTCAAATTATATTCACTGTGTAATCACTTCCTATACGCCTAGTGAGCTAAGGACAGCTTCGCTGAATTTAGGTTGATTCAGGTAAAAAATGTCGATATCTTCGAATCGTCTATTATATGTCGTCATCAAGCGGTGCATAACAGAGTTTTGGGCGTAACTAGTATTCACACGAGGGATTTCGAACGTACGAGGAGAGCGAACCCTTCGTGGTGGAACTAACAACGACAGTTTATTTACCAAATGAGGGCTATCAAGGGCTATCAACGCACACGATCTAATACGGACGAAACTCAAAAACCGAGCAGATCAAGAGCATTCTTACCATACGTCAAGGGCGTGACTGATCGAATAAGTAAGATGCTAAACAGATTCGATATAAAAACGATCTTCAAACCGACCCAAAATATAGCTCGATTTTTGAGGCCTGTAAAGGATGTAATACCACTGCAAACCCCGGGTGTGTATAAAGTCGAATGCAGCTGCGGTCTAGCCTACGTTGGACAAACGAAACGGCCCATAGCCACGCGACTGACAGAACACATCAAAGCTGTTAAAAACGTTCAGCGAGAAAAATCGGCGATCTGCGAACATATATTGGATAGCGGAAGTAACCACTGGATGCAGTTTCAAAATCCCATTGTTCTATCCAAGGAACAATTCTACTTTCCTCGCATGATCCGGGAAGCCATTGAAATAAGAAGAACTCCGAACTTCAATAGAGATGACGGCTACAAACTCTCTTCTACGTGGAACCCTCTTCTTAAAATGTTCCCGCCGCCGAACGCCGATCGCAAAGACGTAAAACAGGATACAGTGAGTGTTGTGTGCAAGACGGATTTTAAAAATTCCCGCGCTCCGAGCCCGGCCCCCCACCACCGTTATAACCTACGCAGTGGCGGCAGCGGTTTGCGGCCTACCCGCAAAACAACGGACTGACAGCTCGTCAGTCTACCCTAGACAACGGCGGCTGCAACGTCACCGAAACGTCGGGTCCTACAAATTTCACGCGGTAAATTCATTTTCTATCCTATTTATAATGCTATCAATTTTGTTGTGAATTATTTTATGCAATAATATCATATCAGCCGCTGTGCGGCGGTCTTCCAGTGAACACATACTGAAATAGTTCAGCCTGCTCTCGTAGGTTCCAAGTCCCAAGTGCTCACGATAGTCCAGGATAGTCCAGGTATCCAGGTATCTTTGGACGCCCTCCACCCTATTTTTATACACGCCATATTGCGGATTCCAAATCTGCGATGCTTCTTGAAGTGCATTTCCATTACTAGAGGTTGGCCGTTAGCTCTGAAAACTTTTTTCGGTCTTGCGTCATACGGAAGAGCTGTTCCGTACTGGTGATCCCGGTGCAATCTCTGTCATTGCCCAGCCGAGACTTTCCTCCCACGACGCCGTTTATCCTCAATTTTGCCCATCAATATCAGTTGGAGCAGCTAATATCTGCAATGCCGCAGCACGTGCTCCAGATATTCAATCTTGCGCTTTTTGACGTTGTGCAACAATTTTCGGGTCGCAACAGCACGCTGAAGCACTTTTTCATTGATTATGGGTCTAGCTTATACGGAGTCTTTGGCAGTAGCACCACATCTCAAACGCTTCTAGCCGTCGTCTATTGTCTTCTTTTATGGTCCACGCTTTGCTGCCGTACATTACCAATAAAAATCTCAACCACCTTATGACCAATACCAATCATGTGTTAAACCTAGCAAGTTCATGGTTCACAGAGAATAATCTCTTGCTTAATGCAAAATAAAAACGTAACTATGCACTTCTCCTCAAAATACAAATCGTCTGCTATACCATCTAGAGTTAGCAAATCTACAATGTTACTAGGTATCATGATCGATCATCATCTTAGCTGGAACATCCATGTTAATGAACTGTGTAGTGCGCTTTCTTTGGCAATATATGCCATAAAAAAAAATCTTAGCTGGCGAAATCGCTGCGATAACTGCGTATCGTGATTGTTCCAATTCAAAAATGACTTATGGTATACTGATATGGGGGAATGCCACAGGCAGTTCTGAGGTTTCCATTTTGCAGAAAAGTGCACTGAGAGCAATTGCAGGAGCATACTTTATTAAGTACAAAATACTGACTTTCACGTCGGAATATGTTTTAAAATGTCTACTATATGCTAAATCTAACATTAAGAGCCGTATTACAAAATAGCGTAGGTATTCTTTTAAAATGAGTTGAAAAAATGAACGCATTTTTTTTTTGATGTAACTATAAAAGATAGGATAAATAAATAAATAAATAAATAACTATTCAACCCTGGGAGAAAACCGCGGCACTGAGCGCTCTTCTCTTGCGCAAGCAAATATATACACAATTTCTAATTGTTTTTTGCAGTGTTTTCTCCTTTCTAATGACAATAATTTATACTATGTCGTATTGCTAAAAGAGTGAACTTTAATATAGTATAAGTATTATATAAGAATCTTATTTTATTTCTGAGAAAATTAGAATGATACAGGAAGATTTTTTTTTAATTTTGTGTAATTGTAAGTAATGTAAACATTGGATATGTGGTCAAAAAACGAAAAAATAAAGCCGTAGTGTACATCAAGAATACATGACGGACATAAAAAAAAATAGTATACGGTTTTCGTTGTAGTGATATTACTGTATTAAGGAGCTCAAAGTTTGCCTTCCGAGCGTTTTACGAATAATGACTTTCGGAAAATGGGCTGAATAAGTAAATAATATTCGTTACATCTAAAATTAAAGGCCGCTATGGTTAACATCAAGAAATGGTCCAGGTAATTCAGTAATTAAAGTTTGTAGAAATCTCTTTATTTCTTGGAATTAGAACGCCAAAAATCCACTTTTCTTGCCTTTCTGGAAAAAATATGTGATACGGCTCTTAACAAATAAGCGGTAAACGGGAATATGCACTCCCACAATACACGCAGACGTGATGACGTTATCTTGCCTAAAGTACACCTTACGCAGACACAAATTTCCTTTGGATATTTGAGCTATACGCTCTTTAACCAGCTACCACTCTTCACACGGAAGATGGAAACAAAGGCGTTTAAAAGATTTATCTAGCAAAAGCTGCAATCCACACATGCTTTCTTTAAGCTGGGTGATTTTTTTTAGCATGCCAATTCTTTCAAATGGGAATAACTTTCACATACCTCATTTTCGTTTTTATTGTTTAATATTAATATTATTTATTTTTTTATATTTAATATGTAGATTTGTGAGAGTGGCCACCCTTCACTAGACTCCAATTGATTGTGAGCGAAGGGTGGTTCTCATCAGGAAGTTTTCTCCGTGATTGAAAGTCGAGGGTGTCGTAGTTACAGTATTTAATCAGAAGGTCTCTGGTCGTAACGCCTTGATTGATGTTTCGCCGTTGTGTAGGTAGTGTGTCCGAAGTGTGTAGTCGAGGAGCGGGGCTTGACGATCGGTATCGCGGGTAATGCAGGTACTGCTTGATGATGAAGAGCAGTCGCGATAACTGTCCACTGAGGGAATGATGTGTAGCCGCGGTAACTGTTCACCACGGGAATGATGAATTGTGTAGCGCGATAACTTCCCAACAGGAATGATATTGATCGATCGAAATGTACTGCGTTTTATATTGTAAGCAGTGACGCAATAGTTGTGAGTGGGGTGAGAAATGTGTGTTAATTTCATATCGATCAGAAGAAATGACATTAGTCATCACTTGACTGTGCAAAAAAATGCCGAATTTAGTTGGAAATCAACTGCAGCTGACTCGTGTAGATTTGAGCGAGTTTGCGGTTTCGATTCTGTAGAAATTACTTTTTTGTTGTGGTTATGTTGGACTGAAGCTCCAACATGGCTCCCCCCCCCCCCCCCCTAGTGAAGAGCTTGTATATGAAAATATGGAAGGTCTTCACGATAAAGGGACAAAAAAGTGTAAGTGTGGTAATGAAACGTGTGTGTGAAATTGAGTTCGTGACAGAAGAAATGACATTAGTCATCACTTGACTGTGCAAAAAAATGCCGAATTTAGTTGGAAATCAACTGCATCTGGCTCGTGTAGATTTGAGCGAGTTTGCGGTTTCGATTCTGTAGAAATTACTTTTTTGTTGTGGGTATGTTGGACTGAAGCTCCAACAGATTAGAATGTTTAAAGAAACATACCTGATCATATACATAGATACATACTTGTTTTTTCTAATTTTGTTTCGATACTTTCTATTGTGTGATTATTTTTTGTATATAGTGCCTAAGATGACTATTAATATTCCTATAATAATTATTTAATTTATATATATATATATATGTACATACATGCATGTACATGGAATCAGCAGTATTTTTTTCTATTTGTCTGCAGTGTAAAGCCAACTTTAGTCAACGCTATTGTCAAATTATTATCTCTGCTTTAACAGTTTTATATCTGGATTCTATACTGGCTGCGCCCCGCGGTTTCACCCGCGTGGTGATGGAAAATTGCGATAATGATGGTAGAAAAGTATATATCTTTATAAATTATAGCCTATGTGTTATTAAGATGTGTAAGCTATTTTATTGCAAAGTTTCATCAAAATCCATTCAGTAGTTTTTGCGTGAAAGAGTAACAAACATCCATACATACATTCTTACAAACTTTCGCGTTTATAATAGTAGTAGGAAGTAGTAGGATTAATATATTACTAGCAACTGACGAATTCTAATATGCGATAGTTAGCTTTAATTCATTATTCATGCTTTTATTGTATATTCTGGATGAATAAATTGAATACTGGATTACCACTGGCCAGATGTAGCAATTCAGGGTCCGAGTTCTGAATCTTAGATTGATTTGCCGGCAACATAATACTTTTATCATTTTATTGAATGAGGCACAAGCGATTTCTATCCGGGTCTTTATTTCATAATCGGAGTATCATATTTCATTCGCCATGAAGCAAGATATCTGTACTGCTAGATCCGCTCAAGAACTTTACTTGCTACCGATATAGTAGGTTGTAAATCGGGATCCCTGGTAATAACCATGACTTTGGCATTAGAAATATTTATTGACAAGCCAGCCTTTTCACTGCCTCATTAACTCTGTCAACGAACCTATATCTGTTGAAATAAATATTATTAAACAATTAAATTTGTCTGCATAAAATAGAAATTACTATACTAAGAATGCCCGAAGAAAGGAAATTGAGGGAGGAAGAAGGCAGCAAAGGGAAGAACAGGTTACTTCTTAGACATGCAGTACTTTTTGACGTAAGTCTTGGATGATTCTAAAGAAGGCGAGCTTCGTGTATATGCTGGGAGATCGTTCTAGAGTCTTGTTCATACCATGGACACAGAGAGAGTAGGAGTAGAAAGCAGTATTCTGGTGAGGAATTTTAAGTAAATGGCCATGGGAACTTAATGGTTCGAAGGATATATTTTTTTATAAATATTCATAAATGTATATATTATATAAATGATTATTAAAAAAAAGATTATGTCCACACTCTTAACGCCAATACTTGCCTACGGTGATTTTTGTTATATAAGGGCCAGTGAGGTTATTTTAAATAAGCTGGAGCGTCTGCAAAATATCTTTCTGTTTCTGTAATTTTGCATTCGTTGTCGCTACTCTACAACATACTTTTTTTTTTTTTTTTTTTTTTCGAAATTTTCGAAATTTAAATTCTAAGTGTCAACATATTTTAAAATTTTCTCACCTCTAATTAATAATTAAATAATAAATTTATAAGAATACAGTGCAATTCTACAGTCTGGATTCACTCGCGGTTAACACGGGACGCGTCCCGAAGGATCTTATCGGTCTGAGTTTACATTAAATATTCAACCAACGTGTCTATGGACAAAGTCGACCATCGAAAACAAGCGAGCTGTCTGTCGTTACTAACTGGGACATCAAACAAAAAAGAAGAAGATACTAACTGGGGGCAGATCGACTTTGCTGAAGATACATCGGACGACTTACTGAAGGTGGTGGTGGATTTGATTGACCAGCCGACCTGTCGAAGACTATATGCAAAGACTCTCAGAAAGAGGTTACCATAAGGTATAACGGACGATCAATTGTGCGCTGGAAGCTTAGAAGGAGGACGAGACTCTTGTGGAGGCGATAGTGGTGGACCTCTGCAAGTGACGATAGCTGACAACCAATGCCTCTTCAACATAATCGCCGTTACCAGTATTGGAAAGAGCCCTTGCGGAAGTGCCAAGGGACCTGGCATATACACTGCCGTGAAGTGTCATGTGAAATAAATGGCGTTTTAGGAGTATGTCTACCGCCGGAAAATTGTCCAAAAACTGCCAGGGATTTGCCAAAAGGGAAACTATCACAATTTTGTATAATGTCGGAACAAGAGGCTGTATGCTGTATTCAACACAGCCCCATGAGCAACAACACGAGATCATCAAAAAACCAGGATAAATCTAATAATGCATCTTCTACATCACCGCCTACTACAACAACTACCAATAAGTCACCGGTACAGTCTACAATAGCTCCAGAAAAACCTTAAACATCGCCACAAGCCTTATTACCAAATTCATAAATGACAGTGTGGAAAAACGAACTAAATCCGAAAAAAATAGCTGCAATATTGAGTACAAATTTAACAATGGCAGCCATTGCTGTGTTGGCGATTAATTAATTTATTTTATTTTATCTGCATCCAAACTTTTCTCTGGTCGTAACGGTCTCCGTTCCATCGGGTTCAGAAGAGGGAGGAAGAGAGAGTGCACCCGTGGTCGCGCGCCCACCTGTGCACTATAATATAGCCTGTGCACTTGACTGCTTGCGAACAATGGACTCTGAGAAGACTAAAGAAGTCACTAGAATCTACAATGCAGTCGCTATGGCCGAACACGGCTAGAAGGATATACAACATACTCAATAACCCCACTTCAGCCTCCAATCTCAGGGAGAAAATCCACTTCCTCTTCGATCAAGCCGGGATAACACACTCGCCATTCAGTAACATCACTCTTCTGTTTACACGCACTCTTTTACTGTCCATTTTGCTCATTTACGGAATCAGCTCCCTACCTCTTTCAGGCATGCACTTTCGTTGCTCACTGTCAAAAAGGTATTGAAGATACATTTTCAAGACAAATAATTTTCACGCGACCACCAACCAAATACCTCATCCTGTCCTCTCCTTTATCCTGCCCTGGGCAACCTTAGCATAAGTTGTTGACATATATTTGTATTAGTTTATTTTAAATTTAACTTTATTACTTCTGTGTCTATTGTACAGTAATAATTAAGAATTAGTTTATCAAATGGTTGACTATAAGATATCGTTGTAGCGATATATCCGCCAGTTGTTAACTACAACGGGCGAACCCGTCACCTCAGGAAGTTTTAACGAAAAGTAACGTTCTGTCTCCCGTGAGGTGAGCGGAGAAGACATAGGACAAAACAATCCACCGTCAAGCTCCGCCACCTGCCGGTCAGAAGCCAACGTCTTACGGCGAGGCACCGGGAAATGTACCCAGCGGGAAGCCTCGCCCCCTGAGTACCAGTTTTGGCAGGATATCTCCTTCTGGAATTAACCTTCAGGATACCTCCGTCCTCCCGACTGGTTACGGGTCCGAAGTCGCTTGCACGACCTCTACCTGTTGTATTACAGCGGTAATTCAGTTTGAATTTATCGCGGACCTGGGCGTTCTTTGCCCGTAGTGCCACACGGTATCGAGTGGCAAAAGGCCATTTCAAGAGTGGCATGACAACAGATCAACATCCACCCCAGCTGCTTAGGAAACAGTATAATTCCATATTCTCCAGACCCCTTCAGAAATTAGTCAGAATGCACAGCCGTTTGGCTTCGCCGACCGGTGCGCAAACCGTCCAGTGGCGCCGGGATGCAATCCCGCCGGGAGAAACTGGTCCACCATCTCTGTGACCTGAGACGCTGGAGTCTTACCCGGGTAGCCTTCCACTCGACGAGGCTTCTGAATAGGAGCTGAATCGTGAGTTGTGCCGAATCGAGAACAAAATGGACCTTGCGGCCCAAGCTGTACGAAACCGTTCACCATCAATAGAATAGAATAGAATAGAATAGAATAACTTTATTGTGCTATAAAAACATAACTTAATGAATATTACACTGGTATTATAAAAAAGACAATTTATGCACAAATGGCGGACTTATCGATAGCGATATCTTACAGTTAACCATTTGATAAAATAATTCCTTATTTTCACACAAAGAAGTAGTAAATAAACTTATACAAATATATGTCAGTAACTTATGTTAAGGTTGCCCAGGAAAGGATAAAGGAGAGGACAAGGTGAGGTATTTGGTTAGTGGCTGTGTAAAAATATTTTTTTCTTTAACAACTTTTTGAAGGTATGCAACGAAGGGGCATGCCTGATAGAGTGAGGGAGTTGATTCCATAAACGAGCAGAATGGACTGTAAAAGAGTGCGTGTAAACAGAAGAATGATGTATCGGAATGGCGAGTGTGTTATCCCGGCTTGATCGAAGTGGAAGACCGTGGCCTCCCAAAGGGTGGAAATTCTCCTTGAGATAGGAGGGTGAAGTGGGGTTATTGAGTATGTTGTAGAGTAGCGACAACGTATGCAAATTTCTTCGATCACGAATAGGAAGTCAATGAAGTTGCTCATGAAAGCAGCTAACGTGGTCGAACTTTCGCAAGTTAAAAACATACCTGAGGAAGATATTTTGCAGACGCTCCAGCTTATTCAAAATAACCTCACTGGCATCTATATAACAAACATCACCGTAGTCAAGTATAGGCGTTAAGAGTGTGGACACAATTATTTCTTTATGTGACATGGGGAGAAATCTTTGAAGCCGCCGGAGACTATGAAAACCATGGAAAATGCGACGACTTATTTGGTTTACTTGATCTTGCCAAGAAAGATGTTGATCTATTAGAATTCCAAGGTTTTTAACATTTTTGGTATATTCGTCAATTTTTCCATTCACACAAATTGGCGGTAATGATGAAGTATCTATTTTTGCCAATGTTTTTTTGCTGCCTATAACAATTGCTTGCGATTAATTTGGATTTATAATTATACCATGTTTTGTAGCCCAAGCAGATATTTGATCTAAATCGGAATTCATTATAGCCACGGCTGTGCAAAGATCATCTGGCCTGGCATGATAATAGATTTGAAGAAATAGTCATTGTGCATTAATAGTCTTTTTCTTATAAACCTTCTTATATATTAGGTAATGTTTTTAAAGCACAATAAAATTATTCTATTTTATTGTGATATTTGGCCTTCTTTTTACTGTTATAATAAATATTATAATAAATTATAGTTTAAAAAAAAACACTAAAAACACGCTTTTGGGCTATGATACGATATTCACATACACACGGCTATGATACGATATTCCATCATGCCAGTGCCTATCTTCCGGCTTCATCATCAGACCTTCAAGGACTAATCGTGGTCAAAGTCCAAACACAGCTATGATACAATGTTCCATCATGAAGTTCCAGTTCATATCTCCCGACTCCATCATCAAATCAGTTTGATAGTACCATATTATTGTATTGTCATCAGAACTACATACAGCTGCCACTTTCCATGACGCTACGATCCTTGGAAGATGGTTAAATTAATTACCTTAGATTCCATTTCATAGTTACATACAGGTCGACCTAATAAAAGCGTGTTAAAAACGAATTTACAGCGTGGAGTTTGTAAAACCCGACGGTTCGGCGATGTTGCAACAGTCATTGTCCAGGGTATACTGTTTCAGGGTCGTTTTTATCTTATGTATGATGTCAAATAACCGCGATAGCCTTCGATTCCTTTTTACTATATTTAAAATATTTTCCTTGGAACAAGTTATTATTTAATTGGACGGCATTGTAGGTTTATTATGTTTATGTATTACCTGTTATTAAATAGTGGGCCCGATTGCGTTTCTTCGTGAACTAAAATGATAACTTAGTTCAACCGAACGAGAGAGAGCAATGCGTTAGAACGGAATATGAAATGAACTGCCGTCGATTTTCCCGCACCAAAATTACCTGTCGAACTTATAGACGCCCGAATAAGTTTGAACACATTTCGTGCTGTGTTAGATTTAGCTGCCTTATTTTCGGTGGATAGTTTTAATGCGGAAAAGTGACAACCTTCCATTTTACTGCTCTGTCTCGTTCCCACATCGATATGTTAGCTAGATATGCCGTCAGATACAAATTGGTTGGCTCCATACCCTTTGCTCGTAAGTCATGTGACAGAGAGAGCAATACATTAAATAGTAATAATAATAATAATAATTCTTTATTGTGAACTGTAAGTAGGTCGTACAAAATGGATAGGTACTATTTCATGTGCTATACAGTTTACCAATCCGGCGTACAATATGTATTTTTCTATAATTAAATATATGTTCACTTCGCAGTTGAAGGAAAACAAATCCGAAAAGTATTACGTTTTAAACATAAGTATTAGGTATTAACAAAATAATAATTATAACTATTATCTACAAATTTAGTAAATTTCTATTACTATATATAAATCAAATGTCAGTTTGTTTTTATATTAAAATGTCAATCTGGAATTATTAGGCTATCTACGGTTTGTCAGATTTAGAGCTAGAATTAAATATAAATGTTTACAGTTTAAAATGTTGGAGAGTTACAATAAAAATATGTTATATTATTTATTTGTCATTATCGTTTAAAAAGTCATTCACGCTGTAATAGCATTTATTTTTGAGCCAGTGCTTTAATGTCTGTTTGAATCCTGGTTGTTGCATTGATTTGATGTTTTGTGGAATAGCGTTAAAATATTTATCATAGCAGAACTCAAGCAGGCGCGGATCTATAGGGGGGGGGGGGGCGGAAGGGGCGACCGCTCCCCCAACGAGGATTGGAAAAAAAATTCTTGACAAAAAGCTGGCAAGATTCCTGAATGACCATTACCTACAATCTACAGATTTTATCGTCTACCTACACTCACGATTATACGTCTATACTGACGACTAAACGACTACACTGATACTTTTAAACTGACATAAGAGTCTCCTAGGAGTACATTTATTTATTTATTTATTTTATTTAAGAATCAATTACTATGAAACATTGATTAGCTTATAAAGATAACAGGAACCGAATGGCAAAACCTTAACCTTTTGCTTATATGTTTCTGTCACCCAACTGGGACTAGCCCGTTCTAGGGTGGACAGGACTCTAATATTACAATCATGTTTGCTTGATTGCTTGCAAATGTACAAGTTTTAGTAAAAAGCTAATAACACTAAATTGCCCTAACATGTGATCTTCAAAATAAAAATAATAATAATAATAATAATAACAAAATATTAAAAGATAATATAATAAATAAAATGCAATTCCATTATATAAGCGACAATAAATATAATATAAAGTTCGATAAAATAAAATAAATAAAGTTATATGTGAGAAAAGAAAGAAACAGTCATTAATATTTATTAATATAAAAATACCTATAGTCTAAAAAGTATACTTCATTGTCAAAGTCAAATAATTTTTGGTAGTTAGTTCAATGTTAAAATATACTTAACATATATGTTTAAAAATATGTTAATAATTTGTGCACCTAAGTTTTATTATACTATTATTTCTAACATTTGATGTATGGTTAGTCTGTCATGATTCGATAACCATTTCTTTAATTTATTTTTGAATTCCCTATGCGGCAGGAGTTCTGGGAGAATACAAGATCTGGAAAGAAAGTTTTAAAAGGCAAAAGAGAAATAATCCCGCTTATTCGGAGCCAAACAATATTCTAGATGTTCTAGATCTGGCCGACGAATTCAACTACCCTGGCATACATCGCCTCATCCTTATCATGGCCTCCTTGCCCGTAAGTGTGGCGACTGCCGAAAGAAGTTTTTCAACTCTGAGGCGACTAAAAACCTGGCTACGATCCACGATGGTAGAGGATAGGTTAACAGGGTTGGCACTCCTGCATATTCCTTTTGATATTCCAGTAGACAAAGAGAAGATAATTGAAAGATTTGCAAAGAAAAAACACAGGAAACTGCAATTTGTAATTTAATTCTGTGTTATGCACCATTATGTATCATTTGTTCATTGTTCATTTAGAAGTAAAATAAAAACGTACGAGTGTATTCATTATTTCTTTTCCCTTTTTATAATCCTTAGTTACTTAATTACCTATCAGTATTCGGCATATTGGATGCCCTAAATTCATACTATAATTTATTTTAACTATCTATAGACAGAAACCCACCCCTACTGTCCAACCCCCCAAAAACAAGACGTAGATCCGCGCCTGAACTCAGGTCCCTTTTTAAACATTTCTGTCCTCACGGAGGGACAATTTATGAGGTTTCTATTCCTCGTAGCCCTTGAATGTACATATCTTCGTAAGGAGTAGATATCGGGATTATTTTTAATGAATTCACAACATTCCAGTATATTCAGAGAGGGCACAGTCAACATAGACATGCTGGTGAAGAGCGGCCTGCAGGAAGTGTCTGGCGCTACTCCGTTTAGAAGTCGAACACAGGACTTCTGTATTTTGAATATTGAATATTCAGTATGCGAACAGTATGCGAGAGAATAGAGCGATAATATGCTTAGCGGCAGCTCTCACACCGGAAACGGTCGGTTGTCTGCCAGTCGCGACCAAACTACTACTGGTCGGATTTCAGTAGTGGCGATAAAGTGGTCATTTTCGAGCGCGATTGCGTTGATCCCCGTCTAGGGGATCAAGGCAATCGAGTCCATTATCTACGTTCCGTGTTAAGGTTGCAACAAACCCCTGTTTATTGCCATAATTAATAAATAAATAAATTTCGCTATTCCATGAAGTAGAAAACTGTCTAGAAGTCTGCGAAGGCTATATCGTGTCTGTAGAGCTAATTTCTATTGCAATAACTAATTAGGATTGCTTAGATATTCATTGGTAATATTTAGTGATATATATGGGTCTCTTAATGGGATTTACTGGTTGTAAATTTGCAAATTTATTGTTGAGGTCTGTCCTTTCGAACGACATGTGATTTATAATATCATATTCCATGGACACAAATTGATAGTTGCGGAATAACTTTAGTTTACAAGAAAAAAGATAATTAACCTTATGATCAGTTCAGCCCGGATTTTTTAGTGTGAAAGCCCTATGTACTTTAATATACGGCAAATTGTATTTATTTATTTGTTTACGAATTCATTTCTATAAAACATCAATTTTACTTACAAAAATAACAAAAACAACAGAACAAAAATAAAAGCTAAATTTTAACCTACCTAGCCAATCCTATTCATTCGCATAAAACGCGAAAGAAAGAGGACTTGCGTCATTTTATTTATTTATTCATTTATTTAGGTACATAGGATTAGGTATACAGTTCATTCATAGGTCATGTAATCTTATAATAATTACATAAATTATTTAATAATTAATATAGGGAGGTTTAACACATCTTACATGACCTTTACTGCCAATAGCACATCTAACTAGGCGATAATTTGGCCCGTCTCTAGATGTGCATATTTTTATGCAATTTTAATAAATGAAGTGTTTTTTTTTTAATAAATTATTTGGACCCACCACCTGTACATACACATAAATATACCAATTTTATAAAAAATATAGCTATGTAATAAATATATACATTTATAGTTGTAATTTAATAAAATTTAATTAAGAAAAATAGATAAGTGATACTAAATAAATTGTCGTGCGTTGCAAAGAAGTTGATCAGATTTTACATATCCCTTGTTAAGTAGCCATCTAATAAGGTTTGCTTTAAATATTTTTATGTTAGGATAATTTTTCATGTCTTCACTAAGGGAATTATATAATTTTGGGGCTATGTAGAATATATGTCTCTGGGCAAATGTTGTCCTGACAGACGGAATTATATAATTGACACTCGCGGACATTCTTGTGTTCAGATTGTTTTGAGTTCGGGCGTCGTCATCTCTAGATTTGTAGAATGCAAGAAGCGCTTGCTTAAAAGAGCCCTATCACATATTTTTTCCAGAAAGGCAAGAAAAGTGGATTTTTGGCGTTCTAATTCCAAGAAATGAAGAGATTTCTACAAACTTTAATTACTGAATTACCTGGACCATTTCTTGATGTTGACCATAGCGGCCTTTAATTTTAGATATAACGAATATTATTTACTTATTCAGCCCATTTTCCGAAAGTCGTTATTCGTAAAACGCTCGGAAGGCAAACTTTGAGCTCCTTAATACAGTAATATCACTACAACGAAAACCGTATACTATTTTTTTTTATGTCCGTCATGTATTCTTGTTGACCATAGCGGCCTTATTTTTTCGTTTTTTGACCACATATCCAAGGTATACATTACTTACAATTACACAAAATTTAAAAAAAAACTTCCTGTATCATTCTAATTTTCTCAGAAATAAAATAAGATTCTTATATAATACTTATACTATATTAAAGTTCACTCTTTTAGCAATACGACATAATATAAATTATTGTCATTAGAAAGGAGAAAACACTGCAAAAAACAATTAGAAATTGTGTATATATTTGCTTGCGCAAGAGAAGAGCGCTCAGTGCCGCGGTTTTCTCCCAGGGTTGAATAGTTATTTATTTATTTTTTTATTTATTTATCCTATCTTTTATAGTTACATCCAAAAAAAAATGCGTTCATTTTTTAAACTCATTTTAAAAGAATACCTACGCTATTTTGTAATAGGCCTCTTAATGAATAACTGTTTAGCTGATAGCACATGGGATTGGGAAAATAACAAGGCAGATGGATGACGCCGGTTTTTCCTGTGACTTACTCTCAATAATAATTTCTGCGCTTTTGTCAATCTATCCAGATTATCATTAGTAGTAGCGCCCCATGCCGCGACTCCGTAGGACAAAATACTCTGACACAAGGCCATGTATACCATTCTTATGGTTGTTTTGGACAGAATGTTGCGCAGCCGAAGAAATACATAAACCAGCTTTCTAATTCTCGAACTCAAATTTTAAAATGCGTCTGAGTAAGGTTCAAAATATTTTTCTTTGTCAATCTTACCTATTCTACAATAAACTGCCATTATGCATCAGATGCCTTGGGGAGGAACTACTGCAGCAATCATAAAAAGAATAACTGTACAATGATCGCATTGAAATTTTGTATATAGAATTTTGGAATCTAATTTTGTAAAATAATTAGATAATTATGAATAAATATGAGAACGTCGAAAAAGTGAAAAGACTGGGAATTTCCAATTTGTATATATCTTACGGAAAAATACGAAACCCTATTTAGAAATTGTAAATACAATCGTGATCTTTATTAGATTCATTATCAAAGACATATGTACATTGCTTATTTACATACAAAAATATTTAGATATTAGCTCATAAAACCAATAAAATTTTTGATAATTTCTCGAAAAAAAATGATGTTTGGCAATAGAATTTTACCAGAAATATCCGCGAAATGACGGGTGAAATTATTCTAGCGGCCATCTATGTATCTATGGTAATAATGAGATATTGGATTTTATGATGCGTTCGAATTAGAAAATAATATTACTGTGCGCTCCGGGAGCAAGCCGCCAATATTAGTAGTTACGTAGTCAACGGTGTTCTGATGTGCAACCAAATTTGGTCGCTACGTAACCGAAGGGTTTTAAAACACATGTTTGAAAACAAGCTTTCATTACAATGCTCTCGTGACTGCTGTCGACCGTTGAGGAGTCCCGTCGTTGAAAGCAAACCCTGAGCGCAGCAGCCATGACATGATAAAACTTATAACGGACCATCATAATTGAATACGTATACAAAATTTAGTATCTGTGCTGTTGACCGTTGAGGAGTCCCCTCGTTGGAAGCCAACCCTGAGCGCAGCAGTCCTGTCGCGGTGAAACTTAGAACGGACTATCATAATTGCATGCTTATACAAAATTTCGCTTCTGTGCTGTTGACCGTTAAGTTCTGTCGTCGGGAGCCAACCCTGGGTGAGCAGCCATGTCATAGTGAAATTTAGAATGCGCTATCATAATTGAATGCGTATAAAAATATGTGTCTGTGCTGTTGAGCGTGGAAGAGTATCCTCGTCGAGAGCCGATCGAAGATGTAGAATCAGGCCATGCTCATCATAAAAATGCATTGTCATCGGAACTGAACCAACATGTAAAATTTAAACTTCATAAGATAAGAGGAAGTGGTTTTAATTCTGCTTGCAAGATTTGACCTAAACAAACATACTGACAAACATTACAAGGTATATAAAAGCATGTAAAAACAATTGTTTTTCCTAGTTCTCTTGACTTTTTAGCAATTTTTTTTTAGTCATTCTAATATTGACTATTACATAATTGAGAATTTTAGTTCTGGCTATTGGATTTTGAATATTACTGATTTGTTAGTGTTTGTATATTTTTTTTATATTTTAGTAATGTCATTTCCGGTCCCAAAACACAAAAGTTATTATTCTTCGGGCAGAAACAACGGTTTGGTTCAAATTCACAACAAAACATGTATACATTGGGCTCGATTGCGTTTCTCTTGAAATAAAATCGGATATTAGTTAGTGCGAAAAAGACAGAGCAGTACGTCAGAGCAGAATCTACCTAAACTTACCTAAACCTAACCATAGATGCTCTCTAAAATCTTGATGAATCTTACAAGGCCGTCTTATTTTTACTTTCCTGACGACCTATCGGAAAGGAAAGTCTGTATGTCTGTATGTCTGTATGTCTGTATGTATGTATTCTTCCACGATAGCGCCCAGACGCTTAATCGGATTGAGCTGAAATTTGGTATATAAGCTTCTGTTAACCGTCGGAGGAACCCATTAGTTTTTGGAGTCCCTACGCCCTACGGTTGTGGTACCTCCCATACAAATTTGGGGTTCCCGGCGAAAAAATTGTTTGGATTTGAAAACTCCCCGGATACTAGTCAGGAAAGTCTTGGGGTGACACAACAGATTTTTTTAATATATTTTAGCATTTGTCAAATCTAGTTTATTCTGTATTTTGTTACTTTAGTGTTGATTTTATTGTAAACCTTATTGTTTATTAACGAATTATGTGAAATCTTTTGATTGACTATTTTAAAAAACTTATTGATGGATTATTTTTATAAAAAAAAAAATTTTTTTTATTTTTTGAGTCTGTTTGATTTTGAATTTTATAATTCATCCGAAAATCCTTTGCCTTTACGTATAAAAAGTATATGTACATTCTACACGTAATGACGTTGTGAATAACTTCTAGCAAATGTAAAATGACGTATTCCACAGTATGTACTTTTTGGAATTAATGAAATATGACTATAACTATGACTAATGTGAAATGAACGGTTGTCACTTTTCCGCATTAAAACTACCCATCGAAGATAAAGCAGCTAATTCTAAAACCGCAACGAAATGTGTTCAAACTTATTAGGGTGTCTATAAGTAACGATCCCACTATTCCCGAAGAAAAAAGCTATCATTTTTAAATAAATTTTCATATGTGAAGTCAGAAATGAAGACCAGGTGGCTTACTGTTAATCGAACAGAACGCATATTATTTTAAAAAACAACGATTGCTTGCAAGTTACTGTTGAAATACCGGTTACAAAAAGTTTGATGACTTTATAAACTTTAACCGAATCACTAGATTCAGGAAAAAAAATGTATGGCCGTATTTAAACTTGTACGTAACGTAATGTCGAAACAGTTACTAAAAGTTGTCTATTACGCGCTTGCACACAGCATTATATGGGATTCTTGGTTGGGGCGGTGCAGCACTATCGCACCTCGATCCACTTATTAAAGCTCAGAAGGCGCTATTAAGAGTTGTCAACGAAAAACCGTTGAGATACCCGCCTGAGCAACTTTTTCGTGAGTTCTCTGTTCTTGACGCACAGCAAACATTTGCTAAAACGATAATACTCTATTATCACAAACATATAGAATTACACCAGCAAACAACCCATAAAATTATAACACGAGCGATAACTAATAGTAACCACAAATTCCCAATCTGAATAGTACCCATGCACAGAGACATTTTCTATACTTGGCACCGTCGTTGTTCAATAAAACTAAGGATATACCCGGCATTTACACTCAAGGTATAAATATAAACAAAAAAGACTAACCCACTGGTTGATCACCCAGGGAAGGAAAGAAACTGAAAAACTAATTTGTTTTATTTTTAGCTAACTTGCCATTGCTAACACATTATTATTTACCTACCATATATTTATGATTGGCATGCTCTTTGTACTTTATATTATTATTATCACATACCTTTAAGATTATTTGAATTTTTATTTTTTACTAAAATTTTAGTTTACTAGATTTTATTTTTCACGGCATTCTTCAAAGTATTTTTAATTTAGCATTAGGCAGTACTTAATTATACAAATCTAAGCCTACCTTAGTGCAGACGTCCCGTGCGATCCAGTTAGGTTAGGTTTAATTTATTTGTAACTGTTATTATGATTTTTTGTAAAATAAAGAATTTGAATTTGAATTTCTAGACTTCGCCAAGGCCTTTGATACAATATCTCATAAAATTCTATTAAAAAGATTAATGGGGTATGGTATCTATGGATTCGCACGGGGATGATTAGAAGACTATCTCAAAAGTAGGATTCACACTGTGAAGCATGGCAAAGTAGAAAGTGACCCAAAAACACTGACGCTCGGCATACCACAAGGCAGCGTACTCGGCCCAATATTATTCAAATTATAAATTAATCCGCTGTTAGGTTCAGACTCTTAGGTCATGTAAGGACAGACCCTTAGGTCTGCGTATAATTGCGAGCCAATAGAATTAGTGAAGGAAATGAAATACTTAGGAAAAATAATAGATAAGCATCTACGGTAGGAATCTCATATATCCGTGTGCTTAATGACGTTGAATAAATTACAATGGGCTCATGGATTGTTTATAAAGAAAAAAAAATTAAAATCAACCTCTTGTCTAGTTTACGCGCGATTACGGTCGTATACAAAGACAATAATTATACTGTTTATTGAAATATTTGTACGAGTACTTTACTGGGTTTGGTCGTATAAGGTAACCTGTTCTAGGGGTCATGGGCGCACAGATGCGTATCGCAATATGAAGATCAATGTCGGAATGCAAGCGTCCACACAGCTCAGATGCACGGAATGAAATGGAAGCTGTTGAGGACCATCAATACAACATAATATTAGATCTTTAGCTGTCAAAATGTTGTTCTAGAAACGGTCTTAAAGGTTTTTGTTCGGAATTTCACTCTGTACCTCTGCCTTTGGGTAGCTAATGTCACCTCTGTAATTAGGCCTCTAAGACTCATATCTCGTTCTTAGGCTTGGCTCAAGTCACATTGCAGCGTCTATTTAGTGGCCTCCTCGAATTGCGTATACCCCGGGAAGAAGTATGTGTCCCAGGCTACGGCTGGTCGGTCAGTTACCCTGGGGGATGGCCCTCAGACGCTACTGGGCGGTGTGCGCACTGTGTGGGTCAGTCGACTGCCAGCTGACTGTTAGCCAATCAACTAGTGGGAGCTAATGGGCCCTTGCTGAGTTGGCCACGAAGACCCATTCTGTTTTAGGGTCGGTCACACTCACGGATCAACACCCATCCGATGGCCTCCACGCATGGGGTGCGAGCCTGGGTAGGACACTGGGTCAACCAGTCTCCCCTGGGAACAATCCTCTGGCGCTCCTGGACGGTCTGCGCACCGAGCGGCGCAAGCCAATCGATTGTGCTCTCCGACTAACAATCGGGGGAGTCTGGGAACTGTATTGTTTCCTATAGAGCGGGGGTAGTTGTCTACCTTACGGCGACTGCTCTTGAAATGACCATTGGCCATCCGATCCCGGTTCAGAGTCGGGCAAAGGACGCCTTGGTCCGCGACAGATTCGGTGCACTCCGTTTCACCGCTTCGTAAGGGAGAGGACCGCGCAAGCGACCTCGAACTCGGAACCAATCGAGAGACCGGAGAAATCTGGTCACAATTGGTAGTTAGGGCGCGAGTGCCGCCCGCCAGGTAACACACCTGGCTACTCGCGGTAAGGCGTTGGTCTCTAACGGGTTGTGGCGTAGCTAGACGTCGGATTTGTTATGTCCCAAGTCTTCTACGCTCACTGCACGGTCGATAGAACGAACAATCGTTAAAACGTCCTGCGGTGACGGGTTCGCCCGTTGTGGTTGACAACTCAATATGTTAGCCAATCAACTGTTGCCTTCCGGCAAACAACTAGAAGGTTGCAGCGGGGGTCATTGTTTACCTGATGTAGCTACCTTTGAAACGATCCATTGGCCGCCCGATCCCGTGTGAGCTTGCCGGGCAAAGGGGGCCGCGATCCGCGATGAATTCGATCAGAATTACCGCAAACATCAGGTAGAGGCCGAGCAAGCGACTTCAAATCTGGGACCAGAATGCAAGACGATATAATCCGGCTAAATCTGGTAGTAATGGCGCAATTTCACCGCTGGGTATTCTTCCTAGTGCTTCGCTGTAAGGCGTTGGACTCTAAGCAGAATGGCTCGATGCCGTTATAATTTCCTGGACTGACGGGTTCGCCTGTTGTGATTGACACTCGCAGTATGTGCCTTTCTTATATTGGGCGGGAGCCGGTTCGTGACGTCACATCCAGCAAATATCAGAGCGTACAACGTTGCCAGTGCTCGTAAAGTACATGCTCGTTAATAATGCGGACACCATCGCGATGCGCACTATCAAGGTCCATAATATATGGAAAGAAAAATTTTTCATTAATGACCTACGACGTAATTATAATTATTATAAGGAAATTAGGAGTTTTTATTAAATCTGAGATTCCAATTGTTTTTAATGCCTACATTAATATTTATTTGTAACAATATAAATTATTAGTTCCTTAATTAAAACCTCTTTAATGGCTAAGATTTCGATATTAAAGCTATTTATACATCACACAGTAGTGTGATGGCCGAAACCATATACAGAGTTCCGTTCCGTTTTCTGAAAGCTATTTAGAAGTATGTAATATTGTTAGAATTGTTATGTCATCCCGAGTGTTATCGAATACCTTAACTGTCCAAATATGAAGAAATGTTTGTCTAAATGACTGATTCTCCAAATGTAAATAAATAACATGGATATATCATGTTTTTTTTTACCCTCAAGCCATATACTTATTTGTGGAACCCGCCTTGTTGCCTATTGGCACCATCTTCTAGGTGGGCATTTATAGCATCACGCAGAAAAACACTCAGGCGGTCACCCATCCCAGTATTGACCGCACCCAACGCCGCTTACCTTAGGTATCAACTAGGAGAACCGGTGACAACGTTTTACGGGTTTTTAAATAAACAGAAAATGTTCTCAGAAGTAATTACTAAGTTACTAAACAGTCCAAAGTATTAAAAGAGTAAATATAAAGTAAATAGAGCAGAAAGAAACAGTAAATAGATTCATAAACATGTATATTAATATGGTAATAAATGAATTAATTATTAAATAGATAGTATAAGAAAACAAAATAGATAATTATATAATGACACATTTTATGAGAACGAAAAATAGAAAAAAGGAATAAGTTATGTACATACAAAGATAAGAGGAGAATAAATATTTTCATAATAAACAGATTACTTAATTAAATTGTAATATAATAATATTCATAATTAGATTTTAAAATGTGTCTGGGGTTGTGGCAAATATATCAACATCCATAAACACCGAGTTGTAATGATGTCAAGGTTTATAAAGAAAAGCATTTTGTGCATAGTTAGAATTGACAATTGGCAGTTGAAAGGAACGCGGAGAGCGAGCTGGTCGAAGGGGCACGAAACAATTTATCTGCTCCAAGATTTGACTAGCATCAACGCGATTGTTAATTAGCTTTGTTAATTAGACCATCAACACGGGAGTTAATGGGCCCTTGCTGAGTTGGCCACGAAGACCCATTCTGTTCAGGGTTGGTCACACTCACGGGTCAACACCTATCCGACGGCCCCACGTATGAAGTGCGAGCCTGGGTAGGACTCTGGCCTTATGGTTAGTTTCCCCTGGGAATCAACCTTCTGGCGCTCCTGGACGGTCTGCGCATCGTGCGGCGTGAGCTAATCGACTGTGCACTCTGACTAACAGTCGGGGTAGTCTGGAAGCAGTACTGTCTCCTATAGAGCGAGGGTGGTTGCGGACCTTACGGCGACTGCTCTTGAAACGTCCATCGGCTACCCGATCCTGGGTGAACAGCCGGGCAAAGGACGCTGTGGTTCGCGATAGATTCGGTAAATACCGTTTCACCGCTTCGTAAGGGGAGGACCGCGCAAGCGACCTCGAACTCGTAACCAATAGAGAGACTGGAGTAATCTAAGGGCGTGAGTGTAAGCCCGTCGGGTAACACTCCTGGCTATCTCGCGGTTAAGGCGTTGGCCTCTTACGGGTTTGTGGCGGAGCTAGACGGTGGACTGTTTTGTCCAATTCTTCTGCGCTCACTCCAGGGAGATAGAACGACCTATCCTTAAAACTTCCTGAGGTGACGGGCTCGCCCGCTGTAGTCGACAACCCTAGTTGTTAATTAGCTTATGCAAATATACTGCGTCGATCATGCTTCGACGAAGTGCGTTCACAATACTTTCCTTGCCAGGAAAGTAAAAGTGTATGAAATAGGAGTAAGACTCGGATTTCTGCTATAACACATTCTCTTACATATCAAGGCGGTGGTTGTTGTGATAGTATATCATGGCGAGATCAACATTTTGCAAGATTGATTATAAAGAATGTGTTAATAAGATATTTATTGATATTCCCCGACGTGATAATGATGTTAATAGTGATAAATTAGCATTCTGTAGTGGCTATAAGTAGGTCTCTGAGCCGCGGTCAGAGAGCATTTTATAATTATTCCAAGTCTCGAACGCTCACTAAGGCGCGATAAAAACAGCCGCGAAATAATGTAAAAAAATGATAATAATATGGATTATGATGGTGATAACATGCGGAGTGACAGAGGCGTTGTTAAAATCGAATATAAGCGAAGATGCTAACTTAGATATAGTGAATTTAGTGAATAAATATGGTTACAGAATCGAGACTCATGAAGTGGTTACAAAAGACGGTTATATATTGAATGTGCATCGTATACCTGGACGATATAATAATGGTAGTGCTACGAAAGGTCCTGTACTGCTTATGCATGGATTGCTTACGTCTTCTGATGATTACGTCGTCATGGGACCTGGTAAAGGTCTCGGTTATATATTAGCTGATGAGGGTTACGATGTCTGGATCGGGAACAGCAGAGGAAATAAACATTCGAGGAGGCACAAATATCTCTCGCCGAAGAGTCGATCATTCTGGAATTTTAACCTCGATGGATTGATGATAGACGTAGCTGATATGATAGATTATATATTATTAAAAACGAAAAGGAAACAGCTGAAATTTATAGGTCATTCCCAAGGGACTTGTATATTTCTGATTCTGTGTTCTGTGCATCCTGAATACAACAAAAAAATCAGTATAAGTGTGCTCTTAGCGCCAGTCGCATATTCATCGCATGTGACAAGTCCGCTCATGGCTTTATTGGTCCAGTTGAGCCCAATACTCGAAGGGTTACTACCGACTGGTGAAGTCTTACCACATTCGAGGCTCTTAGATATAATTTCGCAAATATTCTGCAACGAACTCTCGCCCTTTAGACACTTGTGCAGAGCGGTGATATTCCTCTTCGCCGGAGAAGATCAGAAGCAGCTGAACGCCACCATGCTCCCTGTGATCCTGAGTCATGCCCCTGCTGGATGTTCAGTGAGACAACTCATACACTACAACCAAGTATTCCGACAGACCGTTCTGCGGAAATTCAACTACGGCTTCATCCAGAACCTCAGAACATACGGGACGATCCTACCGCCCGAATACAGAATCGATACGGCCACAGCGCCGATAATGCTGGCTTACGGAGAAAACGACCTGATCGCAAATCCGACAGACGTACATACTCTTAAGGGCCGGTTGAAGAACGTGGTCAGCTTCTACAGAGTTCCAGATCCGAAATTCAACCACGTCGACTTCCTATGGGCCAACGACGCCAACACTCTACTGTACCCGAAAGTATTAAAAGTAATGGATAAATATTAAGTAATAAATGGATATTTTTCTATAAAAGCGTCCATTTTTTTAACATTTAGATTGCTAGTTTCCATTCATAATTACATCAGCAGGTCATATTTTTATATTTATTTATTTATTTATTTATTTACAGTAATTCACAATTTAAAAACAACAAAATTCCCAGCAAGCAAATAAACTCAGTTATTATAACATGTTTACTGAAATGACCACGTCATGATTCTACATAACCCAGATTACTTAAAATTCGAATGGCCCGTTTTTGCAATGAAAAAAATATGTTGCCTTAGATCGATGGGGCAATGTGCCCAGAAGAGAATGCCGTAATTCTCCGAGACTCAAAATATCGCACTAATATCGTTAAATTATTTTGAGGCGAGAGGGCAAACCTTATCTGGTGTGTTGTTGACCGTGGAAGAGTAGCCTCGTCGGGAGCCAATCCTGAGAGTAGAATGGGGTCATGCCTGCCATAAAAATGCATTGTCATCAAAACTGAACCAACACGTAAAATTTCAACTTGATAGGATAAGATTTGTGGAATAGCTCACAGCAAACAATCTGCTACTAAATGAAAAGAAAACAAAATGTATAAAATTCTCACTTCCAAATGTAAAGCAGATATTATCTTAAAAAATGAGCGCCTAGAACTGGTCGATTCCACTGTATTCCTTGGTATTACTTTAGATAAAAAGCTACAATGGGGCCCACACATTAAGAAATTGTCCGACAGGCTAAGTTCTGCTGCATATGCTGTAAAAAAAATCGTAATTTAACAGATATAGACACCGCGAGGCTGGTTTACTTTAGCTATTTTCACAGCTTGATGTCGTAGGGCATCTTGCTGTGGGGTCATGCTGCTGACGCTAATAAAATATTTATACTACAGAAACGAGCCATCCGCGTTATTTATAAATTAGGTGCTAGATAGTCGTTACGCGGAAAATTTAAAGAAATCAATATTTTGACACTTGCATCTCATTACATCTATGAAAAGTTAATGTATGTGCATAAAAATAAAGAACTGTTTTTAAAAAACTCTGATTAGCATGGTGTAAATACTAGATATAAAAATAAACTTGCTGACCATAAAAGTCGACTCTCCAAAACCACAAAATCATTCAAAGGGCAATGTATACGCTTCTACAACAAAGTCCCAGAAAACATGCAAAATTTATCTGTGATACAATTTAAGCCATTTATTAAGAAGAAGCTGAACTCAAAGGGCTACTATAAAATAAATGATTATCTAGACGACAAAGACCCTTGAAAATAAAATGGTTACCTCGATGATTATATGTCATAATAATTTGTTATAATGTCACAATAATTTAATTTTTTTATCATTTATGTATGTTTGTATGCATTATTGACGTCAAAAAGTTACGATTTCGTACTATTTTGAATAAAAAACTTATGATTATGATTATGATTTGACCTAAACAGACCGATAAACATAGCAAGGTATGTTTGCTTGTAAAAAATAGTCACATTTGATCAATTTGTTTTTCAACGTCTTTCTCTTCAGGCTATAGCGTTATGCAAGAACTGGACTAATCCATTGCCTGTTGATAGGATGGAGATAAACTGTTTTCATTGCCATAGGAAATGATTTTATAAAACAGTCATTTATCCGTGTATGGAACCACTTTTATGCCATATTAGTGTCATTTATTATCTGGATATAGTTCTAGTTTAACCCTTCGAGTAGCGGCATAATTTCATGCCAGACCGCGGCAATTTATTGGAATTCCTTGCAATATCGCCGCGCTCGACATAAAGTACTATAACTATGGAACTACTAGAGCAATCATAAAAAGAATAACTGTGCAATGCAATGATCGCGTTGAAATCTCATTTTGTAAAACAAATACATAATTATGAATAAATATGAGAAAGTCGAAAAAGTGAAAAAAACTCGGCATTTCTAACTTGTACTTGTACTACGGAAAAATACGGAACCCTATTTAGAAATTGTAAATACTATCGTGATCTTTATTAGCTTTTCTATCAAAGGTAATATTTCGTTTTGCTTATTTACGTAAAACATAAAAACCAATAAAAATTTTGATGATTTCTCGAAAAAATTATATGATGTTTGACAATGGAATTTTACCAGAAATATCCGCAAAATGACGCGCGAAATTATTCTAGCGGCCGTCTATGTATCTATGGTAATAATGAGATATTTGGTATGGATTTTAGCTGTGCGCCCCGGGAGCAAGCCGCCAATATTGGTCGTTACCTAATCAACGGTGTTCTAATGTGCAACCAAATTTGGTCGTTACGTAGCCGAAGAGTTGACGATTCAATCCATTTTCTGAACATCGCATAATTACTCTTACCGAAGTTCTGACTTGTTTTACATACATAGTTTTGACCACGCTTAAAACATTATCAATTTCAATGACATGAAATACCTGTACATGATCCGATAACCACGGATATAATATGGTCTTTAGGCGTATATACGAATTAGTTATATTTACAATTATATTGTCAAGTATAGATTCATTGCCAGTGACTGGATTTACCGTTATTTTGCTGCATTCGATTGCGAATAAATAGTAAAAAAAATATTTTTACTAATTTTAGTAAATTTATTTGCATCCTTCGAATGGGCTAGAAAATTACAGTTGTAGTCTCCACAAATACATACGTGTCTATTTTTATAAATTTGATTTAGAATAGAGTGGACTTTATCCATGATGTTTTAAAAGGATCCTCCTAAACGATACTCGCAGATAATTACAAGTTTTAACGACTTTATTTTTATTGCTGTTGCTTCGAAGTGGATTTCGTCTATGAGAAGTGATAAATCAATCGTTTCTGTGGCATTTTGTTTTTAGTGTAGATCATTGTGCTCCATGTTAATTATATATGTTCTCGCCATATATTATGTATTGAAGTTGACTCGCCATTTGGTTATTTTTGTGTTTTTTTTTACCTCTAATGACTATACGGTTCTTGATCCTGATCTCACTTAGGTTTAGCTAATTAAAATGAAATAGAACTAGAAATACATTTAATGTCCGAATTAATGTGTAACATTTATGGTGATAATTCATTACATCGTGTTTCTCTTAATCTCATAATATGATAGTACGTAAGTAAGTACCGTACCGTGCAAATTAATTGGAAGAAAGAGTATTTTTCTTCAAAAAGTGCTTTATTGGACATAAACATCTAAAAACAGTACTGGAATAGACACTAGCTCCTAATAACTATTTCCATCTTTCAGCATTGTTAGCAGGGAAAAATCATGTAATAATAATAATGATAAACGCTTTATACGTTAGAAAATGCGAGCTTATTGTATGAACATTATTTGCGAGTAGAGGCTACGTAACGACCAAATTTGGTTGCACATCAGACCACCGTTGACTACATACCGACCAATATTGGCGGCGGTTTGCTCCCGGATCGCACAGTAATATTATTTTCTAATTCGAACGCATCCTAAATTCCATACCAAAAATCTCATTATTACTACAGATACATAGACGGCCTCTAGAATAATTTCGCGCGTCATTTCGCGGATATTTCTGGTAAAATTACATTGTCAAATATCATAATTTATTTTTTTCGGGAAATCAGCAAAATTTTTATGGGTTTTATGAGCTAAATATTTTTGTATGTAAATAAGTAAAACAAAATATTACCTTTGATAGAGAATCTAATAAAGATCAAGATAGTAGGTATTTACAATTTCTAAATAGGGTTCCGTATTTTTCCGTAAGACAAGTACAAATTAGAAATGCCGAGTTTTTTTCACTTTTTCAACTTTCTCATATTTATTCATAATTATCTAATTGTTTTACAAAATGAGATACTGAATAAATTGAAAACCAAAATAAATAAAAGAAAGCGTTTGTCACTGTAAATACTTTAGCCCAGAGCAAGACACGTGGACCCCCCCCCCCCCCTTCTTGTGTTGCACCACGTGGCCCTTAGAATTTCATAGGAGGAATCCTCATGGGACTAAAAGCACTTCTTATACGACTTCAAAAAATAAGGGGGTTGTCAATTCGGTTGAATCTTTTTTTTTAAAGATATTTGTTATCTCAGGACTCTGCCGTATTTAAACCGATTTGAAAAAATCTTTTTTTATTTGAAGGGATATACTTATCCAAATCCTGTTCTGATCATGGGACCATTAAGGAATTGAGGGAACTCCTCATATGAACTCCTCCACTCCAATATTATCGTATGAAGTTGAAAATGTACATTTTGATTCAATTCTGATGACAATATATTTTTTATGGTAAGCTTGACCTGATTCTACACCCTGGGTCGGATCCCGACGAGGGGACTCCTCATCGGTCAACAGCACAGACACGAAATTTTGTATACTCATTCAGTTATAATAGCCCGTTCTAAATTCCATAATGACATGGCTGCTGCACCCAGATCTAACCCCTCGAATTTTGTATATGCATTCAATTAGGAGAGCCCGTTCTAAGTTTCACTAAGACAGGACTGCGGCACCCAGGGTTGGCTCCCAACGAGGGAACTCCTCAACGGTCAACAGCACAGACACAACATATTGTATACGCATTTATTTATGATGGCCCGCTCTTAGTATCACCATGACATGGCTGCTGCACTTATAAAAAAATAGGAGACGGTTTCTTTTGACAATTTTTTTTGTATTATTATAAATCATGTCGCTTCCTTGACCCCTCAGTCTATGTTTCAAATTTCAAGTCAATCGGTTAAGCCATTTAAACTGGAAGTCGGTGACCATAGACATTTTATAACACTTTGCCTGAGGAACTAACCCTTTTACCAGACACTAAATTTAGAAAAATAGTTAAAGATACTTTGGGCTCTAAAGGCTATTATAAAATTGAAGATTTTTTAAGCGATACATTGGTCTGGTCAAGTCGTTGTTGTGTAACATAGCTATGAAAACCATTTGTAAAGTGTTATTATTATTATTATTATTACTATTACGTAAAGCCATTGATTATATAGTGTAGTAGTCAATTGTAAATATTGGTTAGGCATAAATGTCTAGAAACATAAGACTTTCGGAAAGTACTGTAAGTCTACTTCGAATAAAAATCTATCTATCTATCTATCTATCTATCATATAGAAACACAAAATTATTATGTAGACAAGATTTAGCCCTTGCCCGCAGCCCTGCCCACATATATGCCCACATATAATAATTTTTGTATTCGTTTGCCGTTTGCCCTTCTTTTTAAACGAAAATATTTAAAAAAATATATAAATCATACCGCTATATCTAGAATGCATATTTTGATATCAACATAATATAATAGTTTGTCTTTCGTATTCCAACTTTTTTGAACAGAAAATCTTTATTAAAAACATTTCTCAGTTTTAATAAATCACACCGCTTACTTGACTTCAACTGTTTAAAACACAGTTTTAAGCTTTTTAACATACGTTTTTTTTAACGTTTTGCTTTTTGTTTTTTTTTTAATCATACCTTTCAGATTACTCATCAGGAGTCTATGTTTTAAAAATTTCAAGGTTCAACGCTTTTGAAAGGCTTTTCAAGGCTTTTGAAACAATCAAGTATTGAATTGAACATTTTTTTTTTTACTTTTTACGAATCACACCGCTTACTTGACCTATCAGGAGCCTATGTTTCAAATTTCAAGGTTTAGCTCATGCCAGCAGGGCATATTTTAAAACATTTGTTTTGTTTTTTTTTTCAAGTTTTTTGAATTTTATTTTATTTTTTTAAAATGACGCTGCTTACCGGACCCCTTAGGATTCTATGTTTTAAATTTTTCAATTGTTAGACCGTGCCAGTAGTGCACATATTTACCCATTTGTTTCATTTTAATTTTGTATCACACTGCTAACTTGACCCCTCAGGAGTCTATGTTTTAAATTTCCAGGTTCAGCTCGTGTTTCCAATATTTCCAAGTTTCAAATATTTTTGAAAAAAAATATCATTTTGTGAATTATACCGCTTACGTAAATCTAACGCCTATCAAATTTCAAGGTTTAGCCCATGCCAGCAGAGCATATTTGTAAACATTAGAAATTATTGTTTTTTTTTTACTTATTGATGTATACTGTTTACTCAGGAGATTATGTTTCAAATTTCAAGGTTTACCTTGTGCTCACAAGGTATGTTTTAAAACTTTAAACAATTCAATTTTTTTTTAAATGTTTGGATTTTGTTTGTATCATCTGCTTACTTTCCTTCTCAAGAGTCTGATTCAAATTTCAGGTCTTAAACCGTGCCAGCAGGGCACATTTTAAAACATTTAAAAATTTAACAATTTCCATTTTTTTTAATTTTTGAACTTTTTATAAAATTTGCCTCTTACTTAACCTCTCAGGAGTCTACGTTTCAGTATTCAAGGTTTAAACCGTGCCCGAAAGGCATGTCTTTAAACTTTTAAACATTTGAAATATATTGTTTTTTTTTAAATACCTATATTTTTTTATTACTTCGTTAACTTTACCGCTCAGAAGTCTGTCTTAAATCACTATCTTCTAGGTGCACATATGTAGCATCACGCAGTCAAACACTCAGGCGGTCACCCATCCCAGTATTTACCGCGCCCGCCGCTGCTTAACTTCGGTAACAACGAGGAGAACCGGTGTCAACGGGGCTAAGGACTCTAATCGGTGAACTCAGAGATAGAGAAACCAAAGACTAGTTTAATTCTCACGAATTACAATTCAATTTGAATAAGTCACATTATACAATATCATTTGCGAGCGATGAACTCTGACTTTACATTTGACTTAGATGTAAAAGGCATGAGAGTAAAAGGCATGGGTAAGGAACTAATAACTTGATATTAAAACCCAGAAAAAAATCTGCAATAGTATTTTATTTTATGACTGTATGATTAATTGGTTAACGTTAGAAAAATATTATTGAAATATCCTCAGAGTTGCAAAGGTCAGGCGTTTTTAATACTATACTACTACTCTCATAACAATGGCTAAGTGGCATAGTGATTAAGTCGCCTGATCTTACATTAAAGACTTATCTTACATTATTAAAAGCTCTTGTCAAGAGTTACCATATTTCTATATATGTATATTATGCAAATTAGGTCTATATTGTAGTGTATTGTATTACATTCCTAATACACCTCTATATCATATCAAAAAATAACATTACAAATTGTCATTTTCTTTTATAAATGGTTATCAAGGCACTTTTTCACATGTAAATAAACATTGTAATATTTTTTTAAATTTTAATTATTATATTATATGTATGTAAGTACTCAATTATAATAATATTTTTTATAAATTCATATACGCCAATACGCCAAAGAAGAAATGTTCATATACTGGCTCTCCTATATCGTGTACTCACCCAATTAACACCATCCTATCTCCAGGAGCTTTTTGAACCACTAAGTTCCCACGGTCTCGTACTTCGGTCAGCCTCTGACAGTTTATTAAAAATTCCGAGTCATAATAGTGATTTCTATTCCTATTCTTTCTGTGTCCATGGTGCAAGACTCTGGAACGATCTCCCAGCAAATATACGAAACTCGCCTTCTTTACCATCATTTAAGACTCACCTTAAGGATTACTACCTTTCTAAGAAGTAACCAGTTCTTCCCTTTCTCTCCTGTTCCTTTCCCAATTTCCTCTCCTCGGGCATTATTAGTCTTAAATTCTTCCACTTGTCTGTATGTTATGTAATAATCTTTATTTTCCCAATGCGCGCATGTACCACTATGTTTAGGTTAGCTGTAAGACATTGCCACGTGGCAATAAGCTCACCTTTTTTGTATACTTATTAAGTGCAAATAAAGAGTTTATTATTATTATAAAGTATATGCGACTATCGTATTTATGTATTATTCTAGTATGTAGGAATATTTTATGAATATTTCAACTAAAATACCTCCTGTTTTATTTGATCTCTTCACGATTTTAAAGTGTAGAATAAAGTAACTACCTTCATCCTTGTAATTATTAAATTTAAATTGCCAATGCAATATGAAGTTGAAAAATACAATCAAAATAAAAACCTAAGAGCTAAGATATCATGACCTTTTGGCAGGCAATATACAACTTCTGTTGGTACCTTATATGAGCTAATGGGCCCTTGCTGAGTTGGCCACGAAGACCCATTCTGTTCAAGGTTGGTCATACTCACGGGTCAACACCCATCCGGCGGCCTCCACGCATGAAGTGCGAGCCCGGGCAGGACTCAATGTACGTTTTATCTCCCGTGAAGTGAACGCAGAAGACTTAGGACAAAACAGTCCATCGTCAAGCTCCGCCACATGCCCGTAAGAGGCCAACGCCTTATCAGCGAGATAACCAGGTATGTTACCCAGCGGGGTTACACTCACGCCCTTACTTCCAGTTGCGACTAGATTACTCCGGTCACTCGACTGGTTACGAGTTCGAGGTCGTTTGCGCGGTCCTCTCCCTTACGAAGCGGTGAAACGGTGTAAACCGAATCTATCGCGGACCACGGCATCCTTTGCCCGGCTGCTCACCCGGAATCGGGTAGCCGATGGTCGTTTCAAGGCAGTCGCCGTAAGGTCAGCCACCACCCCCGCTCTATAGGAAACAGTACTGCTTCCAGACTCCCCCGACTGTTAGTGAGAATGCGCAATCGATTGGCTTACGCCGCACGGTGCGCAGACCGTCCAGGAACGCCAGAAGGTTGACTCCTATGAGAAACTAGCCCTAAGGCCAGAGTCCTACCCGGGCTCGCGCTTCATGCGCGTAGGCCGCCGGATGGGTGTTGACCCGTGAGTGTGACCAACCCTCAACAAAATGGGTCTTCGTGGCCAACTCAGCAAGGGCCATTTAGCCCCCACAAAACTGCGGCACCCAGGGTGCCGCCCCAAATTTTGTGTACGAATTCATTTATGATAGCCCGTTCTAAGTATCAACCATGACATGGCTGCGCACTTCTATTATTCAACCATGACATGGCTGCTGCATCTCATTATTTTTTCCTAGCACAGTCCTAGTTGACTTCGATATGAAATATAATACAAACATATAAACATACGTGGTGTGTTCAAAAAGTATCGAACCTTTGGTCGGGATAATATCTGAGCGTAGGTTTCATGGTCGACGATCACGCGTTGCTATTGCGGTTAAATATCGATTAGTAGATATCTTGTCAGTAGTTTTAATAGATTTAGCTCATCGAAGCATGTCCTTAGTTAAAATTATTATAATTATTCTAATAACAGTTTAGAGTTTCAAGGCGATAGGTGAGGGCAGCAAACCCCGCCCACCGCCCGGGCAGTTATAACGACGAGGGTCGTCTTGTCTGCCCGGGATGTCGTGCTACGACAACCCTGCGCGTACCAGAAGGGTAGAACGCGTAGGGGGTGAAATAGGGTAAACCACCCCCCCCCGTACCGCCCCGAGAACCCATTTATTTATAATAATAAAAGAATTACAATGTAATAATTTACAAAAATAATACTAAATTTACCATATTCACAAAATAAAATAATAAAACAACAAATAACAAATTTAGGGCCGGTAAGCGGGATAGAGGACGCTCCAGAAACGATGATGGTGGAGGCGCACGGTCCGTGGGCAGGTCTCGGAGCAGCCACGGGGGGGAGGAATCCCTGGATCCTGCAAAGAAACGAAACGCCCTTCGGGGCGGTAAAGAGACGGACACAAAGACGGGCACTTCCGGCTGGAAGTAGCCGCCGAATCACGCCACCAAGGAAGAGGGTACCCCCTGGGGGGTATCCCGAGGCCTCATGCTTTCCCAAGAAGCCACCCAGTGCTCCACAAACTCGCCAAACGACTGGAAGCAGCTCCTACAACTGACCAGATCCGGGTACCAAATCGGAGAGCGCCCAACGCACGCGCCCACTGCATCCATCAATTTCTCCCGTGCAGCCGCTAGAATTGGGCAAGACCAAATTACGTGTTCCGCAGTTTGGCGACCATACCCACAGGCGCATCGGGGGTCATCGGCAAGTCCAAAGTCAAATATTCTAATAACATTACGGATCATTACATAGGAACGGGACACGTGGTAGATATAAAACGCTAATGATAAATAGTCGATTAGAAGCTAATTTAGTCATGGCGAGATTCATAAAAGGAAAACATTTCCGGAAGCATCTGTCATTATAAGGACAATCTACAATTTTAATAAAGGAAAATTATGGATTTATATGAATTAGCTGTAATGAAATGAAATTAAATGAAAATTCAATATTTCATTTTGCTTATACATGCTGAACGTCAATAGACAATAATAGTACGATTTTTAACACACTTTTATTAGGTCGGCCTGTATGTAACTATGTAATGGAATCTAAGGTAACTAATTTAACCATCTTCCAAGGATTGTAGCGTCATGAAAATTGGACGCTGTATGTAGTTCTGATGACAATACATCTTGCGGTGTCAACTACAACGGGCGAGCCCGTCACCACAGGACGTTTTAACGATTAGTCGTTCTATCGCCCTGCAGTGAACGTAGAAGACTTGGACAGTAAATTCTACGTCCAGCTACGTCACAACCCGTGAGAGTCCAACGCCTTACCGCGAGTGAGCCAGGAATAAACCCGGCGGGCTCGAGATACTCGCGCCCTCACTTCCAATTTTGACCAGATTTCTCCGGTCTCTCGATTGGTTCCGAGTTCGAGGTCGCTTACGCGGTCCTCTCCCTTACGAAGCGGTGAAACGGAGTGCACCGAATCTGTCGCGGACCAAGGCGTCCTTTGCCCGACTCTGAACCGGGATCGGATGGCCAATGGTCATTTCAAGAGCAGTCGCCGTAAGGTAAACAACTGCCCCCGCTCTATAGGAAACAATACAGTTCCCAGACTCCCCCGATTGTTAGTCGGAGAGCGCAATCGATTGGCTTGCGCCGCACGGTGCGCAGACCGTCCAGGAGCGCCAGAGGATTGTTCCCAGGGGAGACTGCTTGACCCAGTGTCCTACCCAGGCTCGCCCCCCATGCGTGGAGGCCATCGGATGGGTGTTGACCCGTGAGTGTGACCGACCCTGAAACAGAATGGGTCTTCGTGGCCAACTCAGCAAGGGCCCATTAGCTCCCTATGACAATACAATACTATGGTACTGTCGATCTGTCTCCCATGAGGTGAGCGCAGAAGACTTGGGGCAAAAAACAATCCACAGTCTAGCTACGCCCCCTGCCCGTCAGAGGCCAACGCCTTACGGCGAGGCACCGGGACAGGTAAACAGTGGGCAGCCTCGCCCCCTGACTACCAATTTCGAATGATATCTCCGTCTGGAATTAACCTTCAGGATAGCTTTTACCTCCTTACTGGTCACAGGATCGAGGTAGCTTGCGCGGCTCTCTCCTTTATGAAGCGGTGATACGGTGTCTACCGGATCTATCGCGGACCACGGCATCCCTTGACCGGCTTTTTCACCCGGGTTCGGGTGGCCGAATGGTTAACAACCATCTCCGCTCTATAGGAAACATTACTTCTCTCAGACTTCCCCGGCTGTTAGTCGAAGTGAACAATCGATTGGCTGACGCCGCACGGTGCGCAAACCGTCCAGGAGCGCCCGAAGGTTGATTCCTAGGGGAGACTGACCCGCAGGCCGCGTCCTATCTTGGCTCTCCCTGCTGCGTGGAGGCTCATCTGATGATGGAGTTGGAAGATATGAACTGGAACTTCATGATGGAACATCGTATCAAAGCTGTGTTTGGACTTGTTAGAAAAGTCTTGGAATGAACTTTGAAAACGATTAGGTTTCAAGGTCTGATGATGAAGCCTGAAGATAGGCACTGGCATTCCATGATGGAATGTCGTATCATAGCCGTGTGTATGTGAATATCGTATCATAGCCCAAAAGCGTGTTTTTAGTGTTTTTTTTTAACTTTTATTTTTTTAGTTTTTCTACTGACGGATACTATGAGATCTACCCCTGAAAGAACCGCCAAAAAACCTCTTATCTTATGCAATAATACTCTGGGCTAAATCATATTAAATAATGTTTAGCATCTTCGGAGCGACCCTCTTGCTGAGGGCTTTAAAGGCATAAATAATTTTCCTTGCTTTGGCCACGATACCGCTTATAACAACGTCTCATGTAAGCGTACAGGCGATTGCAAGTCCAAGAGAGTCATGTCTTCAACTAGAGTTGCCAACTACAGCGGGCGAGCCCACCACCTCAGGAAGTTTTAACGATTAGTCATTCTGTCTCCCTGAAGTGAGCGCAGAAGACTTGGACAAAAACAGTCCACCATCAAGCTCTGCCACAAGCTTGTAAGAGGCCAACGCCTTAAGCGCGAGATAGTCAGGAATGCTACCCAGCGGGCTTACACTCACGCCCTGACTTCCAATTGCGACCAGATTACTCCAGTCTCTCGATTGGCTACGAGTTAGAGGTCGCTTGCGGGGTCCTCTCCCTTACGAAGCGGTGAAACGGTGTATACCGAGAGATCTGTGGGTCGACGGAATGTTCAGCGGGAAACAACTGAGCAGATCAGGGCTGTCGAATTTATGGGTAAGGAGTGAATTAATGAGGAGAAGATCTATAAGAGTACGTCTCGTCTTCAGAGATTGACATTCAAAAAAGTGAGTTTGGGCGTTGTAATCGGCGAATTCTATTTCGTGAAAGAATTTAAAACGCATCCACCTCAGAACCGTTTGTGTATTTATCCAGATGGTTTGTGTATTTATCCTTATAGATACATTTGATATTAAACACGATATATTTATCCTAATTAATTGACATTTAGAAATATCTAGATAAATATTTTTTTGACATTTGAGCACTTTAGTTATCCTATGACACTCGAGATGACACTCGGAATTTGAAAATCAGTAATATATTGTCGAGAGTAATTAAACACATTGTATAATTTATTTTGCGAGATAAATATTCTAAATACTTCTCTTTGTACTCGACCTACCGGGTTTATCTGACGTTTTAATATTTACCGGACGGGCGCGAAGAGAATGAACGAAAAAAAATAAACTTGCAAATGATAACTGTATTTTACGCCAACACGTAACACGGCGATTTATATTAAAGACGCTGCTTTCTTTTTATTTGAGAGCAAGATAAAATGGATAAGATAAAAGTATTTATTTCCAATACAACCATAACAATAATTGTGTAGGAATGACAGTAATTAATCTTAAAATAGTTACTCAATTTAGCCAAGAGATGATTTACAATATATAATTTAAAACTTACCAATTTACAAAATCAAAGAATATATGATAACAGTTTACAACAATACAATTAACGGTAAATAATACGTATTAGATAAATGGGTAGATACGATGCTATGTATTTTCAAAATAATTTAAGAAATCGTTATGAGGATACATGTTGATTTTAAGCAGATAGACTCGGTTGGATCTCTTGAAAATATCGATGTTTTTAATCGCTTTTAATCTTTCGGGCAATTTATTAAAAAGTTTGAGGCCTAAGTATCGACTAGTCGCCTGGAACTTGGCAGTTCGTGCTACGAACGGTTGGAAATACTGGGTTTTATACCTGGTGTCATGCCGATGTACTTCCTCGTGGGATATGGCCGAGCTCTTATTGCAATAGAATTCGCAAAGAGCTTCTTGAGCAAAAATCGCATATACGGTCAATATCCCTAGTTTTTGGAAGTGTTCACGACATGACTGCCGTGGATCAATACCTGCTATCGCACTTATGGCTCTTTTCTGGAGAGTGAATACGGCACGTAGGGATCGCGGCACGTATCCTGTGACACTCGGGATGACATAACGATTCTAATAGACGGAAAATATACTCATACATACATGAATGCTAAACACATAACACTCCTTTTTTTAGGCAGTCGTGTAGAAATAACGTCAAACAACCGCATTAGTTTTTTATTTAAGGCAACTTCGTAGGTGGAAAGGAGATCGATGAAAACAATATTTTGTTTTTAATTCAATACACCAGCGCCGCAGTAATCCGGTTTACTATTTGTTTGTCTGAAACTCTGGATAAGTAGTAAGAAATTGAAAACTAGCAAGAAATAATGTCGATTCGTATCGTGGTACGCGATGAGGTATCATATTTCATCGCCACTAATCCTTAACTATTTCTCTGGCTGTACTAGCTACAATGCTGACCGGCGACTTTCGTAAGCAGCCCTAGGAAAATACAGTCAATGACTGCATAATGACTAGACTTCATTTCAAGCTAAAGTCTGAAGAAATATATATTTTTTTCTTTTTTCTTTTCTTTTATAAAGTGAGCCATTTAGTAGGAATCCCTTTTCTTAGTATAGGAAGATATGGTAGGGGGGTATGGAATCGAAGTTTGATCATTTAATACGAGACATCGGGGATGCAGAATCTATAATAATCATAATCATAATCATATTTTTTTCTAAAATGACTAGGTATCTACAAAAATTAAATAGGTGGATACAATCTGTTGAAATCCTCAAAAAATATTACATATTATAAACATAACTACATAGCAGGATAATATTATGTTACATTACATTACAAAATAATGTGCCTCCTAATGTGAGTGATGTCCTCCTCATTGTGATCCGACAACGGCTACCTCTTGGTTGACAGTTCTTACAAGTCCGGTCCGATGTTAAAAAACTAGAGGTCATCTGCGCGTGAATAGTTTACAGTGAGTAAGCGGTTGCGCTGGTGAAGACTCACTCTCTCGTCCCTGCAATCAGTGCGCCAATGGAGCGGAGATCCGCCACGATTGGAGGAAAGAGGGATGCAGTTTCTGCCGCCGGTTTTTAGTCCTCAACCGGACGCCCTAGGCCTTCTACGATGCCGTGCTGTGCCGCCGCTTCCGGTAACATCCGGCGCTTATAAGCTGTCGAGTTGCCTTCTTCGCCGGGCCAGTCTTCGTACACTATGCAGGAGGTATCCGCAATCAGACCTGTCCGCCGAAGGGTGCAGGCCCCCCTCGACCAGGTTTAGCCCACGAGCCGACGTGGTTTACCGCGATGTGGCTGATGCGTGTACAACAGCTACTTGGAGCCACTGGTGAGAGATTTGTAGAACGCCTGTGGACCAGTGTGGTTCTCCACCCTCCGTAACGAGAGCCGGCTGAAGTAACCTGAAAGGTGCTACCACTAAACGCTCTACTACACCGCAATAACAAATAACTAATAACAAATAACTATCATGTTTTCATTACTACTCTAAAATGTCGAGTAGTTAACACCTACAGTATTACAAATCATCCAGTAATGTTATTATTACATGTATTTATATAACTACGTATTTCCACGATATATGACATTTTTGTTCATGAAGGTATACGTGAATGGAGAATGTTCTCTTTAGCTCTCTGTTATTTTTAGCTCGCCGTATTGTATTCTAAATATAAAAAAAATCGTGTGAAAAAATCATTTCGATACGTCCATTAGTTTAAGAGATATGGAATTTTAAATATAAATGCGCAACGCTAGTTTTTCCGCCGGCGCTCGCTGCGTGTGACGTCATAGTTCAATACTCGCTCAGTCCGTCGCGCGCCACCGTACGGTTTACAAGGTTTCATTAGAAGATTACGCTAATATCTTTTGAAATGTCTATTCCAAATAGTAGAAAATTGTGTTTTGTGCCAAAATGTAAAACCACAACCACCAATTTTAGACCCCAAGACATTAAAAACAACATACTATGCCTTGTGCCAAAGTATTCTAAGCTATGGAATCATTGGCTGGGGAGCCTGTGCAAAAACTACTATTTACCCAGCAGAGGTGGCACAGAAACTAATTATAAAAATCATCACGCGTAAGCCTTACAGGTACTCATCGGAAAAATTGTTTTTGGAATATGAAATATTGGATTTGAGACAGCTTTACTTAAAATTCTGTGTAAATTTTATTCAATTCAAATGCAACAGGACTTTCTCACAACAAATGCATCCAACAAGGCGATCCGTTGCTAAAAAAATAGATATTCCCCGAATGATGACCTCTTTTGGTCAAAGGCATTTTACTGTTTTGGGCCCCAGGACATATAACCTTTTAGAAGATGGAATTATTTAAAGTAGTAAACTTATTTCTAAAATTTTAAATTTTTGTTTTGATAATTTTTAAGGATATTAATTTTTGTACTGATAATTTTGATAATTTTGATAGTTTTGTAAATCATGAGATACGGCACATACGCTATTATAAATTAAGCATGCGAAGTACACATATAATATTATACTCTAATTAGAAACAAAGTAAAAATGTTAGCGATAGCCATGTAATATTAGAGTATTGTTTGTGTACCTTTTGTAATAAATAAATAAATCAATAAACATAGATTGTGTTGCTCCTAACTAGGCAGAGCCTGTTTAAGAAGAACACCAATACAAACGATAACTTCCAAAATAAAAATAAAAAATTTGAATCAAATCAAGTTAAAATGAAATTCTCACTACACCAAAATAATGTTAGAACTATAAACAAGTAATACTAAATAATAATGTATAATAATATATAATAGCAACAATAAATAATCATTTATAATAATAACTAATAATATATAACCATTAGTAAAAATACGTATAGAAAATATATAGAAAATAAATATATTTATTTATTTTAAAATTGTGATGAATGTTTTCACCGTTACTCTGCTACCAAGGTTTATTAACCATAATGTAAGGTGATATTTTTGTTGGTTGCTGCTAATTTCCAATATGTTCTCTTTACTCATGATATTAACCATTCTTGGAGCAAGAAAGCTGTAATGACATTGTCCAAAAGACGTTAGACGTTTCGACACTTCAAAGTTTCCCTTATAACGACCTGATCTCTCCCTGTTTTCCGGAAAAACACAATATTCGTATTCATTGTTTATTTGTATATTTTGTCTTTTAAGTTGTTACCTTGGCTGATTTGTATAAGATCTAGCATTCGCAAGTAATTTTTCATTGCAAGAATGATACATTATAAAACAAAAGTAATTTTCATTTAGACCGTTTTGATTGAAACCGGAATATTTAGATCGTTTTGATGGTACTGTATTCATAAATTATACCGTTTTGATTTCTACTGGTGTAATAAAAACAGGGAATCAAAACATTTTGGCAATATTTTTCTTTTTTATATTTCTACATCGTTAATCCTAATCTATTAAATCCTTAATTGATGAATATGTAAACATTTCTCAAAATAATGAATATTATTTAAGAAATATATGAATATGTCTTCTTAGAACCGGCGTTGAGTGAGGCAACCATAATAGATGACATTTTTTCCCCTGAATTTGTATATCGTGTTTAGTGTCAAATTAAAGTTCTCTACTATTAGGTTATGTTAGAATCAAATTAAAGTGCGAAGTCGCTTACGCGACCTCTACCTGTTGTATTACAGGGGTAATTCAGTTTGAATTTATCGCGGACCTGGGCGTTCTTTGCCCGCAGTGCCACACGGGATCTAGTTTCCTCAAGAGTGGCATAACAACAGGTCAACATCCACCAACGCTGCTTATAAAACAGTGTATTTCCATAGTCTCCAGACCCCTTCAGCAATTAGTCAGAATGCACAAACGATTGGCTTCGCCAACCGGTACGTAGACTGTCCAGTGGTGATGGGATGTAATTCCCACGGGAGAAACCGGTCCACCAGATCTGAGGCCTGAGACACGGGAGTCTTATACCCGGGTAAGCCTTCCACTCGAGGAGGCTTCTGAATAGGAGCTGAATCGTGAGTCGAGCCGATCCGAGAACAAAATGGATCTTGTGGCCCAAGATTCACGAAACCGTTCACCACCAGGTAGACAGTCTACCTTAGACAACGGCGGCTGCAAAGTCAACGAAACGTCGGGTGCTACAAAATTCACGCGTTAAATTCGTTTTTAACACGCTTTTATTAGGTCGACCTGTATGTAACTATGTAATGGAATCTAAGGTAACTAATGTATCCATCTCCCAAGGATCGTAGCGTCATGAAAATTGACAGCTGTATGTAGTTCTGATGACAATACAATAATATGGTACTGTCGAACTGTTCTGAGTCGGAAGATATGAACTGGACTTCATGATGGAATATCGTATCATAGCTGTGTTTGGACTTGTTAGAAAAGTGTCGGAATGAACTTTGACCACGATTAAGTTTCAAGGTCTGATGATAAAGCCGGATTTTTTGTTTTTTCCCTGCATTTATAAAAGCGTGTTTTTAGTGTTTTTTTAATATTTATTTATTTATCTTACCTATTTAACAAGTTTATAAAACCTATTAAGCTATTGCATAGCTTTTATCGCGGGCCTAGCCCAGCGCGGCGACCGAATGAAGAAATTTCTTAACGAAAATTAATGCTTTTAAACTGATAATTACGTCTAAACGAGTACTGCTTACGATTCGAAAAAAATATATGTTAAACAAGAACATTTTCCTAATATTCTTAGCCTTGAATATTTTATATTTTGTTTTTATTACATAGTGTAATTAATTTGTGAAATTAGGTCTAACCGAACACAAAAACGACTACCACGCAAATATTATCTAGCGTATTATTATGAAACCTGCACCATTTTAAAGATAATTTAATTATCTATCTTTTTATCTACGATTTTTTTCGAATAGTCAAAGAATAAAAGAATAATATCCGGTTTTGTTGCTTTATTGAATAACATTCGTGCGCGGCGCCCTATCGGAATTATTCCGAATCATTTGATTCCCCAGCCCCATATGATTCGGAATAATTTCAACATTTGCCGATAGAGCGCAGTTATCTGATATCAGAAAAAAAAAAAAAATAATTATTATTGCATAAGTTGTTAAAAATGCTATGCAATAGCTTTACAGCGGCAGTCCCCGAGTGCCACACGTATTTTTTATTTCACAAAATCGTTCAGTCAAAACCTCGGATGTTTATAATTCTAATACGAGATTAAAGAGCTGAACTTTTACATTATTGTCTACTGAACTTTTATACACCTGTCTACATAGGCACAATTAATTATTTTAATTCCCTAGCTTCTTATTTTTATCACACTTTGGGACACCTTTTATACCAAAATATCCATTCTCTGATACACGTTTCCTTTTATGTTAATGACTGTACTTACACGGTATAGAGAAGGTAGACGTGTTTACAGCTCACCTATGAACGTCAATGAAGCTTAAGGCATTTTCAAATACTTTTCATACATTTCTAGTGCTTCCGAATATGGCTGACATTTTCTCACACATCGCGCGGCCGAGGCAACGTTCTCCATCAAAGTGAAAGAAATTTAAGGTTTTTGAAGTGTCTCGGAAGTAAAGAAGGTATGGATAGTTGTGTCTGTATTTGTGTCGTAGATGATTGCGTGTTGTACACAGGGAAGCTAATGTGCCCTGTTGGAGTTGGCCATAAAGACCCATTCGTTCAAGGTCGGTCATACTCACGGGTCAACACCCATCCGGCGACCTCCACGCAGAAGGGAGAGCCAGGGTAGGACGCTTTCCTGCGGACCAGTCTCCCCTAGCAGTCAACCTTCGGGCGCGCCTGGACGGTTTTCGCACCGTACGGCGTCAGCCAATCGATCGTGCACTCCGACTAACAGCCGAGGAAGCCTGGAACATAATGTTTCCTATAGAGTGGGGGTAGTTGTAAACCTTATGGAAACTGCTCTTGAAATGATCATTCGACCACACGATCCCGGGTGAATAAGCCGGGAAAAGTATCGAAATATCCTCCTAGCCGTGTTCGGCCATAGCGACTGCATTATAGATTCTAGTGACTTCATCGTATTTGTATTTTTTTTTTTATGGTTGGGGGTTTTGCTGGTGCACCCCCAGGTGACTGATGTAGTCGATCTTAGCTTGGAATGTGCGTGCACATTTGGCGCAAGTCAAGACACCATTTATGTAATTATATTTTATGGCCGCTGGTGGTCGGGCCTTAAGCTCGTCGCGCTTGGCATCTAAGTCGAGCAGCCTCTTCTTTTCAATTCCATAATGGTTTAGCTTGTCTACCAAGGTACTGATATTTAAACAGTCGAATGCTTTGCTTGGATCGCAGAACAGTCCTGCTGAAAGCATCTTCTTGTTTCGACTATTCTCAATCATGAAACATGCAGACGGCGCGGCATCCTGTATAAATTTTTTTTTTGTCCGGAATCCATATTGACTGTCTGAAATGACCACAATTTTTTCCAGGAAACCATTTAGTCGTTTTTCGGTGACCTTCTCCAAAATTTTTGAGAAATTACTCAGTAGGGCTACGGGTCGATAATTTTCTACGCTCGTGGGATCGCCCTTTTTTATATATCGGTGTAATCTTGGCTACTTCTTGACAATCTGGAAATATTCCCTCTGAAAAGCTTAAATTGTAAAGATATGTTAGACAAGGTGCCAGTACACGTTTATGGATTTTAATTACGCTAACAGGTATATCATCGAGACCATTTGATTTTTTGTTCTTTGGAGAGTCGATGAATTTTTCTATTTCTTGATTGTTTATTGATACAAACTATCTTTTAAAACTTATTAAATGCTATCGATCTTAACTTATTAAATGATAGCGATCCTTATTAAATGTAGTTTATGTAGCACTCTTTGGATGCTTTCTATTTTATTTTATTTTTGTTTTTATATATTTTTGTTATTGAATTGCTGATTCTCTATGTTTTCTCATTATTTCTGTTTATTTTTATTTTTCTAGTTTTTATGTCTTTGTTATTTATGAATTTCTATGTTTTTTTTTCAATATTAGTTTTTTATAGACTTTTTTATAATTTGAAATGTAATTTTATTTGTAGAAATACCAATTTTATTTGATATGTAATTTCTATACCCAGATCGGGTTTTTGAAAATATTTTTTTCCCTTTTCTTATTTCTTCTTTTCAAAACCATCTACATTGCCCTGCACTAGCAGTCTCCATCCTGGGCGATCTTTCGTTTTACTCTCCCACTGAGAGGGCCGGAAACGTATGCCGTCGTCCGCGATAGATTCGGTAGTCACCGTATCACCACTTCATAAGGGAGAGGACTGCGCAAGCGACCTCGATCCTGTAACCAGTCAGGAGGTAGGAGGTATCCTGAAGGTTAATTCCAGACGGAGATATCATTCCAAACTGGTAGTCAGGGGGCGAGGCTGACCGCTTATTACCTTTCCCGGTGCTTCGCCGTAAGGGCAGGTGGTGTAACTAGATAGATTGCTTTTCGTCCCAGGTCTTCTGTGCTTACCTCACGGGAGACAGAACGATCCAATAACGTTAATAGAATAATTTTCTGTTAATACGAGTTACATAATAAATATTAATCTTATAAATGAGAATGGGCCTTTTTTGGCTCATTTTCCAATAGCTGAAAATCATATAGCGATGGAAAGATATTTTTATATAGAACATTGATTACTATAGCAAATGATCTCAATTATGAGCCATTTCTGAGTTATATATGAGTTATATATAAGCCATTTCTGAGTTATAAAACATGGCCAAATACCTGATATCCAACACATCCAGGAATTGTATTTTTAATGACTGTTTAGAATACTAGAAATGATAAACTGAATACGCTGTGTAAGAAATAGAAATAGAAATAGAAATATTTTTATTGTCCGAAATTGTGGTGGTACATTTATGGTGATAATGCGTAAAACTATGTATCTCACAATTACCTGTTATTAAAACAGATTGACAAATTTACTTATCTGCTAAATTGACTTATCTGCTAATTATAATATCTTATTAAAAATGCAATTATTTCACTGGTTTAACATGAAAAAAATTTAAACAGACCGGATAAGTAGAACTAACAATAGACGACAATTAGAAAAAATAATTCACCAATAATATAAAAAATAAAGAAAAAATCAAAAATCAAGGAATAATCAAAATTCCGCCTATAAATACGAAATGTATATAATTTAAAATGTAACAGTAGAAAACAATTAATAAAAAATAATTCATCAATAATGTAAAAAATAATGAAAAAAAAACAAAATCAAGGAATAATCAAAAATCCGCCTATAAATACGAAATGTATATAATTGAAAATTTGTAATCTTCCTAATTGAATTAATTTAAAAACAAAATGAAAATGCATGCCTACAATATAATATTATGAGAAATATTCGTTTAATGTGTAAAAGCTTTTATCGATAAGCCATTTTTTCAACGCTGCGGTAAACCCTTTTCCTTTCATTTCTTTGATATTTGCAGGTAGGTGGTTATAGATTTTTATTGCATTGTATAACATTCCTTTTTTAAATAGAGTTAAATTTGGCTTGGGTGCTTGTAGCTCATGTTTATTTCGTGTGTTATAGCCGTGTTCAACATTGTTTGTTTTGAAATACTGATCGTGGTCCCTTAGTACAAACTGTATATTCCTAAGAATGCTCAAGGTAGTCAGCAGTATATGGAGGGGAAAAACTGGAATGTTGCTTGAACTCTGTAATGTCTTATGATTTCATTGCCGCTCTGTTTACTGATGTATGTAATGTGCTACGGTCAGCTGTTCAAGATGATGTGCCCAGTGATCGATCATCATAATACTGTATTTTATGGATCTTCACTGCAAATAATATATTTCAGACTAGCTGACCCGTGCCCACTTCGTTGGGCGGTAAAACTTTTTACCTGTGATGAAATTATGAGTGTGGTTCGGTTAGTACTGAGTGCTATGATTTATTTCCTGAATGCCAAAACAAGAGTTATATTTTTACTGCAGATGTATGTATGTATTTGCATGCCAATTTGACAATAATACCATTATGTGTGAGTGTCTTCTTGTGAGCGTCTTATTTGTGAGCGTATTATCTCTTTAACTATTTATGCAGTAAAAGAGAAAAGTCTTTGGTTTTAAACACGTGAGACGATAAATTTACTTATTTTTATAAGAATTCATAATTGTTGATAATATGACCTAACGATTTAAATTATTTTTTTTAATATAAAATACTACTTTTTGTGACTTAAATATAAAAGTTAGACATATACTGTCGCCGAATTTTTTGTAGGCATTATCAAGCTCTACAACTTTTCTCTAGAACTTAATAATATATCTCTCATCGTTAAGGCAGCGTTAGTTAGAAACGTTTTCGTTCGACCGCTTATTCTCCGACTTACTTTACAGACTGTGCAGGAGATTTCTTTGTTTCCATAGGAAGATACCGTTTGAGCGTTTTCAGAGGTTTAAACTAGCAAATATTTCGCGACCTACCTGCTCTACGTCTACGTCTATATTGTCCTGTTTTCTTTCCGGATAGGTTCCATTTAAATAAATTGCAGTACCAGCGTAATTTCCCGCCAAAATAACTGTCAAATTTTCGCGCCATTTTCCGATGGCCGCTGTCACATTCGCGTCGCGTCTGCCGCCAACTGGTAAACAGTCCGGATTGGCGAAAGTTAACTGAATTAACCGTCAACTGGCCATAATTAAATTTATTTGTTAGTCTATAATGAGATGGACAGGCCGTTGAACTAAATTCAATTAGGTTTGAGTACGTTTCCTGACCAACCTATAGCCGGCTTTGGCGATCAATGCAAAAGAAAAACAAGATTGCCCTTTTCATACATGCTGCTTCTTTTTATTCTTCACAGGTCTGTTTTATTTAATTTAATTTTATTTAATAATTAAAGGACCAAAAAATTTCAAAATTCGAAATAATTTTGCTGTTTTATCTTTGTTGCCTCACGAAGGTATGATTTTATTAGTGCGGACATTTTAGAGATTTTGACCTTAATATGGCTCACATTATAAAAAGGTTTTCAAAGTATTTCAATTAATGAAAATAGAGAATGAGAGAAAACTAATTAACAATTAAAATTTAGTAAAAAGTCATATAGAAACCAAAAGACAATAGAAACCAATTCTCAAGTTTGAAACCTACACGATTATTATTCTTCATGATTATGTATGAATTTATTTATTTTAATTTTGAATGTTTTACTGCAAAACTTGTACTTTAATTGTTTATTACTTTTTATCTTTCTTCACTTTTTTTATTGAAATATTTTGAAAACCTATTTATTACATTTTATAACGTTTTTATTCACATCATCATCTTTAAAACAATGTAAATTAAATCCGCATATATATTTTTTTAAAATGTATTTTCAAAAATATTCGGCATCATTATTAAACTTTTAAATGGTTTAAATAATATATTAAACATAAAATATTCTTCTATTAAAGGCTATACCTTAATCAATATTTAAAATAATATGTTGCAATTACAAAAAAATATGTTTGTTTTACAAAGTCAGGAAAAGCTAAATTATTAAAATATAATAGTCTAATAGTCGTCATAATTTAATAGGCATATTAGTCACGAGATGTTGAAAATTATCAATAAAACTAGGATTAAGATTTGGTCTTGGAGCCAGAATAAAAATCTCTCATTCAATGTCTCTAAATGTCCAGTGATGACATACACTAGATCGACCGCACCTCTGATATATGATTACTCCATCGCTGGCGATGTGATTACTAGATTTGAGAAGGTGAAGGATCTAGGAACGAGGGTGAAGGTTGAGAGCGAAAGTGAAGGTTATTCGGAACCTAAAGCATGTTCACAATGTCCGGGCTATTCACACATTGTATAATTCAATTGTGATAAGTAGATCGGAAACGAATGCGGTTATATGGAATCCACATGTGGATCTTTATATCACCATGCTGGGAAATAAAAAACAAAAATGTTTTTTACGCTTTGTATATTTTAAGAAATATGGTTATTATCCTTTTTTATAACCTACTATTTTTTACTAGGCATGGTGGGCTATAATTCCCTTAAATTGCGTAGAGAAATGCTCACCATGGCCTACGTTTTTAAGCTGGTCCGGGGCAAAGTTGATAATCCTAGCATGCTAGCGAAGATTTGTCTCTTTTTTCCGGATAACTACATTCGAGCTCGGTCACATACTCTATTTGCGGAGCCGTCCTCGCGTACCAACTTAAGTCGATGGAGTCTACTTACGCGTGCCTTGCGACACATAAATGCGCTATGTTCGACAGCGTCGGACCTGGATATTTTTACGATAAAGCCATTTAATATCGATAAAGCCATTTAATATCGTGTATAGGAATATTACATCTGAACTAACTCTTCTTATTTCTAATGGTATAAGCCCATGATAGTCACCAGCTTCGTTATAATCTGAAAAAGTTACATAAGACCGATAATTTAAGTTTTTTAGGAACATGTTTTGAATGCGTTCGATCCTATTGATGTGAATATTGTAACAAGGCGACCAAATTTGCGAAGCGTATTCGAGGTGACTGCGGACATAAGTATAATATTAAATTATAAGGGATCTATTAAACTGCTTGGCTAGTATGTCCATATGCATCTATCTGTCCATCCATATGCATATTCCAGTAGCTAAATCTACTATTCGGTTTTCAGAGATTATGGAAGATTCCATGGAGGCCAGGTGCACCCTGGACTCCGACATAATCCTGGACAATTCCCTGTCTCCGACGGCGACCTTCAGCTACTCTAGCATAGGCAACCTTCTCCAGAACTTTGGCGGGTCGCCGCTCAGTCAAATATCCGTCGTCTCAGGCGGTGGAGAGGACGATGGAGGATGTCTCGAAAACGATCCTGATCTGGATACTTCCAATTTTGAAGAAGACCTGCAAAGGGAGTCACCTAAATCAAGTAAGTTGGAGCCAGGACTGGCGAGGTATACTCAGATAGTAAATTTATTTACTTTTTTAACCGATTTCGGTAAAAGGAGAAGGTTATCAATTTGGTTGTATTTTATTTTTAATGTATGTTACCTTTAGAACTCCGTCATTTACATTACATTACATTACATTTTAGTCGTGTCCAATTGACGGCTAAAGACCGCTCTTGGACGTGTCAAAATGATTGGGTTAGGTAGTAAGTTTCGTTACTACTCTTAACTGAACATACATAGATAGTCAAGAATTAACTACTAGATTGTCAAACTATAAATATAAATAATCAAAATAGAAGCCTAATATTTGAAGTAGTTAGTAATTCGAAAAGATACGTAGTAAAATTATTCATCGTAATATTCAAATTGTCAGTAAAATGTTAAATAATCAAATTACATCAACGTTATGCATTTTAAACTAAAAGTACAGATATAAGATCACATAAAATAATCAGACAATAAGGCTCTACTTTTTTAAGTAATTTAAATGGGCACAATATTTGAAAAACCATGGCCCTCAAATTCGGCCAGATTATAGAAAGGATTTCCTATCAGCATCTTCTTGATGTTTTTTTTGAATTTTATGTCTTCCAGCTGTTTAAATTTATTTCCGATTTATGATCCGATTTGGAAAATTCTTTTTTGTTTGAAAGGATATACTTCCAGATTGGTCCCATTTTTGTCTAAATCCTGATCTGATGATAGGATCAATAAGGAATTGAGGGAACTACCCAAATATTTTCATTTACTTGAAGTTGAAATTGTACATGCTGGTTCAGTTCCGATGTCGATGCATTTTATGGTAAGCATGACCTGATTTTACACCGAGGGTTGGCTCCCGACGAGGGGACCCCTCAACAGTCAACAGCATAACACGAAATAATGTAAACGCATTTATTTATTTTTTATTTATTTAATTAATTTAACAATTCATTTAAAATGCATAGGTCTCACTAACAATCATATCAATAAAAACATATATTATTAAAATTAAAATTAAAATTGAACACGACCTATATGAGCATTAGCAGGTATGTACTGCTGCTGCCCAACTAAGTGCCAGGACTTGTTCCAGGGCAGCGAGCTCTCTAGTTTTTAGTTCACATATATTCGGCGATTTGAAAAAATAAAAAAAATAAAAAGGAAAAGAAATATATATATTACCGTCACCATTACAAATTATAACTAATAATCACTAAATAATTATCACAATAGGAAATATTTAAAATAAAACACAGAAAATAAATAATCGTGATAATAAATTGAAAATAAAATAAATTGTCAAATAATATCAAACAATAGCCACCAAAATTAATGAATAAATAATAGTAATAAAAAAAAGCCAGCGAAAATAATAATAAGAATTGTCAAGGTGATGGAAACGAACTGTCTCGGTATATTAATTTGTGAATATTTTGTCGGGTGTCATGTTTTAGCAAGGAATCAATCTTGGCGCTTTAAAAGAAGAAGAAGACGTAGGCACATACATTTTTAAATCTTCGTCTAGCATATTAAAGATCCTGGGGGCTATGTACACAAAAAGCCTCTGCCCAAAAGTGGTCTGCATTCGAGGGACGTCGAAATGTATAGTTCGAGATTGCCGCGTGCAGATTGTTTGCTGAGTTTATATTGCGGACTCTATATTAGTTCTTTATGATAGTCCATTCTAAATTATTCAGTTATGATAGTCCATTCTAAGTTCGAAATCTTACACACGTGCACTGAACTATTATATTTTATCTTTATATTTATGATTATTATATAAACTTATTATAATACGCCTTTCGCTGCGTTTTAACGCGCCACATTCATCACTTCGACCACCATGCTCACGCTTTTGTGTTACTTCTTGGTAGTCGTTCGACTTGGCTTGTTATTTATTGAAAGGTCCTTTTGTGAACAATATATTCGTTAATATGACACCTGGCCTTCCCGGACCGCTTTGCTCGTTATCGTAAATCTAACTAAATCGCTCTCTCTCTCCTGGTCCAATATCTTACCGAGTAAATCTTTTTATTTTAACTTATTCGTAAATCTCAACGAAGTATAACTAATGGTTTGGAAATTATTTCAGATTTGAGAAGCATCGGAGATTTACCAAAAAGGAAACAACGGCGGTATAGGTAAAATAAATGAGATATTTTATTTAGTATGTCTTCTAACCCTTTGAGGACCATATCCCCTTGCAGTAGAGTATGTTTTTTTTTATACATAAAACTGTTAAAGGGCGATGTAAATAACAAGTATGCCAAGTTATGTGATAATGGGATTAATAGATTTTGTATAAATTGATAGGTCATAAGTATTCCTATAGTCCATAAAGATGCAAGTTACAAGTTTCCCAAAATTTCATTTTTTTACTATCCAACTCAGACATCATACGTACTAAAAAACTTAATAAAAGAAAAAAGAATTCAAAAAGTCGCAATACTATAATATGAAATTTATAGTCATTTATAGTCAAATATTTATCTATAGTAATATTATAAAGAGGTAAATTTGTGAGGTTGTAGGAAGTAATCTCTGGTTCTACTGAACCGATTTTGAAAATTCTTTTACCAATAGAAAGCCACGTTATTTGTGAATGTCATGCTATATATTAATCCGAAAAATTTAAAAACGTTTTCGTGATAGTCGGATTTGCAAAGTAAGTCGGAGAAAAAACGGTTGAACGAAAACGTTTCTAACTAACGCTGCCTTAACGATAAATTGTAGAGCTTGATAATGCCTACAAAAAATTCAGCGACAGCACATGTCTAACTTTTATATTTAAGACACAGAAAGTAGTTTTTTTATATTAAAAAATCATTTGAATCGTTAAGTCATGTTTATTGGTCATATTATCAACAATTATGAATTCATATCAAAATAAGTAAATTTATCGTCTCAAGTGTTTAAAACAATTGCATATAATTTCCCTTTTACTGCATAAACGGTTAAAGAGATAAGACACTCACAAATAACAGTAATATAGTCAAATTGGCATGCAAATACATACATACATATGCATTAAAAATATAACGCTTCTTTTGGCAGTCAGGAAATAAATCATAGCACTCAGTACCAACCGAACCACACTCATAATTTCATCACAAGTAAAAAGTTTTACCGCCCAACGAAGTGGGCACGGGTCAGCACGGGCACAGTCAAATATTATAATGATTTATTTGAAATTCCCAGAAATCGTTGGTCATTTGCGATAATTTCTAACAAAAAATACGGTATTCCGTATTTTTTATTTAAAATACGGTATACCGTATTTTATTTAATTATTCAATATTTTTTTTGCTAATTTTAAGGTTTTGATGTCTCAATAATATGGAAAAAATATCATATATAAAATATTCGTATTCGATAATTTATAAAATGATTTTTGAATTTATGGTACATATATATCCCATGGTCCTTAAAGGGTTAAAAACCGGGTCACTCACTCACCGTCTCGTTCACAATACAGTAAGGGTAAGGACACACTGAGTCCAAGTATGCATCGTATACTATGCAACGCTCCCACGTTGGTGTGCACTTTTATCCCACGTATGCAACGCATACGTATATGGTATCAGAATCTGCCGTCATTTTTCAAAAGGTGCATTTTATTGTGTAGAACCGGTGTACAATATGTTTTCTGTTTTTGTGTGTATTGTAAAGAACCTCTGGACAAAAACCAAACCACAATCGCCTCAAATCGCGATGGTCGTTCATGAGTCGAACAAAACCCCCCTAATCATCGAACCGAATAACTCAATGCAGAGCTTCATCAGAAGCTGCTGTCACTTCTCAGAAAGTGCACTTGTATTGTGTAAAATCAACTAGGGTTATCGACTACAGCGGGCAAGCCCGTCACATCAGGAAGTTTTAACGATCAGTCTTTCTATCTCCTTGGAGTGAGCGCAGAAGACTTGGACAAAACAGTCCACCGTCAAGCTTCGCCGCAAACCCGTAAGAGGCCAACGCCTTAACCGCGAGATAGCCAGGAGTGTTACCCAGCGGGCTTACACTCACGCCCTTGCTTCCAATTGCGACCAGATTACTCCAGTCTCTCGATTGGTTACGAGTTCGAGGTCGCTTGCGCGGTCCTCTCACTTACGAAGCGGTGAAACGGTGTATATCGAATCTATCGCAGACCACGGCATCCTTTGCCGGGCTGTTCACCCAGTATCGGGTAGCCGATGGTCGTTTTAAGAGCAGTCGCCGTAAGGTCCGCAACCACCCCCGCTCTATAGGAAACAGTACTGCTTCCAGACTCCCCCGACTGTTAGTCAGAGTGCGCAATCGATTGGCTTATGCCGCACGGTGCGCAGACCGTCCAGGAGCGCCAGAAGGTTGATTCCCAGGGGAAACTAACCATAAGGCCAGAGTCCTACCCAGGCTCGCACTTCATACGTGGGGCCGTCGGATAGGTGTTGACCCGTGAGTGTGACCAACCCTGAACAGAATGGGTCTTCGTGGCCAACCCAGCAAGGGCCCATTAACTCCCTATTGTGTAGAACCGCTGTAATGAGTTTTCTGATCCTGAGAGTGACTTTGACATTTAGGCACGTATCCAGGGGTGGGGGATAGTTAGGATTTACCCCCCCCCCCCCCATACGAAATCCGGCATATTTCCATTACATTGTACTGTCCAACGATTTACTCAGTTAGTTATTTTTAAATGAATATGTCCGCACCACGAGAACAAAACAAAAAGTTGAATTCACGAGATAAGTAGACAAAGAGAAAAGTTTGGAGAATACCATACCTTAAAGAAATTAGAATACGATAAAAAACGATTCTTTATTTAATTCCACATGTCGTTTCTCTGTGCATGGACCGACGGTCTAGGTCGAAATATTGGACTTAGACGCTTGAAATTTGGTAAAAAGATGCCTTATGAGGTCGAAATCACACTGTAAAATTTTGGTTCGAATATCACACATACAAGCTACACTAATAATATTTAAATTCCGTCATACATTTTAATCAAAGATTAAGGCCATCTGTTGACGCTTGCCGCCCTTAGACAGAAACTGCCCTTAGCCAAGAAACGATCTGCGCCGCCAGAGGCGCTTACAACGGAACTCAACCGGGTTCGTTCTTCGACCGAAAGAGGGCGCTCATCGGCTTTACTTATGAAATTAATATCCAGATGATATCAGTCCTTGGTTATTTTCCGGGGAATTCATGGGGTGATACAATCGATTTTTTTTCTACTTTATCGTTTATTGGCCAGTTGTAATAACTTTTAATTTGACCTTTAGTACCTATTTCTATTACAGAACCACATTCTCAAACTTGCAACTCGAAGAGCTGGAGACGGCATTTCACAAAACCCATTATCCAGATGTGTTCTTCAGAGAAGAGCTTGCCATGAGAATAGACCTGACAGAAGCGAGGGTCCAGGTATGGATATTTTGGTAGAATTTGTAGAACCTTAACCACATACACAAGAAGAAATGTTCATATACTTGCTCTCCTATATCGTGTACTCACCCAACTAACACCATCCTATCTCCAGGAGCTTTTTGAACCACTAAGTTCCCACGGTCTCGTACTTCGGTCAGCCTCTGACAGTTTATTAAAAATTCCGAGTCATAATAGTGATTTCTATTCCTATTCTTTCTGTGTCCATGGTGCAAGACTCTGGAACGATCTCCCAGCAAATATACGAAACTCGCCTTCTTTACCATCGTTTAAGACTCACCTTAAGGATTACTACCTTTCTAAGAAGTAACCAGTTCTTCCCTTTCTCTCCTGTTCCTCCCCCAATTTCCTCTCCTCGGGCACTATTAGTCTTAAATTCTTCCACTTGTCTGTATGTTATGTAATAATCTTTATTTTCACAATGCGCGCATGTACCACTATGTTTAGGTTAGCTGTAAGACATTGCCATGTGGCAATAAGCTCGCCTTTTTTGTATACTTTTTAAGTGCAAATAAAGAGTTTATTATTATTATTATTTACACTAGAATAATATAACGGTGTAGTAAACGGAAATACGCATGTTCCAAATAATTATATATACAGGGTGAGTTTTAATTAACCGGCATCCTTCAAGGAGGTGAATGTCTATAGCCCAATGGGAAGTTCTATGTCTATAGCCCAATGGGAAGCCATTTTTACCTGAAACTCTTTTTACACATATAATACGTATTCTATATTTGCAAAAAGAATGAGCAATTTAAGAGCCCGTTCACATATTTTTTCCAGAAAGGCAAGAAAAGTGGATTTTTGGCGTTCTAATTCCAAGAAATAAAGAGATTTCTACAAACTTTAATTACTGAATTACTTGGACCATTTCTTGATGTTGACCATAGCGGCCTGTAATTTTAGATGTAACGAATATTATTTACTTATTCAGCCCATTTTCCGAAAGTCGTTATTCGTAAAACGCTCGGAAGGCAAACTTTGAGCTCCTTAATACAGTAATATCACTACAACGAAAACCGTATACTATTTTTTTTTATGTCCGTCATGTATTCTTGATGTACACTACGGCTTTATTTTTTCGTTTTTTGACCACATATCCAAGGTATACATTACTTACAATTACACAAAATAAAAAAAAAATCTTCCTGTATCATTCTAATTTTCTCAGAAATAAAATAAGATTCTTATATAATACTTATACTATATTAAAGTTCACTCTTTTAGCAATACGACATAATATAAATTATTGTCATTAGAAAGGAGAAAACACTGCAAAAAACAATTAGAAATTGTGTATATATTTGCTTGCGCAAGAGAAGAGCGCTCAGTGCCGCGGTTTTTCTCCCAGGGTTGAATAGTTATTTATTTATTTATTTATTTATTTATCCTATCTTTTATAGTTACATCCAAAAAAAAATGCGTTCATTTTTTCAACTCATTTTAAAAGAATACCTACGCTATTTTGTAATACGGCTCTTAATAAAGAATACCTCCACCATGAGCCAGTATCTAAAAGTATCAACAATATTTCTACTATATAATTTTTACAATGTTTCTACTATATAATTGTTTAGTCCGTAGCATACTTGAATATAATTCGGTCATCTGGTGTACAAGTGAAAACAAATACATTCAGATGGTAGAGCGTATTCAAAGAAAAATTTTGAGATATATTTATTACAGAAAATACACTCATCATCATCATCATCATTTATTCATTCCATAAAAGCATTTCACAATACTGAGGAACATGTCAAATTTTACAATCATAATTTTTTCGGACGATAAAACCGCTTTGATTAATTAAAAGGAAAAAAAAATATTATAATCAGAGGTGATTACTTAAAAATAGTAAAATTTACAAAATAACAAATAATATTCAATCAAACAATAAATAATTATCAATACAATGAAAAAGAAAATTTCTGAAACATGCGTAATTAAAAACTTAGTGCGAAAGTATAGTCATAATATGGTTATTTATAATCAATCAATTGTGGACGCAATATCATAAAAGTCGTCCAGTTTGTAAAGGGCATGTTTGACTAACTGATTTTTCGAGCAGATTTTATATGCTGCCATCTCAAGTCTTCTCGTCGATGACGGCAAAGCATTAAACAATTTAAAACTCATATATAAAAATGTTTTTTGATATTTAGTCACGCGTACTTTCGGCAATAACACATTGTTTTTATGTCGCGTGGAGTGAAGCTCGCAATTTAAAAGATTCTCTTTGGCGTATAAAAGGCACTGATATATGTACATGGACGACATGGTAAGGATATCAGCTTTAATAAAAAAGGGGCGCAATGTGTTTCTCTGCTTACACCAAAAATTGTCCAAACGGCTTGCTTTTGTAGCACAAAAACGCAATGGATATCGGTTGCATTACCCCATATTAGTACCGCATAAGACATCTTTGAATGGAAGCAGGAGTGATACACACTGATCGCACAATATTTATCTATACTTATTTCCGTCCGATTTTGTGCTTGGAATGGTAGGATACAAGTCTCGAAACGCGTCGATATATTTCACTAATTATATTTGCATATAAATTAATTCAAGGAACTATTTATTTGCCAGTGATACTATGTAAGTTTGAATTGTACTTACCGGTAAATTACACAGCGAGGAGATCGCATCTATTGTTTAATGTGCCGTACCATCGTACAAATATTTTTGTAGACGGTTATAGCTCTTCTTAATTCCTTGCCCACAGAAATAGACATCTTTTGTATATCCCTTTGGCAGCTAAAAAGGAAACACCCTGTTATCTTATGTTTATCATAAACTGTCTTTTATTTAGTTTTATATTTTTATGTTTTTTTCGTGTTCAATGTTAGCATTAATTTCGTTATGTAAGTCATTTTTTTTAGACTTACACTCTAGATTTAATATTCAAGGGCGAATTGAATTCGTCTGTAATGATCTTGAATAATATTTGAAACTAGTAAATAAACTGTCAGCCTCTACAAAGAAAAATATCTTGGAAATATCTAGGCATCACTCTAGATTGCTTTCTCCGTTGGGACTATTTTTATATTAAATCCTATATTACTTAAAATATATTAAATATTAATGGCTGTTTCTTTCTTTTCTCACACATAACTTTATTTATATTATTTAATCGAATTTGTTATTTTGTTTATGGCCGATTATATAATGGAATTGCATTTTATTTATCATATTATCTTTTAATATTTGTTTATTATTATTTTTTTAATTTTATTCTGAAGACCACATTTTAGTTCAATTTAGTGTTATTAGCTTTTTACTAAAACTTGTACATTTGTAAGCAACCAAGCAATCAAGCTAACTTGATTGTAATATTGGAGTCCTGTCCACCCTAGAACGGGCTAGTCCCAGTTGGGTGACAGAAACAAATAAGCAAAAGGTTAAGGTTTTGCCATTCGGTTCGTGTTATTTTTGTAAGCTAATCAATGTTTTATAGTAATTAATTCTTAAATAAATAAATAAATAAATAAACAATTGATCCCCTGTACCACTAAAATGTTTTTTTTATCAAAAACATACATGGGAGCAATCATCACACCATTTTGAAAATACAGCTACTTCTTGTTAGTTAGGTGACCCTCATATGAGTTGTATCTGTGATGTTTGGGAGATGATGTCATGAAAATGTTTTTTAGGTCTGGTTCCAAAACAGACGGGCAAAGTGGAGGAAGCAGCAGAAGATCGCAGGTCATGACGTGTTTCCAGGTCATCAGCAGTCTCCGGAGACCGTGAGAAGACTGGAATCCAGTCGCGAGAGACCTATCGGAGTAATAGCTAGAGAGATGAGAGACCTAATTACTATTCCAGGTTTGTATTATTTTTCTTGATTGAGACGGAAATCATGATGGAATCATCGAGTATTCAGTATTCAGTATTCAGAATATACAATAAAAGCATGAATTATCAATTAAAGCTAATTATCTCATATTAGAATTCGTCATTGCTAGTAATATATTAATATATGTTGATATAAAACTATTAAAGCAGAAATATTAATTTGACAATAGCGTTGACTAACGTCGGCTTTACACGGCAGATAAATAAAATTAAAAAATAGAGCTGAATCCATGTACATGAGTATACATATAAAATAATTAATTATTATAAGAATATTAATAGTCATCTTAGGCACTCTATACAAAAAATAATCACGCAATAGAAAGTATTGAAACAAAATTGGAAAAAAACAGCTTATGTATATGGTCAGGTATGTTACTTTAAACATTGTAATCTACATATTAAATATTAAATTCATAATATTATTATTAAACAATAAAAACTTAAATTAGGTAGGTACCTGAAAGTTACATATTAATGTTATTCCCATTTGAAAGAATTGGCATGCTCAAAAAAATCACACAGCTTATAGAAAGCATGTGTGGATTGCAGCTTTTGTTTAATAAATATTTTAAACGGCTTTGTTTCTATCTTTCTTATAGACAGTGGTAGCTGGTTAAAGAGCTTATAGCTCAAATATCCAAATCTTAAATAATTTGAAGTGCAAGTACCACTCACTGTGTTTAATTAATTGTTGATTCTGTTTCGTCGCAACTGTGCTGTTTTCGTCCATTTAATAATTCAGTAAATTAATGAAATTTCCACTTTTAAGGCGATATGAGACCTCAGAAAAATATCCGAAATGGGCGGACACGCGAAGAAATAGACGGAATCAATTTTGTAGGGTTTGACCAATAAAAATCCAGCGTTTATGAAGCGTCAAGCGCAGATTCCACGTCCGCTAGCGCCGGGAACCAGACGCATACTAAACGGTCAATCCTAGCGCTAGCACGGAATAACTATCTTTACGCAGTGGTGGTATAAGGGTTTTAATGGCAAAGCATATTTAGCGTAACTCTCAGAGCGCTCTTACGTTTTAACTTTTTGTAATTAATTTAGGGCCTAAATAAAAAATGTGGCTAAGTGCTGCCCTAGAAAATTAACCATTCAATATAATGAAATTATAATAAAACACACTCACCGCTTACACTGCAGGAGTAAACGCGCCTGAAAGTCTTCGAAGTCAGTTTAAAGCCTTAATGTCCAAGGCAATGAGCAACTTTTTTGAGTCCAAATTTTAAATTGGTTCCTTATCGAGGGATTCACTTAGAGACTTTTTTTAATTATAGCTTATATTTTTCAAAAACTCGTAAAATTAAAATTCCTCAGATATAGTCGTTCCCAGGTGTCATGTTGCCTTTAAATTAAAAATAAAATAATTTCCGGAGCTTGTACCGTTCACACTGTAGCGTTGTAACGTTTGGCCAAGTCGGAAATCATAGTTCTATGTCAATCAAAATACTATGCTCGCTCGTAAACACAATATCAGAAATAAATTTGACCTACATCTTAAGAGAATACTGCCATGGAACGCACCCAAGCATTGCACTGCCCGGTGGCACAGTGGTTAGGTCACCTGATCTTACATTGTAAGGTCCCGGGTTCAATTCCCGGCTTGGTTACCATTATCCGTTGGGATAAAATTAACGGAATTGCATTTGAATTCTGTCGATAAAATGCAATACCAAGACACAACTAGAGTCGTCAACTACAACGGGCGAGCCCGTCACCTCAGGAAGTTTTAACGATTAGTCATTATATCTCCCTGGAGTGAGCGCAGAAGACTTGGACAAAACAGTCCACCGTCAAGCTCCGCCACAAACCCGTAAGAGGCCAACGCCTTAACCGCGAGATAGCCAGGAGTGTTACCCAGCGGGCTTACACTCGCTCCTTTACTTCCAATGGCGACCAGATTACTCCAGTCTCTCGATTGGTTACGAGTTCGAGGTCCTCTCCCTTACGAAGCGTTGAAACGGTGTATACCGAATCTATCGCAGACCACGGCATCCTTTGCCCGGCTGTTCACCCAGGATCGGGTAGCCGATGGTCGTCCAAGACACACACATACACACGTTACAGGAGCACATTCATATAAACACTTCATAGTAGGGTTGGTTGTAAGAGATTGTCGTATGACAATAAACCCGCCCATTGTGAAATGCCACAATAAAGAGTAGAAGCAAATAGTATCATTTGAATTTCAAAATTTACATGTTTATTCAGTTCAGATGGCCATTCTTCAAAACCAAGGCCCTACTTGACATGAGCAAGAAGAACCTTAGAACCACTATCGGTCTCCTCACCGGACACACGACCCTTAGAGCTCATCTATTCAACCTTGGTTTGACTGAGAGCAAGGATTGCCGAATATGTGGCGAGGAACCTGAAGACAGCATACACATTGTTGGTCGCTGTCCAGGGCTCGCCGCCAAAAGACACAGTTTACTGGGACGAGCCTTTCTCGAACCCAGCGATCTGCCCAACTTGAAGGTCAGTGACCTACTTGGACTGGTAAGAAGTACCGGGCTACTAGCTGACCACTGACCTAATCACACAGTGGGTAGTTACAAAAGACCTTACAGATCTAGGTCCATTTTTTATGGTAAGCATGACCTGATTCTACACCCAAGGTTGGCTCCCGACAAGGGACTCCTCAACGGTCAACAGCACACAACACATATGCATTAAATTACGACAGCCCGTTCTAAGTTTCACGAAGACAGGACTGCGGCACTCAGTGTTGGCTTCCAACAAGTGAACTCCTGAACGGGCAACAGAAGAGACACGAAATTTTGTATACGCATTCAATTATGATTGTCCGTTTTAAGTTTCACCATGACATGGCTGCTGCACTAATATTATTTTTTTGGAATCAGTTTTTTTTTTTTGTTAAAATGTTGTGTATTATTTTGATTATATACACGTCTATTCTACACTATATTATCGCCAGAATGTTTGGCAGCCCAAAAGGGGGCCGGAAAAGTGCAGAGCCACAAAATTTCGAAGGCCTAAGAACTTCTACATGGGTTAATCCGGAACTGCCTTGTGACACGATTGCCTGGTCAGATTATTTCCACCCAGTGGGAAATGTCCAAAGCTTTAAGCATTAAGTATTTACGGATGGTTTTTACTTTTTTCAGTACCATCGCCTCATACTATCAACATCTGCGATATATCCCTACCTACCACTTCAAGCAGCCCTTCTCCGATCTGCCGCCTGCCTTCAATCGTCGAGGAAAAGCTGCACGAAGAGCGAGGACCACAGAAGTCCATGCCCATCATAGAGATACCCTCGTTTTCGATACCTCTGCAAGGTGGTTTCGCATCACACTTCAACCTGAAGGAGTCCCCCAGGAACTCCAACTGGGAGAAAAGCTCCGACGGCTACTGCATGGACCCCGAACAGACGGAGAACATCATCGAACTGAGGATCGACAGGACCTACGAAGAAGACTCGGTGAATCTGAAGTGCGACTTCGACAACTCTTCCGACTTCGAATCGGAAATCAATAGACTGCACAACGAATTCGATTCGAGTTCCGGAATAAGAGATGATTTCGAATCAGTCACGTTCATAAACCAAGAACAAAACTATGCAACTGCAGAAGAACAAGAGGAATTCGACAAAGAAGTGATCAATTTGGATATAATAGAACATGTCGATATAGGACAGGAGTACAACAGTATATAGTTTAATGTAGTAAGTGGAAAAATACTGAATCATCGATTTTAATACTTATTTACCGGTGCTTTACCGCTGATCGGGGTCACCTATTTAGAGGTCTTTGTTACTCGTATACCTGTGGCCCGCTGATGCGTAAAAGATACATCCACTTGGTCATTACCTCCAATATGAGGAGGTAAAACAATCTGGCGCCAAAATCCTGTCGCGGTTACCACACTTACCGTCCTACATACATACACACTTACCGTCCTACATACATACACACTTACCGTCCTACATACATACACACTTACCGTCCTACATACATACACACTTACCGTCCTACATACATACACACTTACCGTCCTACATACATACACACTTACCGTCCTACATACATACACACTTACCGTCCTACATACATACACACTTACCGTCCTACATACATACACACTTACCGTCGTACATACATACACATGACACGAAGCTTAGCGCAGAACTATAGTAGGTGGCGAACACAATAGATCAGCAATGGTCGCAGTGTATATAAAGACCTTAGAAAAGCCCCACACAACAATACTTTTATACCGCGACTGTGTGATCCGTTGTAGAGAATCGATGACCACCGACGCGTGGTGTCGACGCGTGGTAACGACGACCAGACCAATAACGGTTTCAACCGGAATTTCGCACAAGAAGAAAACGCAGTGTGTTGTTCAGCTGATGATTTAATTATGACTGCCGAGCGGGTCGACGTGTTCAAGCCATCGATATATGAGGCCTAGATTTTCCCTCAGTTACAAATGAGTTGGGCCATATCCGTTGCGCGTAAAAACTCGTGACAGAGAGATAGAGAGAGCAAAACACTGAACAGTATGCGAGAGAAATAGTACGGCAATATTTTTCGTGGGATCACTCCACCGGGGAGTAATGGCAGAACTACTACTGGCGGCGATCTGTATTGGTTTTAAAGTGGTCATATTCACGCGCGAAAGGCCTGTCTAGGTTTACAGCGATGCTCGATCCTAAAAAACAATTTGATAAATATATCTGTCTCCAGTGGCGGCGCTAGGCGTCGGCGACGTCGGCGACCGCCGACGGCCTCGCACCTGAGGGGACCTCGCAAAAGTTTTACAAATTATTTAATTTTTATTTATTTATTCTTATTTATTTTCATACACTTGCGTGAGTGAAGTGAATGAGTAGTACTTTAGGGGTATTATCCAGAGTCCTCTAGCAACACTATGAAAGTTCGTGCGCGAGAAACAGAGTTAACTTTTTTAACACAATGATAGATGCTATTATAGTCGACACCGAATGTCGATTTAAAGCGCTAAATGAATATTTTGAACAGTTTGGTTCTATTTATGATATCAGTTATTAGAAATCGATATCAAAAGAGGACCTTCTCAATCATTGTAATGGTTTAGGTACAATACTGCGGGAAGGCGACGGCGAAAACAGTGACATACAGCCTTTCGAGCTATATGAAGAGCTACAGCTTTTAAAAGCGAATCCACTTGACTCTGTCAACGACGCGAAACAACTCATTCAGTACATTTTAGAAAATAATTTGGAAGAAATATATCCAAATGTTTACATAGCAATTAAAATCATGCTCACAGTTCCCGTCAGTACAGCTTCCGCTGAGAGAAGCTTCTCAAAGTTAAAATTGATTAAGACCTACTTTAGAAGCACGATGACCCAAGAGAGACTATCTGCGTTATCAATTCTATCAATTGAAGCTGAAATAGCGGCTAGCATTAACTATAACATAATCCTGAAAAAGTGCACTGAGGCCAAAAGCCGAAAAGTTCTTTATTTTAATTTCTATTTGTGTAATTTTTAACATCATTTGATTAGCAATAAAACTCGTTTACTCATACATTAGTTTCACTATAATTCGGTTCATGTAATCTAACGTTTTCTTTTTGACCGGGAAATAAAAAAGGGCCTCGCGAACCTAATTTCGCCGACGTCCAACTGTGGTCTAGCGCCGCCACTGTCTGTCTCCATCATTTCGCGCGTGACAACACTGCGCGCGGAAAATTTGAATTGCTTTCTGGAGGGGCAAATACATTATAACATGTCACGTAGTCTCTACACTCATAGATTAAAAAATTTAGACGAAAATAAAGACCTTCATAAAATAAAACTTAACAGGTTTAATATTTTTCCTTCACTTTCGAGGAGAAAACCAGACGCGACCCGAAGACTTGTAGTACCTGACGTTTCAGGGATGTTGTAACCTCCGCTGTCCACGTTAGATTGGGGTCCTATGAGTCGTCCGTTATTGTCCAGAGGGTAGGCGCTAACCTGATGCTGTTACTACGCAGATTATAAACGTTTGAGGGGAGGGGGGATTTATTCGTTCAGATAATCAAACCTACCCTCGTGTCTTGAGGCGATCGAGTCCAACCAGCAGAAATTCGACCTAGGTAGCCGCGGTTCCCTACATACTAATCAGAGGTCTTTAAATAAATATTTTAAAAATCGGCTGTCTGTAAAGTCGGTTTACTGACGATAGTTGAACGTGACAACGCCATAAGAAAATACTGATGGAATGGTTGCATTTGAAGCAGTTTCATTTAAGATTCTGATATTGTTTATTACAAACACCCAAAAATATATGCTTTTATACTCACCGATTTGACTACAACATGTAAATGTATTATTGTATAGCAGTATAATTGTATAATTGTGTATTGTTTAAAGTTTATTGTTTTTTTTTAATTTGAAAGTTTGAAATCTCAAACTGTTAAATAACGGTTTGAGAAGCGTTTGAGCACGCTGCGCCATCTAGCGGTAGGTAATATGTCGTAAATAAACAATATCAGCGACATTTTACCAACCGCTAGATAGCGCATCGTAATGATAGCTTTTCATACTTTTTTATTTTTTTTAATAAAAGTTGCTTACTTCGTTGCACTTCGTTGTACCCACAAGAAAATTGTCCGTTCAGTAATAACATTCCGTATATCAAGAATACATATAAAATTATGTCAAGAATTTAAATCAATCTAGTGATTTTCATTCGTACTATTTTAGACTGAGGTTAGTAAATAATTCTTGTCGCAACCGGTAGATGGCAGCATTTATATTGAATTATAAATATAATAAATGGAACGCCTCAGAGCGAGGTAACGCCGCATGAGTCATGTTTTTTCGTGCGTGCAGCAGGCTCCATCGATTTATAAGACGTTGTCACGTGGTGAAACGGTGTATACCGAATGTATGTATTTATCTATACTCATATTATAAAGAAGTAATGTTTGCAAGTTTGTATGTAGGAGGTAATCTCCTAAATTACTGATCCGGGTTCAAAGATTATTTCACTAATGAAAAGTTCCATTATCAATGAGTGCTATAGGCTATATATATTAATGTGATAAATATTGGTTTTCAATACGAATCATAATATTTGTAAATCAAGTCGGAGAAAATGAGCTGGTGAGTTGCTTTATCGGCGTGCGCAGACGAAACGATTTGATATAATATGTTAAAACAATATATGACAAAAACATCGGCCTTAGAGAGTCAGCAGCAGTAGCAGTAGAGAATAAAAAAGTCAGCGAGAACATATATCCAAGTTTTATATTTAAGCTACAATAACTGCTTTTATATCCCGGGAGTTAATGGGCCCTTGCTGAGTTGGCCACGAATACCCATTATGTTCAGGGTTGGTCACACTCACGGGTCAACACCTATCCGACGGCCTCCACGCATGAAGTGCGAGCCTGGGTAGGACTCTGGCCTTATGGTCAGTTTCCCCTGGGAATCAAACTTCTGGCGCTCCTGGACGGTCTACGCACCGTGCGGCGTAAGCAGGAAAGTAAAACATACGGCCGATAATCGTTTTTTGTGATAATTATAGTTTAAAGTAGATTTGCATATTTAAATTAAAAAAATCAAATTTAATATTGAGTATATTAATAGAAAGTCGCTGGATATAGATATATAGATATAGATAATATATACTGCAGATATGTCGCGTGTCGTATAGTTGATATATAGATATAGATATTTATAGTAGATAAATAATACTGTCGCATTATAAGTATATAATTAAATGAGTTAGATTTATGAATATGTTCATTGTAGATGCTTGCGTGTTTGTAACATAGTAAAGTGAACGTTGTCCAAGAGGCAATAATTAGAATCATTTTAAGTAAGCCTATGCGTTACCCTTCTCACAACCTATTTGTTGAGGCACAATTGCTTGACTAAACATTATGTACGCTCGTAGACACCTAGCAGAAATTCCGGTGAATAGAGATTTTCATCATCACGATAAGAGGAATAAATCCAATATCCACATGAACCGACAGCGACTTAGCAAAGTGCTATACAGTTTTATTCACCAAAATTTGTCCTACTATAATAAGATTCCAGAGCAAATGAAAAGCCTTGAAAAGCATAGAATTTGCATTTCTATTTCAATATATTATTCTCTTTTACTATTTAATGACATTAGTATATTTTGATTATTTGTAAGTAGGTATATATAATATTGAATATAATATTACAGCCATGACAACAATCATGATAGTTAAGTTTTCAATAAATATATTTTAAGCATTTAATTTTGTGACGCATCCAAGTGTAGGAATGCCTATCTACTGGAGTAGTTGATTGTATTGTATTGTATTTGAGGCAGTTGTATTGCATCAAAACAATACTTCATTTCGAAAACACCAATGAAGATGAATATTGTATTTATCCGGAAAATAGTGAGAGATCAGGTCGTTATAAAGGAAACTTTGAAGTGCCGAAACGTCTAACGTCTTTTGGACAACGTGACTGCAGCTTTCTTGCTCCAAGAATGTTTAATATCATGAGTAGAAAGGACATATTGGGAATAAGCAGCAAACAACAAAAATATCACCTTACATTAAGGATAAACCTTGAAATAAATAATAGGTAATTCTATAAAAATCAAGGACTCTACCGACCTCTGGTCTATTTCGACAAGAATAATGAAGAGCAGTATTGTCCCGGTGGCCGAACATTTGTCTTCTTTATTCAATAAATTTATTGGCTCTGGAATTTTCCCAACTAAAATGAAGATGGCAAAAGTGATTCCTATCCATAAAAAGGGACCCCGGGAAGACATAAACAACTACCGGCCAATATCACTTTTGCCATCTTTTAGCAAGATATTTGAAAAATTAGTACATCCTTACGCCAAAGCAATTTGGATTCCGCAAGTCACTATCCACCATAAAAACTATTATCCAGCATCGATAAGTCGAATAAAACTTGTGGCATTTTTTGTGACCTATCCAAGGCCTTTGATTGCGTTGATCACCTTATTTTGCTTAAGAAGCTCGAGCACTACGGCATTAGAGATAAAGTTCTAAGCCTAATACAATCCTACCTACAAGGAAGGACGCAAGTCACTAAAGTCCAAAACAGCTTGAGCGATCACCAAAAAATTACTAAAGGGGTACCGCAAGGTTCCATTCTGGGACCCTTTCTTTTTCTTGTTTACATCAATGATAATATACCAGATTGCGTGTTATCTGATAACGATGAAATTGTACTGTACGCAGATGATACCTCACTAAATTTCAGCGATGCAAATCATGAACAACTAGTTAAACGAATTGATGTTACCATGGAAAAACTTGGTACTTGGTTCCAATTAAATCAATTCTCTTAATGCATCTAAATCAAACTCCATAAATTTCTCTCTTCGGCCGACACAAAATAATATTTTCAGTATTAGCTATGGTGATAAATAAATAAAATAAAATACAAACGGAGCTGCCATGGAATTCACCGACCGAAGTCGGGCCCATCATATAGTGTTATTACACTTCTGGGGGGTGAGCAGTGGATTCCGGACTAACGACCGGCTGAGGTAGGTTTAGGACGGCTGTCTTGCCACATGTGAGCGTTCACCTTACCACCCATTCACTCCCCCTTCGAAGCCATAGAATTTGAGATGCGGAAATCGCGGTTTTAGACAATTTTTCTAAGAAGGAGTTGATAATTATTTTCCTGGAGAGACCAAGATCTTTAAAAAGGTGATTTAGCTGGCAGGCCACGAGCGCCAACTTCCACCGCGTGAAGGTGAACAGTGAAGCCGTTCCGGGTGACGGCATTTGTGAGATCATGGTATTTATTTAATTTGTACTCGTGGTCTTTTCGGATATTTGATTCCCATGGAACAGTTAATTCTACGATTAGGGCTACTTGCGAGGTATGCTGTTGATGGAAGTTACGTATTTTTTAATCATTTGTATTGATGTTCTCTTTAGAACAGGCTCTGCCTGGTTAGGTGCAACACAATCTATGTAAAGTGCTGACGGCGTATTTTTTTTGTGGACTAATAAATAAATAAATAAATAAATTGTATATGTGTATATTATATTGTGTGTACATTTTTCAAATTTAAATACTAGCAAGCTCATTAGGTTAAATTGATTTAAATAGTTCCTTGACGAATGTCGGTTGATTAAGCTTAAAATATCTATAGTGTAGAAATATAGCAAGGCAAGGGTAATGACTATGTATTCGGCGTTCATACACCAGTGTTTAATGTATGCTAGACAGCACCTAGCAGAAACACCAATTAATGCAGACATTCACTGGCATCATACCCGCGGTAGCTCCCTTTTATGCGTACCCCGAATACGACTGGCAAAAGTACAAAAAAGCTTGTATCTTAGCATTAAATTCCTTTAAAAAGTAGAGCCTTGTTGTCTGATTATTTTATATGGTCTTATATCTGTAGATTTAATTTGATTATTTAACATTTTACTGACAATTTGAATATTACGATAAATAATTTTACTACATATCTTTTCGAATTACTAACTACTTCAAATATTAGGCTTCTATTTTGATTATTTGTATTTATAGTTTGACAATCTAGTAGTTAATTCTTGACTACCTATGTATGTTCAGTAAATAGTAGTAGCGAAACTTACTACACAACCCAATTATTTTGACACGTCCAAGAGCGGCCTTTAGCCGTCAATTGGACACGACGAAAATGTAAATGTAAATGTAAATGTATAAATTGTATAAAATGAAATACGAAAATGATAAATAAAACACAAACGCTGTATAACATGCTTTACGATGTATAATATGCCTATCGAAACAAAATGTATAATATACTTTCATTATTAAAATTTAAAATACAGATTTCTTTAGTGGATTTAGCTTGAAGATTTAGATGTAGGTATAACATGCTTTTATTACTAATATGTAAATTACACATTTTTTTAGTGGATTTAGCTCTTTGCTTTAGATATATAATAGGTTTTATTACTAAAATTTTAATCACAGAATGATTTAGTGGATTTAAATTTTAGATTTAGATGTAAAATACGCTTTATTACTACAATTTAAAATACAGAATTCTTCTATGGATTTAGCTTTTAGCTTTAGATGTATAATACGCTTTATTACAAAAAAATTAAAAACATTGTTTTTCAGTGGATTTAGCTTTTAGCTGTTTAATAAACTTTTATTACTAAAATTTAAATTACAGAATTCTTTAGTGGATTTAGCTTTTTGCTTTAGATATATAATACGCTTTTTTACTAAAATTTTAAATAGGTACAGAATTCTTTAGTTGATTAAGCTTTTAGCTTTAGTATAATATACTTTTATTACTAAAATTAAAATTATATATTTCTTTAATTAAAGTATATTTAAGCTTTAGATGTATAATTCGTTTTATTACTAAAATTTAAAATACAGAATAATTTAGTGGATTTAGGGTTATGCTTTTATTACAAAAAATTTCATTACAGAATTGTTTAGGAGAGTTAGCTTCGAGGGTAAAAAGTTAAAACGTGCACATCGGCATCTGGGTTGTTTTGTTGGGACTGGTGGTGTTGTAGAACCAGTGTTACGGCTCTTATAGATGTTGTACTACCTTGTAGGTTACCATTGTACCATTCTCCCATCCTTTGCTGGATTCCTTGCAGCTGTGAAGCCGGGATGGTGACCGCTTCACGCGTAGAACCCTGGTTCAAATTGGCCATGGCCCGGAGGGCTTCACGAGTCGTCAGTGCGATGTGAGCGACCTCGTCCTGGTCGCTCCTGGACAGAAAACCAGACTTTTGGGCAGAAAACCGACTGTACTGTTCAACACTGCCCTGCGGGTCTGTCGATGCAGGATGTGACGCGTGTCCGCGGGGGTGTCCTGGGGACCGGAATGCATGTCCAGCAACGCCTTGCGACTCGTCCAGAATACGTGCGGCATCTCTCGAACCATACCCGTTATACCTCGCTCCGCCAACACCGCCGAAAACCAGCAATATTAGCCCAAACGCTAGAAAGATTTTTTTGCGCGATTCCGAAACCATTTTCAGTTTGAAGTCTAATCTGAAACAAATATAAAGAGAACGTTGATAATATTGATGATTGCTTCCTATCCCGCTTACAGCGTCCACATCATTTCCTGATTCAGTTAGAGAACCATGAAAGTTAGAGAGGGAGATAATGGGCCCTGTTGCAGTTTGGCCACTAAGATCCAGTTGTATAGGGTCGGTCATACTCACGGGTCAACACCCATCTGGCGGCCTCCACGTAGAAGTGCGGGCTAGGGTAGGACTCTGGCCTTTGGGTCAGTTTCCCCTAGGAGTAAACTTTCGGGCGCTCCTGGACGGTTTACGCACCCTTTGGGAATTAATGGGCCCTTGCTGAGTTGGCCACGAAGACCCATTCTGTTCAGGGTTGGTCACACTCACGGATCAACACCTACCCGATCCTGGGTGAATAGCTGGGCAAAGGATGCCGTGGTCCACGATAGATTCGGTATACACCGTTTCACCGCTTCGTAAGGGAGAGGACCGCTCAAGCGACCTCGAACTCGTAACCAATCGAGAGACTGGAGTAATCTGGTCACAATTGGAAGTAAGGGCGTGAGTGTAAGCCCGCTGGGTAACAATCCTGGCTATCTCGCGGTTAAGGCGTTGGCCTCTTACCGGTTTGTGGCGGAGCTTGATGGTGGACTGTTTTTGTCCTAAGTCTTCTGCGCTCACTCCAGGGAGATAGAACGAATAATCGTTAAAACTTCCTGAGGTGACGGGCTCGGACGCTGTAGTCGACATCTCTAGTTGGTTTACGCACCGTGCGACCGGCGGCGTCAGCCAATCGATTATGCTTTCTGACCGACAGCCGGAGGCGTCTAGAAACAGTACTGTCTCCTATAGAGCGGGAGTAGTTGTATACCTTACGGCAACTGCTCTTGAAACGACCAATCGACTACCGACAAAGGCTGCCGTCGTCAGCGATAGATTCGGTAGACACCGTATCCAGGCACGTATCCAGACTTCGGTATCGCGGGGGCATTCATTGAAACAACGCGCGCGGCACCCACCAAACATGAATTTGCCCGTACAATTAAACACGAAAATACACCGGACTTCCGGGGTTATATCCCAACTATCCCCCTCGCCTGGATACGTGCCTGACACTAGATACTTAAGTCGCGGATTCTCATTGATTCTCAATTTATCTTTTACTCAAAAAATTCGGGGGGGGGGGCAATCTGCCCCTTCCCCCCTCTCAGATACGTCCTTGACCGTATCACCTCCACGTAAGGGAGGACCGCGCAAGCGACTTCGAACCTGTAACCAGTCGCGAGGCTGGAGTAATCTGGTTGCAACTGGAAGTAAGGGCGTGAGTGTCAGCCCGAAGGGTGATTAACCTGGTAATCTCTCGAAAAGGCGTTAACTTCGTACGGGCGTGTAGCGTAACTAGGCAGTGGACTGTTTTGTCCTAAGTCTTCTACGCTCACCTCACGAGAGACAGAACGATCTAATATCGTTAAAACTTTCTGAGGCGACGGGTTCGCCCGTTGTAGTTAGCAACTCTAGTTGGTTCAGTTAGAGATGTTTGTTTGTTTGCAAAACGTTTTGGCACACACAATAGAGTAGAACATGGTAGGCCTATTGCCAAGTGGCAATAGCTTACGACCATACCGCCAGGCTTATTGTGTAAATAAATAAATATGTATGTATTAATAAATGTATTTTTTGTAAAGTAGTGGTTATAATAAACGAGAACAATTAGTGCTAGGGATTGACCTGAGTGCAAGCGGTGGTTGAGGTGCGGGGAGCGGCGTTTGTACAACACGCGTTCTTTCGTTAGCGTACATACCTATTCATATTACTGCCGAGTTGCACGGGGCGAGTGATGTCACAGCACTAATGTCTGCGGTGGGGAGACCGAACGACCGAATTAAAGTCTGTCCGTGGGTCTGTGTGTGTATGTGTACTCCTCCACGATAGCGCCCAAACTTTTCATCCGATTGAGCTGAACTTTGGCATTCATGCATAATTTGGTCATGGCAAGAGTTGAAAATATTGTAGTTAAAATCTCGTATAATATTTAATATTATCACAAATAATATTTACCCTTCGTCATATTTAAGAAAATAGTACATCATTTTTGGAACCACGGAAATTTAATTACCACGGAAAATACCAGGCGGCACGCTAGCGATACTTGGCAGGGGCGGACAGTGAGTTTCTGGGGCCCTGGGCTAATATTAGTTGGGGACATGCCTAATTAATCAACTAACTGTCATTCTGTCAAAAATCTGTTTTGGATAATGATATCTGTCACTAGGTGATCTTCTTACTTCTTACTTGGGAAATAGAATTCAGAAGGTTGATGTAAACGGTAAAAGATCACCAGGATCAATGGTCACCATGGGTGTCCCACAAGGCTCCATTCTTGGCCCATTTCTCTTCTTAATATACATAAATGATTTACCCTTTCACATAAGGAATAATCACGAAATTGTATTGTTTGCTGATGATACTTCTTTGACGTTTAAAATTAGTCGAAAATTGTACAATTATGACGAAGTTAACAATGCACTCTCAAAAGTTGTCCATTGGTTTAATGTAAATAACCTACTATTAAATGAAAGAAAAACCAAAGTGATTAAATTTTCTACACCTAATGTTAAGCAGGTACAAACCAATGTAGAAATAAATGGAACTAGACTGGAGCCTGTTGCTTCAACTGTGTTTCTAGGGATAACAATTGACTCCAAATTACAATGGGGCCCACAAATTGAGAAAATGTCAGGAAAACTTAGCTCTGCGGCATACGCAGTTAAAACAATAAGGCGGCTGACTGATGTAGATACAGCACGAATAGTATACTTTAGTTACTTTCATAGCATTATGTCCTATGGGATTCTTCTCTGGGGAAGCTGTGCGGACATCAATAACATCTTTATACTACAGAAACGTGCTGTAAGAGCTATATATAAACTTGGTCCTCGAGTTTCACTTAGAGAAAAATTCAAAGAGATAAATATTCTTACTGTTGCATCACAATATATATACGAAAATCTGTTGTATGTCCACAAGAATATTGACAAGTTTAAAATAAAAAGCGACACTCATAATTTTAATACTAGACATAAGCATAACCTTGTTGTACGTGCTACTCGTCTCCACAAAATAAGCAATTCTTTTTTGGGACAATGTATACGCTTCTATAACAAACTTCCTCATACTATTAGAGAACTATCTGTAAATAAGTTTAAAGCTACCATCAAAGCAAAATTGTATAAAAAAGCATACTATACAATATCTGATTATGTAAATGACAAAACGGCTTGGGAGTAAGGCTTGGACGCATCATAAGAACATAAATTAAAAATAATATTTAATTGTGTCTATATGAATAAAGAACATTTTGATTGATTTGATTGATTGAGGTACACGGTATAGGAAAAAAAGAGGACAATAAAATATTTTATTTACGTAAAATGACAAATACACAAACAGCAACTGAACGACATTTTACTTTTGACTAAATATAGACAAATCGACCAGCAAAAGGCGACATGAGACCTCAGAAAAATATCCGAAATGGGCGGACACACGAAAAAATAGGCGGAGCTAATTTTGTAGGGTTTGACCAGTAAAAATCCAGCGTTGACGAGGCGTCAAGCGTACGCCGGGAACCAGGCGCATACTAAACGGTCAATCGCAGCTCTAGTACAGAATAACTATCTTTACGCAGTGGTGGTATAAGCGTGTTAATGGCAAAGCATATTTAGCGTAACAGAGCGCTCTCACGTAATAATTAAATGTAATTAATTTAGGGCCTAAATAAAAAATGTGGCTAAGTGCTGCCCTAGAAAATTAGCCAGTCAATATAATGAAACTATAATAATACACACTCACCGATTACATTTTAGCAGTAAACGCGCCTGAAAGTTTTCGAAGTCAGTTTAAAGCCTTAATGTCCAAGGCTATGAGCAACTTTTTTGAGCCCAAATTTTAAATTGGTTCCTTTTTGAGGGATTCACTTAGAAACTTTTTTTAATTAATGCTAATATTTTTCAAAAAACTCATAAAACTAAAATTCCTCAGATATGGTCGTTCCCAGGTATCATGTCGCCTTAAGATAACGTTGAAACTCAACATATTAAGAAACTTAAATTATGATTTATTCAGGTAAACTAAGTAAAACAATGTATAATAATAATATAATATAAATAATGTAAGTAAGTATCAATAATTATTGTAAAGCCAGTGAATATAAGTGAAATGTATACAAACATTATTTATTAGATACCCATTAACAAGGCCCTAGCCTTAGTGGGGAACGGAACTGCTATATTTATTTATTTATTTAAGAATTAATTACTATAAAACATTGTTTTTGCTTATAAAAATAACAGGAACCAAATGGCGAAACCTTAACCTTTTGCTTATTTGATTCTGTCACCCAACTGGGACTAGCCCGTTTTAGGATGGACAGGACTCTAATTTTAAAATAAATTATGTAAAGTTTTATTAAAATGCTCATAAAGCTAAATTGCCCTAAAATATGATCCTCAAAAAAACAATCAAATAGAGTGAGACAATCTGAGTATTTACTTAAAACTAAAGTAAAGAGTAAGATAAATCTATAATAAAAAAAAAATAAAAGTCAATAAATAATATTTAATATATGTCATTTTATATATAGATGTTATTGTTTATGTTAATGTATATAGATGCTATTTTTATAAATAAAGAAATTAAAAAAAGTTATTGCAAAAGTAATCAACACGTTGTTTTATGTATATAAATTATAAAGCATACTGCATTTTTGTGCTGCAAATTACTTTATTTGTTCATCACATTGTAAGTCCTTTGTTAATTAGCAATTCATGGAAAGAACTGATAAATGATTCAGTCGATAGTTTGACATTGTTGTCCTATATTTACATTTTAGCGCCCTCCGCCTTACAGCTAATGGTTGGTAACGTTAAAAAAATCTTCAAGTTTGTAAAGCAATTTGGGAAAATATCAACAAGTTTCTTTTCATAAATTAGCATAAAAAATTCACTGCAAGAGGTGTAAGACTCTGGCTTATAGTGCTCCTAAACGGGCTATACTTTTACGGCAATATGTGGCTTCAATCTCAGCAATGATAGCCCGGCCATCACTGCAACATTTTATTGCAGCATATGGCTGGAAAATATATATTTAGGCCATTCTCGGCAATGTTAATTCTGCAAAAGTAAGGCCTATCATTTTGACTCGTAAACGGGCTACACAATCGGGCAACAATGACCGACGAAATCATACTTACATGTTGCAGCGGCTTATATTGTTTTAAATGAAAATTTAAAACAACAAAAAAATTACGACAATGTGGATTCGACCTGACTTCATATATATCTTAGCCTGAATGTTTTCGATGATATGAATACAAATTGAAATATTTTCTCCGTGAATTCACTATTAATAAAAAAGTCACAATACAATTATCTATTAATGATATATATAAACATTCAAATACACTAATAAGTAATATAAATTATTTCACGCAATTGTACATAACATATCATAATAGATAATAATATTTTATAGATCAAAAAAAAATCATTAGATGACATAAATACAAAATCAAGATGTCGTGCGTCGTGCCTCGAATCAGAAAGGGTAGCACTTATGGCGCAAAACGAAACAGCAATGAAGTTGGCCGGACATATTGCAGTATGTTTGATTGCGAAGCGATCGTCCAGCCACACTGGCCAGCGACATCGGTCATACGGCAAATATGTGGCCGGGATATACTAAAATACATATCCGTATATTGCATAGTATGGCTGGTATTGCTAGCAAAGTTGCTGGGCAATGTATTGCAACCACATATTGCATCGAAAATGTGGCCCGTTTACAAGCACCCTTAGACTGTAGTAAGTAAAGGGGCGAACACACTATCTAACGCGTCCGCTGCCGCGGCTTATGGACGCGACTGAACAGTATGCACAGTCGTTTGGGACGTGGCTTGCCAGATCTCTATCGGACGTCCGAAGCCTCAATTACACAAATACCTATTCAGTCGCGCCCATAGGCCGCGGCTAACGGACGCGTCCAATAGTGTGTTCTCAGGGTTGCCAACCTTATGATAGGATTTTTTTAAATTTTAGACTTAATTCACAATATTGTCCATTGTTTTCAATGAGGGCTGGGGCTCTTTATATCCACGGGGCCCTGGGCTGCAGCCCAAAAAGCCCTTATCCGCGGCTGCTTGTTGGGCGTCCACGTTGTCCACCAGGGGGCGCGCTAGTCATACATCAATATCGAGAAAGTTCTATACACAGATACGTCATTAGGCCAAAACCACATTGTAAAATTTTGGTTGGAATATAGGTACAAGTGACAAAAACTGCCGTATTTAGCAGTTAAAGTGGTTGCCAGTACGCCAAAGAAGAAACGTTCATATTGCTCTCCTCTATCGTACATATACTCTGACAATCAACACCACCCATCTCCACGAGCTTTTTGAAACATTAAATTCCCACGGTCTTGTACTTCGGTCAGCCTCTGACAGTTTACTAAAAATACAGATTTCTATTCCTACTCTTCGACGTCTCCAACGATCTCCCGACAAATATACGAAACTCGCCTTCTTTACCATGATTTAAGACTCACCTGAAAGATCACTACCTTTCTAAGAAGTAACCAGTTCTTCTCTTTCTCTCCTCATCCTCTCCCGATTTCTCTCCTCGGGCATTCTTAGTTTTAAATACCTTTACTGTTCTGCATTTTGAGCAGAACAGTAAAGGTATTACATAAATATGCTATCACAATTACTTGACAAAATCGCTATCAGTTGGAGGGAGGGTCAGCGGGGGGAGGGGAGGGAGTTGGCGGGGAAAGAGGGAAGTTGGCGGAAGATTTGGGGGGGGGGTGTGTATTTTTTTAATTTGCACAAGTGTGCAAACTATATGAAATTGCAAATAGATACATCTGTTTCAGTACATTATTTTCTTTTTCATGATAAAAGGACAATGGGCATTTTTTTATAAAAAGTGTACACAGGTGTAACAACTAGGCACATATAACATTTAATTATGCTTGTGTAAAGTAGTATTAATGTCCAAAATGTCGGATGTATGTCCAGGGTGAGTCTTTTCAAGGAGGTAAATCAGTACGAGCAACAATACAACTATATATATTAATAAAATGAAAAAATAATAAAAAATGATTTTTTAATTTTTGAAGAACTTGACTGTTATATAATAGTCAAACGTTTGAGCGCGCTGCGCCATCTCTCGGTAGGTAAAATATCACTTATAAATAATATTAGCGATATTTCACCTACCGCTTGATAGCGCATCGTGCTCAGCGTTTTTCTTTAAATTTCGATTAAAATAATTTTCAATTTTGATAATTTTCAATTAAAAAAAAACAAAATTAAGAAAAAAATGTTTTTCCACATTTTTTATTAAAAGTTGTTTTGCTTGTACTGATTCACACCCCCTTCAAGGATGCCGGTTAATTAAAACTCACTTTGTATATGGAGATGTCTCCTACAACGGACGAACCCGCCGCCCCAGGAAGTTTTAACGATATTGATCGTTCTTTTAACAATGGGGTGAATTTAGAGACTTGGGAACGAAACAGTCCACCGTCTAGTTACGCCGTTTGCCCGTGAGAGTTTAACACCTTACCGCGGGGCACTGGGAAGTGGAACAAGCGGGCGGCCTAGCGCCCTCACTACCAAATTTCGCTAGATTTCCCCTCTGGTTACGGGTCCGAAGTCGCTTGCGCGGCCTCTTTATATGTAATTCAGTTCGAATTTATCGCGGACCATGGTCCATGGCGTCCTTTGCACGTTTACCACTCGGGATCGGGTGTCCAACTGGTCGTCACAAGAGTGGCTGACATCTGGTTAACATCTATCCCAGGTGCTTAGGAAACGTGGGAGTTAATGGGCCCTTGCTGAGTTGGCCACGACGACCCATTCTGTTCAGGGTTGATCACACTCACGGGCCAACACCTAGTTTAAAAACAATTCAAGTGGAAAGCTTATTCAAAAAAATACTTAAAGAATTCTTATTAGACAGCTTTTTACTCGATCGACGAGTTTGTTAAATTTTAATAATTTTCCAAATTTTTTTTTTTTAATTTCTGACTTTTTCTGATTTTAATTTCTTGATTATTTTTATTGATTATTTTAATTTGTGGTTTTAGTAAATGAATCTTAAAAATGATTTTGATGCCCTAAAAACAATAATGAAGTAACTGTATGTACGTGGTGATAAATTTAAATATTGTAAAAACGGACTAATAGACTGTTATTTAAATGTACATACATATTAAGTTTCTACAATCTGTTAAGATTTTTTTTGGAAATAAATTGAAATTGAAATTGAAATATCCGACGGCCTCCACGCATGAAGTGCGAGCCTGGGTAGGACTCTGGCCTTATGGTTAGTTTCCCCTGGGAATCAACCTTCTGGCGCTCCTGGCGGCGTTAGCCAATCGACTGTGCACTCTTACCAACAGTCGGGGGAGTCTGGAAGCAGTACTGTTTTCTATAGAGCGGGGGTGGTCGCGGACCTTACGGCGACTGCTCTTGAAACGACCATCGGCTATCCAATCCTGGATGAACAGCCGGGCAAAGGACGCTGTGGTCCGCGATAGATTCGGTATACACCGTTTCACCGCTTCGTAAGGGAGAGGACCGCGCAATCGACCTCGAACTCGTGACCAATCGAGAGACTGGAGTAATCTGGTCACAATTGGAAGTAAGCGCGTGAGTGTAGGCCCGCCGGGTGGCGTTGGCCTCTTACGGGCTTGTGGCGTAGCTAGTAGCTAGATAGTGGACTGTTTTGTCCTCAAGTCTTCTACGGTCACTCCAGGGAGATAGAACGACTAATCGTTAAATCTTCCTGAGGTGACGGGCTCGCCCGCTGTAGTCGACAACCCAAGTTGCTTAGGAAACAGATAGGATCGTCTCCAGACCCTTACAGTTATTCGCCGGAGTGCGCAGTCGATTGTCTGACGCCGCACGATGCGCAAACCGCACAGCAGCGCCCGAAGGCCGTCCCCCGGGGGAACTGATCCACCTGCCGTAGCAGCGGCAACCGAGCCCTTACGAGGTTTGATCTTTTCCGAGGAGGCTACTGGATAGGAGTTAAACCGTGAGTTGAGCCGACCAAAGAGAACGAGCAGGTCTTGACAGCCCTACCTATACGAACGTAATTGATACGTCCGCTATGTTATCATATATAGAAAAAGTTGTACAAAAATATATAAAATTATACATGTACATATAAATTTATATAAAACTGATATATGTATATGGTCTGGTATATTTTAAACAAGTATTGTTGTTGAGATATATAATGTAAAAAACCAAGAATATACCTACTTTTTAAATAATAACCCAAAACTGCTTAGAAACCGTTAACTGCCTGATGAAAAGGAAAACGATATACGTAACTCTCAAATACGTAACTATAAAATAAAATAAAAAAATCGGTTGTGTCGCCCCAAGACTTTCCCGGCAAGTAGCCAATGACTGCCTTGATCTGAATATTAATTTCATTAATATTCAGCCCTCTCTAGGTACGCGGACGAACCCAGTTGGATTCCGATCCGTCTGTTAGCCCCGTCTGAGAAACGAGCCACGCTGCCCGAGGCGTAAATATTGGATTAAATTGTATGGCGGAATTTAAATATTATTAGTGTAGGTAGCTTGAATATGAGATATTCCATCTGAAATTTCACAATGTGATTTCGACCCAACAAGGCATCTGTGTATCAAATTTCAAATTTTTAAGTCCAATATTTCAAGATTGAAATATAACTAAGGCGCCCCCTGGTTTGGCGATTTTTACCACAACTTTTTCAAGTCTTTCCATGATCAAATGATGCATGCATACCTAATTTCAGCACAATCGGATGAAATGGGGTTTTGTTATGATATATTTTAGCAATTCTTCCAGTCGATTCGGGTTTTATTCGCTATCGTGGAGGAATACACACAAACACACACACACACACCCTCACACACACACACACACACACACACACACACACAGAAAGCGTTCGCAATGCTTTCTCTTCTTGTCGGTTGGTGGGCCGGGAAAGTAACACATAAGAGGTATAGCGCTGCTTTTAGGCGAGTAATTCCGATGTCTGCCACCGCGGGCGCTGGCATCAAAACCTGACTCACACAATGACATCACTTCATGCACTGCTTTACTTATTCCGCGCCTGAAACGACGCCATTTTGAATTAAATTTTAAATTTCGAACAGATGCAAAATGTTAGGATATTTCATGAAAGAAAATATGGCTGACCAACGAAGGGTTTAAGGAAAATGTAAATTGCGGTACCTCCGTGCGACCTTTTCTCAAAAATTAAAGGTTAATGGTAATCTATTTGAAATTGTGCATTATATAAAAGAAATTGTGATAAAAAAGACTCGAGGATTGATGGCCTATGGATCGATTAATATTTTAATTGACAATTCGAATGAAATCGGAATCAACTGGAAGAATTGCTAAAATATATCACAACAAAACCCCACTTTCGGCATTATTTACTTGAGAAATAAGTGGATAAAATAACGCTTCAGTTTGAGTGCCTAGCTGATAACAATACATAGCAATAATATAATAAATTAATTATTAATAATGTTATTATAAAGATAACACAAATGCTCTTAGAAGACATTTTTGTACGTAACAAAGGCATGAACAAAGGTGGACATTTTGAAGGACATTTAAATCCGTTTAGGAATAAATATTATATTATTGAATGTAGCAAAGATTATAAGCTTTATAAGATTTATTATTAAAAAATAGCAAAAACAAAACAAATATTTCCCCTATATTTTCCTTCTAATCATGAAGCCAGCCAAACACTGGGAACACTACTAAAAAACGGGAATATTCTTGTTTCGCCAACTTGACGCGCCGAAGACGGCATAGCAACAAAATTAAAATCAAAACTCACCTTTTTTGTATATTTTGTTATTTAAAACACTAATATTCCACCGCACTATAATTTTGAAAAACCACGTCCAATTTTGAAAGAAAATCCACAATTGTAGGAAACCTCTGTAATTATTTATCTTTGGAAAAACCAAAACAAAAGATAAACGGTCGACGTCGATGCGCAAAAAAAGAAGCACTTCCGGCTTGAGAATCATGAAGATACAAGGAATACACAACTTTGACATTTATTTTCTTGCGTGTAGCAACCCTGCTTCCTGCCTTCAAATATAGTAGAAGGACGTGGAAGGACGTGGCATCAAACAATCGTACAATAGTTTCGCGGTGTGTTAGTAGGTTAGCCAGAGCTGTATTTGTAAATAGGCAGAGTTGGCTCAATTGCTTTTCTTCGCGAGCGAAAATCGGAATTTAGTTCATATGAACGAGACAGGGCAATGCTTTAGAGCTTTGAAATGAATGGTTGTCACTTTTCCGCATTAAAACAACTCACCGAATTTAAAGCAGCTGAAAATCTAATACCGCAGATGGCTACAAGTTAGACAGTTAGTTTTGGTGCGAAAAATTCGACGATCGTGCAATTTCTATCCTCCTTCTTGTCCTTTCCCAATCACAACGAAGCAGCTGCTTTTCATGGGCTTCAATCCTTACAATCAAGAAGAAAATGCGCAGACGTGGTGTTTTTCCATAAAATATTGGCAGGTTATATTGATTGTTCTGATCTTCTTGGAATGATATCTTTCCGTGTACCATCGCGACTCACTCGCCAAACGGAGTTATTCCACCTTCCGCAGGTTAGTACTAATTATGCACAAAACTGTTTCATGTATAGGGTATGTAAAATTTGTAATACGCAGCTCGGCGATATTGACGTATTCAATACGTCATCATTCGCTCTTAAGAAAGCAATTATTAATGATGGTATTGATTTATCATTGTAATCGCAATATATAATATATTATAAATAATATTTATTCAAGAATATCTTTAAATAATATGTATGTCTATATTATGGAACGTGTATTTACATAAAATTTTATTTACTTATTATGACTCCTTTCTTCCCAGTTCCCACCTGTCCCTATGAGTGTTAGTTAATTCTTCAAAAAAAAAATATTGTTGTGTTTAAATTATGAATGTTTAAGTGGAAACATGTAATTAGCTTTATTTTTTTTAACTTAATAATTCTGTAACAAATTTATTGTAACAGCTGTATGTTTCCTTAAAAATAATAAAATAAAATAAAAATAAATAAAATAAAATTTCATATTCCGCTCTAACGTATATTGCTCTGTCTCGTTCGCTTGAACTAATTTTCGATTTTAGTTCTCTAATAAACATAATCGGGCCCAGTATAAGCCGCGGCCTAGGGGCGGCAGATTGCAGGGGTGTCAGATTTCACAGGGCGTTCGCTTTGGTATAGTAGACGCCTTCAAGTTCGTGCGAAATTATGAACGTAATACGCAAGTCACATGAGGATAGTTTTCTATAGTTATTACTGCACGGGCATTTCTTTTGTGGGTGAATCAGGACAATTAAATAAGCAACTTTTTCAAAAAAAAAAAAAAAACTAAAGAATAAACATTATCATTTTTTTTAAATTGTTTTTTTAATTTATTTTTAAATAGTATGAAAAGCTATGATCGCGATGCCCTATCTAGCGGCTGGTAACATGTCGCTGATATTGTTTATTTACGACTTATTACCTACGGCTAGAGGGCGCAGCGCGCTCAAACGCTTCTCAAACCTTAATTTACCAGTCAACTTATTAAAAACTTCAAATTAATAAAAAAGCAAAAAAAATATTTAAAAAAAAAAATTGTTTTGTTTTTTACAACAAAAAATATCAAAAGTTGCTTGCCACGTTATACGATTCACCCACAGATAAAAATGCCAATGCAGTAATAACACCCCGTATGTTAAATGGTAAATATCATTTGGGTAAATGTTTTGTCTTAATTGCGACTTACAAATACTGCTAACCTATGTTAGTTACGTTTCTGTTATTGCGCTGCGTGGACGGCGAAGTAGGTTAGCGACGCGGCGCGGCGGCTCGCGGTCTAGAATGGGTGAACCTTAAACACCAAGAGTCATTAAAAAGTCAGAAGTCAAAAGTCAGTCTCTCGTGCAAAATTATCCCAATGATTAAGAGGACGACTTGGTTCCGGAATGTGTACATTTTTACAGTCGCGTTTTATCACAAGACTGCAGAGAAACCTAAATAAAGAGCATTACTCAAACTCTTAATATTGTGCACCAGCGATTTTGCAACGTTTACCCAAACTTGAATAAAGCTCTCCGTATTGTGCTTTGCACTCAGGACACATTTTTTTCTGGAGAAAAGAGCTTTTCGTGTTTAAAACATGTGAAGTATTATTAGAAGTCTACTATCCCAAAAAAACTAAACCCTTTGGTACGTCTATACATAGATGCAGAGATAATATACACCATAAACTGTGACGTTATTGTGTATAGATGAGTTCGCCAATAAAAAGCATAGCAAAAAAGTACAATTTTTGTTTCATTACACTTTTATGTTATGACGAATTCATTAATTCATTTGTTTTTTAATGCCTACATACCCAATTAAATACGTAAAATTGTTCCTTGCCTAAAACTGCCTAGGTAAGTAAATACACCTATAGGTAGGAGGAGCGAAAGGCGGCCCGAAGTCAAGTTGCTTATACGTAAGAAAAGTATAAATCCGACACTGAGGTCAGCCGACATTGCCCCTTTATAAACTTTTAAACGACATCGTTTGGGATATGTTAAATTCTAATACGACTTTTAGCACGTTGTAGTGAGACATATTTCCTAACCTTTTCTAGCTTTTTTTCAAAGTACGATTATTGCGTGTACGATAATTAATGTTCCTATAGTTACGTACCTAACCGTTGTCAGCATCCGTCTGTTTCCTTTTCGTTTTTCGAGTTTCGTTTCGACAGCAGGCTGGGGAGCTGGTTTTTCGATTTTGCGGTTCGTTTGTTATTTTCGTATTGATTAGATACATAGTTTTTTTTATTGGTGCCGCGCACCGCGGACGCCGTTTTTGAAGAATACAACGTGGACAAGGCATTTTCGGCTGATTGAGGTAAATTTTTTGATTTTTGCGTCTCGTTCGCCATCTTGGTTTTTTCGTTTTGTTACGCTATTATCGTTTATATCGATCGATTCACTTTATCACGTGTGAATCTTGTGTATTTCATCGCAGGGGCGCGATTTGCTAAAGTTTTGTTTTTGTTTGGATGGCCGACGCCCGGTTTGTTTTGGTCGCGGCACGTGCTCCGGCCTTTGTGTAATTAGTAAAGCAAACATGGGACTGTTTGTTTGGAGGTTGATAGTAACGTGGTGAAGTTTTCGATTGCGATGGTACAACCTGCTGCGACAAAAGCCGCCGCCGCCGTCGCCGTTGAAAGTGATCGAAAACCAGCGTCTGTACATTCCGGTGGCCATCTTTATTTTTTCTTTGTTGCGTACGAAAACATCAGCTAGCGCGTTTGTGCGGCCAAAAAATAGCCGGAATTTGCAGATGATGCATTATAACGCATAGGTGTCCGAGGACTGCGGGATGTTAGTCTGATCTGCGCCCGGTTCCGTGCAGCTTGGGCCTAATGGCCTGTCTGTGTTTTTAGGCCGGCTTTAACCCTTCAGGCCTCGGCCCCTCAGGCGATTAAAAAGTTGATGTCCCAAAAAATTTTAGTAAAAATTAGTAAAAAAATTGAATTATAACACTGTCTCACCAAAACATTAATTACTGCCAAACCACTGTACCCATAATTAAAATGAAACATATTAACATAATAAAACATAATAAAATAAAACAAATTAAATTAAAATAAAATTAAAACGAGGCCGTCACGCTGAACTGAGTTGTGGCCGATATCGGCCAATCGGGGCCTGAGTGGTTAAATCATGGTTCAGCTCCCATCCGGTAGCCTCCTCAAAGAGGGACTATCCTGGAAGAGCCGCAGTGAACTGTGCATGCGGTTGTAACCTACAGTCATAGACAACTAGAGCTGTCGACTACAACGGGCGAACCCGTCACCTCAGGCAGTTTTAATGATATTAGATCATTCTATCTCCCGTGAGGTGAGCGTAGAAGACTTGGGACGAAAACAGTCCACAGTAGTTACGCCACTCGTCCGTAAGAAGCCAACGCTTTACCGCGAAAACCTTGTTAACCCTTCAGGCCTCGGCCCCTCAGCCGATTGACAAGTTGATGTCCCAAAAAATGTTAGTAAAAATTAGTAAAAAAAATGAATTATGACACTGTCTCACCAAAACATTAATTACTGTCAAACCACTGTACCAATAATTAAAATAAATCATTAACATAATAAAACATAATAAAATAAAACAAATTAAGTTAAAATAAAATTAAAACAGGGCCGTCCCGCTGAATCGTGTTGTGGCCGATATCGGCCAATTGGGGCTCTAAGGGTTAATCACCCAGCGGGTCGACACTTGCGCTCCTACTTTCAGTTGTAACCAGATTACTCCGGGTTTACCGACTGGTTACAGGTTCGAGGTCGCTTACACGGTCCTCTCCCTTATGTAGCGGAGATACGGTGTACCGAATCTATTGTAGGATTAGGCCCTATGGACCTAATTACGTTATTATTTGATTGGATCGCGAGTGCCAAGCCCCGTGGCCGTCGGCGGCGGACGGGCGCGGTCGATGCAGCTAGTATCAAAATGCATAAGTGTGCTTCGTAAGCAAGTTTTATTGTAACAGGATGAGCGAATGGTTATTGTTCGCTCATTTGGGTGTTACTTATTATTATTATTATTATTTATTCTGGACAAGCAGCTTTGCTAATACGTCCAGATAAGATCTTGTAAAGCTAAACAATATTAACAATATATGTAAACAAGTTTTTAGGTACAAATCGAGTCACTTTCACTGGTAGTTGCACTAATCACTTCAACTGGTAGTTTATTCCACATGTCCACCACTCTATTTGGCAGAACGTTCTTAAGAGGATTAGATTTAAATTTTGTACAGTTGAGTTTTTTGTTGTGACCTCGAAGATTTGTATTGACGTTGAATTTGTAAATATTCTTCAATGCAGGTACATTGTAATAATGTGTTAGAATTTTATATGTCTCAATCAGGTCCCCCTCTTTGTCTTCTTTGTTTGAGTGTAGTAATTCCAAGTAATTTCAAGCGATCTTCATAATTCCTCTTCTTCAGGCCCACTGGCATTTTGGTTGCCCTTCGCTGAACCTTTTCCAGAATATCTACATCTTTGCAAAAGTAAGGGTTCCAGATCTGATAGCCTTACTCAAGAATAAGTCTCACACTTGCTGGCAACATTTTCTGCAAATGGCAACATTTTCTGCCTTTGCGAATGTCCACATTATTTAGCAGGCCAGTGTCTGGGGTGTACAATTTGTTGTGCTGAAGAAGCCACAGTACCCTCCGCCAGAGGATGCAAGTTCTCGCTTAATAAACTAATTACACAAATAGGATAGAAAACGAATTTACCGCATGAAATTTGTAGCACCTGACGTTTCAGTGACTGCAGCCGCCGTTGTCCAGGGTAGACTGACTGTCTACCCTGGACAATGGCGGCTGCAACATCACCGAATCGTCGGGTGCTACAAATTTCACGCGGTAAATTCGTTTTCTATCCTATTTATAATTACACAAAGTAAAATGTGTACTATAGATAACATTAACATAGAACATAAAGTTTGACTAGTAGTTATACCGTTGTAGAACAAATGTAATAGTTGTACAATTAACAATTTGTATGCAATGTGTATAGACATGTAAACACGCAAGTTGACGAAAAAAACTTTGCATTAAAAAATGTAAAAAAATACAAAAAAGTTAGTTGAAATTAACCTACGTGTCACTTCCGCACTACTTTCGCATACCACTCACTGTGTAAAGCTGAGCTGGGGCTGCGGGCGAAGTCGCTACTGTAGGCCGTTGCTGGTTCAATGGGTAGGTTCTTGTCAGCTGCTTTCTTGTCCATTCTATCTGGATTGACGAAGCTAGGCTGAGCAGATCGCTAGTAAAAGGGTTACAGCAGTTACTAGTATGAAGATTTCAGCGCGGTTGCCGATTTTGTTGATGCATGCGTATGCAGTTTTGCGGCGGTCCAGTGGAATGTTTTCTTTGGATGTATTTTCTATGGTCCAAAAGAAAATTCTACGAGTCGGTGATAGCTAGTCGCTATGTCGTCCGATTGTCAGTTGTTTGTTCTACGTTAATATATTTCTTTTCGAGATGCAGGAACGTTAACCCTTGGAGTAAATGGGTATTTTCATGGATGCATCTGTCTCTTTTGCAGGATTTTCGGCGACATCGACCTTAAAGTACTATAACTACGAAACTACTACACCAATCATAAAAAGAATAACTGCACAATGATTGCATTGAAATTTCGAATATAGAATATTGAAATATCATTTTGTAAAACAATTAGATAATTATGAATAAATATGAGAACGTCAAAGAAGTGAAAAAAACGCGGAACCAGATCTGGTCGTATCATACTCAACGGATAATTGTTTCAGAACCAGATTTGGTCGTATCATACTCGAGGGGTTAGAAACGCGGAACCAGATCTGGTCGTATCTTACTCAACGGATAATTGTTTCAGAACCAGATTTGGTCGTATCATACTCAAGGGGTTAGATCCATTTTTATCTAGGAATAGAGTTATCGTTGTCTCCGTGTAGTGATGTCCACCAGTCTGACGTAGCGATCGATGGAGCGTATGCATTCTCTTGTATTTGAAGCAGGGTTTTTCCCCAACCCGGAAAAACCCACTGGGTTAAATTGGGTAAAACCCACCTGAAAAAAACCCGAGGGTTTTGGACGAATGTGGGTTTTTGAAAAAATACTTGTTTATAATAATTAAATCAATGAACGGATATAGCATTTATATTATATTTTATCAAAAAGAAAAAAAAGGGATGTATTTGTGACGCAACAAGTCTGTTCCGTAGTTTACTCCAGACCCTTCCAAATGTTGAGAAGTCTTTCAATTGATGCAGAACTGGCCGGACAGTATAATGCCGACTACTTTTGGCATGGTTTATAAGATAACTTATGGATAATATTGTTACGTGGATAGGCAACAGAAGATGCAAAAACCCGGTAGAACACTCAACTTGATTTATTACAAAACTATTACAATACTCTTCAAGCGACAAAGACCCTTATACACACTTCAATATACACTATTTAGTTCTAAAATCGTTTGCGCTACAACTCAATACTTTCGCGCCGAAACAGCGCCACTAGCGGTTGTTAGTGTTAACTCTTATCCTGTTGTGAAAAGAAAGGAGATCTCCCCGATAACTGACAATAACGATTTTCGGGGGAATTCCCTTCATGGTAGTGTTACAACTTTATTTAGTAGTAAATAGATTTGGATTGGGAGAAAGAAAATGCAGTAGAATGGTAATAAAATAAAATAAAATGTAAAATTAAAATATATTAATTTAAAATTCTCATTAACTCCGAAAAAACCCGAAATTCCCCAAAAAAGACCGAAAAAACCCAAAATAACCCAGTGGGCAGATATTTTTTTGATAAAACCCGAGTTTTTGCCAACCCTGATTTGAAGAGATGTTTCTGTTGAGTCGCCCGATGTTACTTCGCTACTAGAGAGTGTTGGCGGTCTGGTGATATCGGGGATTTTTTTAATGTGTTATCGCTGACCTTTGATAATGGATGGTTTGTCTGACGTGCCGATCGAAGCAGCGATTGCTGGCAAAAGTAGTGACGTACACTAGTACACGTGGAGACGTATCCATGTTAAATGTTTTTATCGGTGTAATCAATTCCCAACAATGTCGGTGAAAGAAATCGAACCGAGTGACCCTGCTATCCAGATATTCCTTCTTATCTTGATTTGTGCGTTGTCCTAGAGTAAGTCTCTTTACGAGTGACATTACTGCAAGTCCAGGGTCGTGTTGTATTGATGTAACATTGGGCTCGATTGCGTTTCTTCATGAACTAAAATCGGAAATTAGTCCGTGTGAACGAGACAGGGCAATACGCTAGAGCGGAGTGTGAGATGACCGGTTGTCACTTTTTCGCATTAAAACTGCCCGCCAAGGTCAAATCTTACACCGCACGAAATATGCTCGAATTTATTCGGACGAGTATAAGTTCGGCAGGTAGTAATTATCGACAATCGTTCGTTTCATATTCCGCTCTAACGTATTGCTCTGTCTCGTTCGCTTGGACTAATTTTAGTTTTAGTTCACAAAGAAACGCAATCGGGCCCATTGAATCAGGTAGTCATGATCGTAAATATCAGTATCAAATTCGTAAAAATAGAAAATTCGCATTACTTGGACAATCGTAAGTCAGAAAAAAAAATAAAGTAGATAAATTGTATTACGTAAATTTAAAAATTCTAGAACTAAAAACCAAGAAATTTAAGAATCTTAAAACTAGACATTTAAGCTGCGGTTGCGCAGTGTCCCGATTTAAGAAATTGGTTCATTCTTTAAAGCCGGGAAATAGGGAAATAAACGATGTACTGAAATTGCTTGAGCAAAGGAGGAAAATTCAGCAAAATCTTTGAATGTCTTGCACATTGTTCACGGTATGACTGTGGCGAATTCCCACTTGACTGCTGTAATTGTCCATTGTTACTTATAAATGTAGGTCACTTGAAAATTCTGCTTCAATAAGTCGATTGTTCTATTGTTTATACTTCTGCCACTTAATCGTTCGGTGGCGACTGATTTGAGGGCGACATTTGCTGAAGTTGGCGGCATATGCTGACGGTTATGCGCAGGAGACTCGGCATAACATACATATATAATATGTTTAACACAAAAACTATGGAGGAACATTACAATATTATTAAAGGGACATACTGTTGAGTTTAATAAATTTACACATGATTTTGTAGACGTTGGGGGAGTTGAGAGATAATAAAAAGTCTATACTAATAGGGAGCTGAATTATGAGATTTAAGAGGTCCGAAATGAAGTTAGGATAGTTGTTAACAATGGGACAATTAAAGAAGAGATGGTCCAGAGGGCAAAACGCATGACCCCAGTCGCACTGAGGAGAAGGGAGGACATGTATTCGGTTGAGGTGAGCGGGAGTGCAGCAATGACCAATGCGCATGCGATCGTAGGATCCTATCCGAGGGAATACCTCGGGTGGAACTGGACTGTTTGCGCAGTGTTAGCCAATCGACTGCAATCCGGGGTAATAACCAGGTGAATTTTGGAAACGTTCGTTTCCTAAGCAGCAAGGGTAGTTGTCGACCAGGAATTATCTGTCCTCGAGTTGGGTATCCATTAGGTTCGCGCACCAACTCTGCTCCGCGCTCCTGGAGCGTGCAACGGTGCACGCTCCGCGGCGTGCGCTCCGAGCGGTGGCGGTAAATGCACGAACACAAAGCGATGCGCGGTGCGTTCGTGGACGCGAGCAAAGTGAGACGTTGGTGGATACGTGCATCACGTTCGACTATGAGTAATGCGAATCCATCGCTATGAAGTGGGCCATAGAGAAATGACTAGCTCTAATCGGGGGGGCACCGAAATTATACGGTGCTGTCGGAACCAAAGTGTGGTGATAAATTTTAAAAATAAATTCTGGCGACGACATGTTCGCTCAATGTTCGAATGAAAACTGCGGAGCACTCGTTGTTCTTGAGTTGATGCGCGAACCGTCTCCATTTAAGCAGATGCGCGGAGCATACTTGATGCGCGAACGTAATGGATACCCACCTTTAGAAACAATCCGTTGTTCACCCGTTCCCGTGTGAGCTTGACGGGCAAAGGGCACTTCTAATCTACACTAATTTCAAAAAACCGCAATAGTCTTAGATTTTATATGTAGATTAATATGCTTATTCCCCTTTTATCTACCTTTTTTTTTAAATTTTAGGACAATGGCGGACCAACCTCGTCGAGGAAGGGGCGTGGCGCGAGGCAGAGCTTCCGCGCGGCCCCAGGAAAGCGCACAGGCTGCGTAAGTATAATTTGCTGAATTTTTTAGTGCCAAAATGCTTGCGCTGCGTTAAAACCTACTCGATGTCCGACAGTGGAGTAGTGGTTCTTCAAAGCTCTGAACAGCTGTTTTTGAGTCTGAGTTTGTTTGTGTCCGATTTAAGAGCAAAACAAGTTTGAAATTTTACAGACGGTAGTTCAATCAATTATATAGTCTATTCTCATCTATATAATTGTTTTCCAATGATAACAAGTTTTTATTTACAAAGAGTGTTGAATTGCTTGACTTAATTTCACATGTCCACCATTCTATTTTGCAGATCGTTATTGAGAGAACTAAATTTAAATTTGGAATGTTTTGAGTTTTTTGCTTTGATCTCAGAAATATTTTGGTGTTGATGTTGAATTTATAAGTCAGGCCCATTGTTATACTATTATTACACTTATGGGGGGGTAAACGGTGGAATCCGGACAAATGACCGGCTGTGGTAGGTTTAGGACAGCTATCTTGCCACATGTGAGCGTTATCACCCATTCACTCCCCCTTCAAAGCCATAGAATTTGAGATGTGGAAATGGCGGTTTTAGATATTTTTTATAGGAAAGAGTTATTTTTTATAGTGAGCAGTGAAGCCGTTCCGGGTGACGGCATTTGCGAGATCAGGGTATATATTTAATTTGTACTCGTGGTTTTTTGGGATATTTGAAATCGAACCGAAAGAACGTAATTTTTAACCCTTCAGGCCTCGGCCCCTCGGCCAATTGACAAGTCGATGTCCCAAAAATGTTTAGTAAAAATTAGTAAAAAAATTGAATTATGACACTGTCTCATCATAACATTAATTACTGCCAAACCACTGTACCCATAATTAAAATAAAACATACTAACATAATAAAACATGATAAAATAATACAAATTAAATTAAAATATAATTAAAACGGGGCCGTCATGCTGAATCTTGTTGTGGCCGATATCGGCCAATTGGGGCTCTAGGGGTTAATATGTTATTCCATTATAAACGTAGGTAACATCGCGGAGATTGTAATTAAATTGAATTTATAGGTGTATTTGTTTTTTTTTTCTGAAATGCCTTCAATGTCGATTATCTACTCTGCGATTGTCGGTTGCGAGGCGTGCGATAAGCGGCAATAATGCGATTTTGAAATTGGTGGACGTATCCGCTTCCGTGACTCGTATCGGTGATTGGTTGCATTTGTCCGCAGACGTCCCGGAGCAGAGGCCCCCCGTCCGGCGGCGCCCTCTGCCTGGGGCGCGCCGCCCCGGCCCGCGGCCCCCGCGGCCCCCCGGCCCCCCGCCGCCCCCGCCCCCGCCACCTCGCGCGGGGCCCACACCAAGGAGGCCGATTTGTCGCAACAGATGTCGCAGATGACCGTCGGCGAAGGTAAGACAGCTGACTTAACTTCACCCTGACATTTATCCAGGTGACTCGTTAAATATTACCTCTCGTAAATGTTATTATTATTATTATTATTACCTAATTCATTCTGCCATCTGCCTAACCGGAGCAGGCGGACAAGACCTAATAGAGAGGATCGCAAATCCGGGTCATCGAGGGTCGGAATCTCTCTTGCTACTCGAGCTCTTGCATGCCAGTTCTGTAAGTTACGTATCGCACGCGGTGGCGCCATAGAGCAGTTGTCAATTTTCTACAAAAAACCACACCGTTTTACACGACTGCCCAACAAAAAACCAGTGTAGTGTGTTCAGGGTTCATCTATGTATGTTTTCCATTTCTTTATTCCACCATAGCTTGTAAACGCTGAACCGATTTAGAAGTTTTTTTCTGAATAATAATAAAACGCATTATTCTGAGAAAAGGCGAGCTTATTGCCTGCAGGCAATATTTTAGAGCTAACCTATACTATTGTATGAACAATATGCGAGTAGGCTACATAACTTAACCTATATAAAGAGTATGACAAATAAAATAAAAGAGGATAGAAAGAAATATATACTTAACTCTTTGTGGGCACAGGATTTGCCATACCAAAATATTCTAACACCTATAAGGACGCTAAAGTTTAAAAAGGAGGGGAATGGGGGAGGAAAGGGAATTTATCTGGAAGATTTCAAATGTTCTCTGAGTCTGCTCTCTGGTCAAATTTTCTGAGGCTTTTGATATACCGAATGCAAACATTTTGGAGACGCTCAACTTTAGTGGATAGCTCCTCTGTGAGGTCGAGAAATGCGACATCTCCTTAATCCAGGAGGGGGAGGAAAGCAGACTGACAAATCGTAATCTTATAATGGAATCGCATTTTATATTTATTTATAATATTATCTTTTAATATATTTTTTTGGGGAACAAATTTGAGCGCAAGTTAGTGTTATTAGCATTCTAGTAAAACTTTTACATAATTGATTGTAATATTAGAGTCCTGTCCACCCTAGAACGGGCTAGTCCCAGTTGGGTAAAAGAATCAAATAAGCAATAGGTTAGGTCAATAAGCATTTCTAGGCATTCATATTGATAGCAATCTGCAATGGTCGACTCACCTATAAGAACTGAGCAAAAAATTAAGTAGCGCCACATTTGCCATAAAACAATAAAATTGTTATGTGGCTTTGAAGCTTCCAAATCTGTCTACTTTGCCTATTTCTATTCCCTATTAAGTTATGGCCTCATGTTCTGGGGAATGGCGGCAAATGTTATAAGGATCTTTCGCCTACAAAAACGAGCGATTACAAATCTGTTCTCAATATCTTCGCTAACATCTTGCAAGCAGTACTTCATCGAATCTGGTATCATGACTTTGTGCGCCGCGTATATATACCAAAACATCATGTATACGAGAAAAAATATCGAGACTACCTCAACTAACTCAAATATTCATTCGCATAATACGCGAAATAAAGGGGACTTGCGTCATTTTAAGGTGCGTCTGCGTAAGGTTCGGAATAGCTTTCTCTGCCAATCTTACTTATTCTACAACAAACTTCCATTACACATCAGGGGCCTTGGGGAGGTTCACTTTAAGAAAATGGTACAGGGTATTTTGACTAAAAACCCCATTTATAGCATTGAGGATTTCGACAATATCAATTTTTTGCAGCTCTATTGACCTACTTGACTATTATTATTCCTTATTCTTTCTATTATTGACTATTTTACAATTGCGTTTTTTTCCGTCTTCTAACTATTTATTGACTATAATTATTATTACTGATTTCTTTTTGTATTTGTGTTTTTTCTTTAAAATATCTTCCCGTATGATAATTTGTGAAATTATCCAATATTTGTTTGATTATTTAGTACTTAGGATTATATAGAAAATTAGATTATATAGAAAATTTTACGAAAAACTTGAGAATTTTGATTGAAAATATTGGAAAATGTTGTTTCCTCTACATATATAACCTAGAAAATCTGCACTTGGATGTTCAACGTTCATACCTTGCAATACCGACGTTTATATCTTATACCTTAATAGGTATTTATATTATACTTATTATTTTTATTACTTTTGACATGACCAAGTGTAGGAACTCCTATCAACTGGTTTAAAATAAAATAAAATAAATAAAAAATAGGGTTTTGCCATTCGGTTCCTGTTATTTTTGTAAGCAAAATCAATGTTTTATAGTAATTAATTATTAAATAAATAAATAGTATGTGATTTATTTTACCCTATCTCCCCAATTTCCCTGTTACCTGGTTAACCCTTGAGTCGCGAAGTAAAAATTCATTCATACCGTTATCGACGGCCTTGAGAAAAACGATCATAAGTTACATATAAACCACTATACGGATCATAAAAAGAATAACTGTAAAATGGTCGCATTGAAATTTGAAATATAAAACATTATAACCTTATCTCGTAAAACAATTAATAAATAATAAATGAATAAATATTACAAAGTTGGCAAACTGAAAAAACTCGCCTATTCAATCATTTCGTTTTTTATCATAAAATACGGAAATCTATGCAAAAATTGTAAATACAGTTATGTTCTTTATTAAATGCTTTACCAAAACTATTATTTCGTTTTACTTATTTGCATACAAAAATATTTAGTTATTCAGCCAAGAAAAATTTGATGTATTCTTGTAAAAAAATATTTTTTTAATTTTATGTTTGTGACTACTTAGGGTCTTTTTTTATATGAAATTCTTTCAAAATAACTTTACCACTACATCATACTTAGAAAATCACACCAGAACTTTCAGCTTTGTCTGATTACAGAAAAATCTAAACTTTTGAGAGTTAACGACGGAAACTTGGTAATAAACTTTGAAGTCTCATAATATAAAATTAGTTAGAGTTTTTCGAATATATTGTTCGCATTTTGCATTTTTCTTATTACTCACGTTTCTGCAGTAAATCGCACTATAACACTTGAAAATCACATTTTTTTCACTACGCCGCGGCACAAGAACGGTCGCGCGCGAAACGCCGTCCGCTGACAGTGGCAGCCGGCCGAGACTGATTTTTAGTAAATCGATTACTGGAGTGATCGTTCTGCAGACGAAAAATTCGAATAGTGATGGGCATTAGGCCGTTATGTAGCGCTCTCGGAAGCGCATAGATCCGTATTTCGATTTGTAAATGGCATTTTTCTCAGCGCTGAGCGCCTCGACCCGTTCAGGTCATTGCGTGGTTAGTAAGCGTGCGACCCGAGCCGGTCGCTGCAAATCGCAGGGGTTAACAAGTATATATTATTAGATGAACTGTGCTGTCATATATATTAATACATATTATACTTTTTTTTTCAAGCAAGTACCTCCCTTCGTTAGTTTGCAAAGTACCTACTTAATTTAGTAAAATATAGGTATTTCGAAACCCGTGTTACAAGTGATAGATACTGTGTCATGCAAAATGATCACCAACTCATATATTGTCTTAAAGTAAAATTTTGGGACTTGGCTCATGGTTTATAAACCAAAAATACGTAAATGTACATAATTAAAATGAACTGCATTTCTGCTATGATGGGCTCACCACCCTGCATTTCTGCTATGATGGCCTCACCACTTGGGTATGTCAAGACATATTGACATGACAAGACATATAGACATATGCCAGCCCTGTTAGTTTGCCCCAGCGTAGGTACTTATTTCGAAGACGGGTTTGAGTTAATCTACTATTACGTTTTACTATGTCTGGACTAATTTTCATATGATTTTTAACAGCTGGCCGTGCGGTCAAACCTACCCGAGGCGCGCATCGCGGCGGGCGGACATTAGATGACAATATTCTGCGCACTCGACCACAAACAGTTAACTCTAAGAAGGGTAAGTCGCTCACTGCACTCGCTTTCACCTCGCTCGCTTCAATGGGTTCTAGGAAGACAATCTATCAACAATAAGATTCTAAATAAAAATAAAATACAAACGGAACTGCCATGGAATTCACCGACCGGAGTCGGACCCATCATCATACAATTTTTTACACTTCTGGGGGGTGAGCAGTAGATTCCGGACTAACGACCGGCTGTGGTAGGTTTAGGACAGCTGTCTTGCCACATGTGAACGTTCACCTTATCACCCATTCACTCCCCCTTCGAAGCCATAGAATTGAGGTGCGCAAATTGCAGTTTTAGATATTTTTTCTAAGATGGAAGGAGACCAAGATCTTTAAAGAGGTGAAACAGAGATTTAGCTGGCAAAACCTAAACCTACCACAGCCAGCCGTTGATGGGCCCGTACCACTTGATGGGCCCGACTTCGGTCGGTGAATTCCATGGCAGCTCCATTTGTATTTTATTTTTATTCAATAACCCCACTTCGCCCTACTATCTCAGGGAAAAAATCCATTCTTTGGGAGCCCACGGTCTTCCACTTCGATCAAGCCGTGATAACACTTTCGCTATTACTTTACAACACTCTTCTGTGTTGTGCCCACATACTCTTTTACGGTCCATTCTGCTCGTTTATGGAATCAGATCCCACACTCAGGCATGCACCTTCGTTGCTCACTTTCAAAATGTTGAAGAAACATTTGCTTTCACACAGCCACTAACCAAACAACTCACCTTATCCACTCGTTTATCCTTCCCTGGGAAAAAAAATTTATATTCTACCTTAGCATAAGTTACTGACATATATTTTTGTATTATTAGGTGTGCAAGTAGAAACTCCGCTATGAAATTGATTGCATTAAAGAAAAAATTCAACACTTCCAAATCGCCGCCATTTTTGATATATTTAGCCTAATCATTGCTGTTTTTATGACTTAAGTTTGTCATTTAAAAGCTGTCGTTCTGTGTGCGTCAATTTTAAGAGTTGGATGTCGATACGCAGCATTTACGACATTGCATGCTAATCTGTTTTCAAATAAAAAAAAAAGCTATGGAATTGATTATTTATTTATTTATTAGTTTCAAATATTATTCGAGAGCATTACAGACGAATCCAATTCGCCCTTGAATATTAAAGCTAGAGTGTAAGTCTAAAAATAAATGACTTGCATAACTAAATTAATGCACAAGAAAAAAAAATATTGAACAAGAAAAAAACATAAAAATATAAAACTAAATAAAAGACAGACTATGATTAGCATGTGATAGAAGGGAGTTGCCTTTTTAGCTGCCAAAAGGATATACAAAAGATGTCTATTTCTGTGGGTAAGGAATTAGAAGAGCTATAACCCTTCCCACTGGGCTTGTCTACAAAAATATTTGTACGATGGTACGGCACATTAAACAATAGATACGATCTCCTTTCTGTGTAATTTACCGGTATGTACAATTCAGACTTACATAGTATCTCTGGCAAATAAATAGTTCCTTGAATTAATTTATATGCAAATATAATTAGGGAAATATATCAACGCGTTTCAAGACTGTTGTATCCTACCATTCCTAGCACAAAATCGGGCGGAAATAAGTATGGATAAATATTGTATTTTCTGTAATAAATATATCTTAAAAAATTTCGTTGAATGCGCTCTACGATCTGAATGTATTTGTTTTCACTTGTACACCAGATGACTGAGTTATAAAATCGAAGACTATCGCGGTTGTTTGACTTTATAAATAGGATAGAAAACGAATTAGGCATAGGAAAACGAATTAGAATTAGATAGAAAAGGAATTAGCCATAAAAACCTCCAAAATTAAACCCATTCTCTGGCTTCGCTACGTGGATGATACCTTCTGCATCCTGAAAGGCAACATTCAAACGGTGAAAGAATTCCTGGGTCATCTAAACTCCATACACCCAAAAATCAGTTTCACCTATGAAGTAGAGAAGGACGGCTCCTTACCATTTTTGGATGTCAAAGTGACGAGGAGAAGTGACAATACTCTCGGACATACGGTATATCGGAAGCCCACACATACGGACAGATATTTGCATGCAAGCTCACACCATCCCTACCATCTACGTTCAGTGCAAACGTCGCTCGTGAATCGAGCACGCGATCTATGCGACACTGAGCATTTTCCGAAGGAGATGGAACATGTCAATGATGACCTTAGGAAAAATGGATACGGAAAATATCACGAGACACGCACACGATCTAATACAGACGAAACTCAAAAACCGAGCAGATCAAGAGCATTCTTACCATACGTCAAGGGCGTGACTGATCGAATAAGTAAGATGCTAAACAGATTCGATATAAAAACGATCTTCAAACCGACCCAAAATATAGCTCGATTTTTGAGGCCTGTAAAGGATGTAATACCACTAAACCCCGGGTGTGTATAAAGTCGAATGCAGCTGCGGTCTAGGTAGGTTGGACAAACGAAACGGCCCATAGCCACGCGACTGACAAACACATCAAAGCTGTTAACAACGTTCAGCGAGAAAAATCGGCAATCTGCGAACATATATTGGATAGCGGAAGTAACCACTGGATGCAGTTTCAAAATCCCATTGTTCTATCCAAGGAACAATTCTACTTTCCTCGCATGATCCGGGAAGCCATTGAAATAAGAAGAACTCCGAACTTCAATAGAGATGACGGCTACAAACTCTCTTCTACGTGGAACCCTCTTCTTAAAATGTTCCCGCCGCCGAACGCAAAGACGTAAAACAGGATACAGTGAGTGTTGTGTGCAAGACGGATTTTAAAAATTCCCGCGCTCCGAGCCCGGCCCCCCACCACCGTTATAACCTACGCAGTGGCGGCAGCGGTTTGCGGCCTACCCGCAAAACAACGGACTGACAGCTTTTCAGTCTACCCTAGACAACGGCGGCTGCAACGTCACCGAAACGTCGGGGTCCTACAAATTTCACGCGGTAAATTCGTTTTCTATCCTATTTATAATGACTGAGTTATATTCAAGTATGCTACGACTAAACAATTATATAGTAGAATTATTATATAAACAATTATATATTTATTTATTCGACTGAGTCAACATTCTGTGAGTCATTTAGCGGTAAAAAAGTGGTTTGTATGATTTCGTGATGACAATTTTAGTCTTGAGGATGATTCACACCCAGTGCAGTAAAACAATTTGAAGACCAAGAACTTAATGTTTTACTGGATGAATATCCGTGTGGAACTCAAAAGGAGCTTGTGCAACAGTTTGGTATTACTCACCAAGCAATATTACTGTGATTTCTTGCAATGGGAAAAATACAAAAGGAAGGAAAATTGATTCCTCCAAAACTGACTGAAGATAACAGAAACCGATGAGTGACATCTGCATGAATTGGCTTTCTCGGAACAACGAGAGATTATGTTGCAGATAATCATTATAGGTGATGAAAAGTGGATTTTGTATGATAATCCTAAACGCAGAAAACATGGATTGATCCAGGCCGACCATCACTATCAGATACAAAAGTGACTATTCATATTTACTACGAGCTACTGTAACCCGGTCGAAGTGTTACAACTGAACGTTACCAGGCCCAATTGATCAAATTAGGTGATGCTCTGGAGGAAAAAAGACAAATTCAGGGCCAAGGAAGGTAGGTGATATTGCTGCATGACAACGCTCGTCCACATACAGCAAAATCAACCCAGGAACTCGTCTCCTGCTTAGGCTGGGAAGTCTTACAGCGTAATCTCCAGACTTGGCTCCCTCTGATTACAACTTATGCAGACCGATGTCATCATATTAAAGACCAGCGGTTCACGAAAATTGAAGATGTGCAAAAATTACTCTGAATATTTTGCTTTGAAACCACCAAGCTACTATCGCGAAGGCATTCATAATCTACCTGATAAATGTCAAAAGACCATAGATAGTAATGACAAATATTTCGATAATTGATTTGTGTAATAAGTATATTTTTAAATCAAGTTGAATTGCCAAGTTGAGTTTCGATTTGCACACCTAATGGTTTTATGTTGAATCGAACTTTGTTACTTCTAGGTGTACTGTGTGATGACCTTTAAAAATTAGTTTATGATATGGTTGACTAAGATATCGCTATAGTTATAAGTCCACCATTGCATAAATAGTTATTTTAAAACCAGTGTAATCTTCACTATGTAATGTTGTATTACTTTTTAGCACAATAAAGTTATTTTATTAAATGCTATTCTACAATCCGCACGTTGCTGGATCGAGTACTTTTTGAGTAGTCGTATATTTAAAGTAGGCATGCAACTAGTTACGATACAAGTAATTTTGCGCCATTTAGCAGCGGGCGAACGGGACGTTGCATCTTCTAATTTGTCTGATTGGTCAGAGCGGCCATTTCTGGTTTGGCCGGAAGTGTAAGTGGGACATAATGGGGATATAACGCGGGTCTGGGGTGGCAGTGTTGTACAAAATTTAGTCAAACTAACGAATAAATACGTAATCGTGATTAAGGACTAAAATGGGGTTGGTTTGATTGTAAATTGTGACTAACAATTGATTAGTTTCAATCGTAATCATGACTAAAAAATTTTGATTGATATTTCTCGACAGTGGTCAACTTCAAGTTTTTCATCGGTCGGACGTTCAGTTTGTCGGTCGGACGTTCAACTAGGGTTGTCGACTACAGCGGGCGAGCCCGTCACCTCGGAAAGTTTTAACGATTAGTCTTTCTATCTCCCTGGAGTGAGCGCAGAAGACTTGAGGACAAAACAGTCCACCATGTAGCTACGCCACAAGCCCGTAAGAGGCTAACGCCTTAACAGGAGTGTTACCCGGCGTGCCTACACTCACGCCCTTACTTCCAATTGTGACTAGATTACTCCAGTCTCTCGATTGGTTACGAGTTCGAGGTCGCTTGCGCGGTTTTCTCCCTTATGAAGCGGTGAAACGGTGTATACTGAATCTATCGCGGACCACAGCGTCCTTTGCCCGGCTGTTCACCCAGGATCGGGTAGCCGATGGTCGTTTCAAGAGCAATCGCCGAAAGGTCCGCAACCACCCCCGCTCTATAGGAAACAGTACTGCTTCCAGATTCCCCTGACTGTTAGTCAGAGTGCACAGTTGATTGGCTTACGCTTCACGGTGCGCAGACCGTCCAGGAGCGCTAGAAGGTTGATTCCCAGGGGAAACTAACCATAAGGCCAGAGTCCTATCCAGGCTCGCACTTCATGCGTGGAGGCCGTCGGATAGGTGTTGACCTGTGAGTGTGACCAACCCTGAACAGAATGGGTTTTCGTGGCCAACCCAGCAAGTCAGTCGGTCGGACGTTCAGTTAGTCCATCTTGCCGGAAGGATCAGTCGGCCGGCCGTTTGCCCAACCATGAGAGTTGGCACATACAGTAGAACTCCAATTACCTGAATCAGTTGGGACCGGACCCCATTCGGATAATCAAAATTTCGGATAAGGATGCTTTCCCGAAAATATAGTATTTTAATTATTTACTCTATGCATGATGAAAATGGGAGAAACATACTATTTTAAAAGGTCAATCTTTCAAATTTATTTTTTTGTGGTTAGCCAACCGATTTCTTCGTTTTCGCCCTCGTTTCCTTAAAAGTTATCTTCTGAAATGGCATTTCATGGTTTCAATAATAGACAGTAAAAGGCAGTAAAAAGATTGTTTTAAACTGGCCATTCCCTTTTTCCAACAATTCTTTGGTGGGATAAGTTGGTCTTAACCCGTTGAGTATGAGTCAACCAAATCTGGTCGCGAAACAATTATCCGTTGAGTACGAGTCGACCAAATCTGGTTGCGCGTTTTTTTCACGTCTTTGACGTTCTCATATTTATTCATAATTATCTAATTGTTTTACAAAATGATATTTCAATATTCTATATTCGAAATTTCAATGCAATCATTGTGCAGTTGTTCTTTTTATGATTGGTGTAGTAGTTTCGTAGTTATAGTACTTTAAGTCGAGCGCCGTCCATGTCGCCGAAAATCCTGCAAAAGAGACAGATGCATCCATGAAAATACCCATTTACTCCAAGGGTTAATTAATTATTAACAATCAGTACGTTTCTGTCTTATTTTTCTGTTTTAATTTCGGATAATCAGTGATTCGGATAGTCGGAGTTTGAATAATTGGAGTTCTACTGTATATTTATTATGTATTCTTTCATGGAAAAGGTTATTATGCTATCCATTTTGTTGTAACTCGCCACGAGATGGCGCTGCAGCATATCAATACCGTTCAATCAATCGCCATAAAAATTGGTATATATAGGTATTTTAGTATGGATTATATTTTCGTACTATACACTTCGTCCTAACTCGCCACTAGATGGCGCTGCATCACATCAACTAACTTTTCAGCCGATAGCCATGAACGCCACCAGTTCAACACTGGGTAATATTCCATTAGTACCTACCCTATTTAATCAATGAATCCGTGATCATATTCATAAAACTTAATCCAATATTTGTACGGTTGTTTTGACGCAGGTACGACTGGCAACCCGGTGAATTTGGTGTCGAACCATTTCCGGCTTGAGACCCAGCCCAAGTGGGCTTTGTACCAATATCGAGTTGATTTTTCCCATGTCGAGGACAGCACTTTCATGAGGAGGGCTTTGCTGCGCGATCACCGCAAAGTACTGGGCGGGTAAGTCATCTATTCTTACACTGTGAGTTTTAAACATGTTGAGTGCGTCCGCCGTTAGGTCGTTGGCGCTAGTGGTCCCCTCACTGGCTTTACTTTTCAAATACGCCCCACCACTTCCGCTTCTCCTCCGCGAGTGCCGTCAACGTGTTGGACTCTGGTTTTTAAATAGAAAAAAAAAAGAAATATCGCAAAACAGAATCATAATAAGAAAAGGAAACTTGAAATGGGCAAACCATATTGAAAACTTTGTAAAACAGGCAAACTCACTTCTATATTTGGTAAAGAAAGCTTTTCAAGTATTGACGATACCGGCATTTCTAAAAATTTACAAAACCTACATTCGTCCTCTGATCGAGTATGGTTTTCAAATCTGGAATCCTTATTTTGCCAAGGACATCAACCTGCTCGAAAGTATACAACGTAGAGCGACAAAACTGCCAAAACCCTAAGAAAAACACCCTATGAACATAGGGTAGACCAGGGCTAAACGGATCACTTTACCTTTACTTGGTTATTTTCAAAATAATTGTAAGGACTAGACTTGTTAAAATATTTTTAAATTACATAATATATATTTGTTTAAAGAATGCCTTGAGGAAATTCTGGAAAAATTAAAAAAAATACACAGAAAAAAAAATAAATCGACACACATTCCAATATCCATTTAGCCCCCAATATAGGGGCTAAACGGATCAAGCTATGTATGGAACAAAAATATATGTTTATATGGATAATAAAAATAAAAAAACATTTTTTTCATAGGTACGATTTATTTAAGACCACATATAATTTACAAATCTAATCAGGGAGACAAACCACACAAACAAAATGGCTATCAAAAGCCTTCTTATCACTACAATTCTCGTGACACCATTCTTCACACCTGAAGCACTGTATCCAATCTTCCTTTGGAGGATGGGTGAATAATTCGCTGCAGTAGATGCAGTTCCAGTTACGGGAAGCTCCTGCCGAGCTCGAACCTCCAGCCGCGCTTGAACCTCCTGCCGTGCTTGAAGCTCCTACCGTGCTTGAAGCTCCTGCCGAGCTTGAATCTCCTGCCGAGCTTGAAACTCCTGCCGAGCTTGAACTTCCTGCAGTGTTTTGTTCCGCTTTTTTTCTACCCTTTTTAATGGGAAGACCAGCAGTACATTTTCCTTTTTTCGATGAGCGAACATTGATTTTTTTTAATTCTGCCTTTTCTTTGAGATTTGTAATGTTCTCCGGTGAAGTAAGATGGAAAACCGGCGTTTTAGGTAGACGTGGTTTTTGCATTGTAGTTTTCTGCCTCTTTTCAGGTGTAGGCAGAATTTCTTTTAGGATGTCATTAGACACAGCACTAGTGGAAGCTGTAGGGGGTTCTAATTCTTCCGATGGATGACCAGACACGAATTTGTAGCTGGGTATTGCATTTGGATTTAAAGGATATAGTCCTGTGGCCTCGAAACCTTTCACAGCATTCCCGACAGTTGCCGCTAAATTCCATGCACTCTTAAAAATCCCACCGAATACAACCTTAGATATGCCGACGTTGCCAAGTAGTGGCTTGCTGGTTATAAAATGTCTTCAGTGGTTTGAATACACACACGTCCAGTGGCTGAAGAGCTTGTGTGGTATGAGGAGGCAGCATAACCAGCTCTATGTCAAAGTTTTCGCACAGGTCAGCACTGGCCAAGGATGTGTGGCTACGATGTCCGTCTAAAATCAGGATGACCTTTCCTGGCGTTCGGTGTTTATTAAAATGGTGTACCCATGATATAAACGCTTCTTCAGTAACCCATCCCTTCTCTGTCATCGCTACTTCTGTTCCTGGAGGCATACCGACCATGAAATCGTCCCTCTTTCGCACTCCCTTTAAAAGCACAAACGGTGGAATGTAGGAGCCAGTAGCATTCATGCATGCGATTACGGTTACATTTTCACCCCGTTCTACACTGGTCATGCTTACCACCTCTCGGCTCCCCTTTTCAGCAATGATATTCGGTGGACAATTATTCATAGGGAGGCCAGTTTCATCTTGGTTATAAATGCATTCAGGCCTCCCCTGCATATTAAAGCTTTTAATAACCTCTCCAAACACTTTGTAAAATTCGGCAACTTTTTCTGGTTGCATTCCATTAATTCTTGCCCTCGATAGCCCCTCCGGTTTTCTAATGGATAAATTGGTATTACGCACAAGGAATCTGTGGAACCAATCTTCGCCGGCCATTTTCTCTTCTTTGTTAAAGTTGTGAGCTATCCCCAGACGTTCACAATATTTGTATGCATATTTTCTAACATTTTTCGGCGTCAGTCCAAATCCACGCTTTGACAAATATATTAGTCTATCTGCAAACGTCTTTTCAGTTCCAAGATCCATCGTAGTTTTAGCACCCATGTTCTTGATTACGCCTGTCACTGAAGAAATTCTCCTTTGAAGAGAGGTGTATGGCACTGAGTAGCAATCGGCAGCTTCCCGCAGAGTCATGGACTTAGATCTCACTTTTTGACCTGCTTCCGCCATTGCCACTTCTGACCATGAATGCCGAGAAGTCTTGCGAACATATGTTCGAACCATCTGAAACAAGAAAACCATAAACAACCGTAACAAACATCTTTCACGACCTCGCGGGGCTAGACGGATCATGATCCGTTTAGCCCCATCCTCCGCGATCCATTTAGCCTCACATATCAACATTGAAATAAAATCAACGAAAAAAATAACCTCAAAAGGTAATGGCATCTAACTTTGTGATATCATTATTCAACAGCTGCTACAACTATTAGCCAAACAATGATAATATAACGTACCTTGAACAGAAAAGTGCACTGGCATCGATGGTAAAACTATATCGTCGATGAAATATTACTCATACGGCGCAGCGGAGTTCAGACGTATGCCTGCCAGTAGGACCGCGGTGAACCTAGCCGCTTGGTTTAGTTGTTCATGCAAGCGCGGATAGATGGCGCTCTCAGTATTAATTCTAGAGCGCCAAAACTAACGTATACGATCGTAGCAGCGAAAAACTTTAGCATGATCCGTTTAACCCCGTGATCCGTTTAGCCTCGGTCTACCCTAGATTAAAAATCCTCAAACTGACAACTCTGGAGCAACGGAGACACAGAGGAGATCTCATAGAGACATACGAAATACTGAGGCAACGCTACGACTGCCCAGAGTTGGAAAGCATGTTTGCGTTCAATTCAAACCATCACTTAAGAGGTCACAGCCTGAAACTCAACGTTACAAGCTTTTCAACTGACGCAAGAAAGCACTTCCTGACAAACAGAATCGTGAACAGCTGGAATAAACTGGCCGAGGTAGTTATCGAAGCACCAACCATAAACGCATTCAAAAATAGGCTTGATATATATTTAAAAAATGATATATAAAAAAAAATAAAAAAAGGAAACAGCAACACCAGTGAATTTCATAGATATGAACACATCAGCGTTAAGCTGCTAGTTCATCAACAAATAATAATAATAATAATAAACTATAATACAAATAAAAAGTTTTGACAAAGGGGATCGACCTGGAATTATAACGCACGCACTCACCATTTTTCAAAAGATGCCGGCAACTCCGCGCGGGGATGGCGGGGGAATACCATGCGTGCCGGAACAAATATGTGCGCTCCGCACGAATGCCGGCAGCAGAAACTTTGAAACTTACCCCCCTGTCATACCCGCGCGGAGTTCCTGGCATCTTATCGAAAAACTGTCTTAACTCCGCGCGGAGTTTTCGGCATTGAACCTGTTTTAACTGACATGATTATTATATTTAATTGCAGATATATCTTTGACGGCACAGTGCTGTACACCGTGGCGAGGCTGAATCCGGATCCCATGACCCTGACTTCAGTCAGAAAATCTGATAGTGAACGCATCCAGATGACAGTGAGGGTAAGTACCTGATTTATATTTTCTTCTAGCACATAAATATTGTCAATATGACAGCCCGCCTTCAGTGCAGTCCCGTTCTCTGTGCATCGTCCATGTCGTCCGTCTGCTCGTTATGCCAATGCTCTCCTACTCCCGAATGTCTTAAGGGGGGAGCCTGGTTTAAAAGGCAAAAGAAAACATGTTTTTTTTACTCAAAGTTAAAATCTGATCATGATTTTTTTTATTTTAGTTTGATTGACATTTTGAAAATAAAAATGAGATATTGAATTGCAAATGTTTCTATTGCTGCAGAAATGACTGTATCTTGCTTGTAATAGCGCATGTAATTTTGCCTGAAAAAAAAAATATAACTAAGATATTAAGTGAATTTTATTTTTGAAGTTTTTATTTTTACAATTTTTCAAGGATTTAAAAAAAAATTATCGATTTTCGGCCCAAAAGTTTGTGTTTAACTAGAAATAAAATATATAAAATATTTTTTTTCTAATTTTTTAGTTCTTAAAGAAGACAATTTAATAATCTTTTTATTTATTTTGGAACCCTTTTGATCCGTATCATTGGCGCAGAACTAAAAAATATGGTTTTGAGAATGTTTAACCCTTCAGGCCTCGGCCCCTCAGCCGATTGACAAGTTGATGTCCCAAAAAATTTTTGTAAAAATTAGTAAAAAAATTGAATTTTGACACTGTCTCACCAAACTATTAATTACTGCAAAACCACTGTACCCATAATTAAAATAAAACATTAACATAATAAAACATTAAAAAATTAAACAAATTAAATTAAAATTAAATTAAAACCGTGTTGTGGCCGATATCGGCCAATCGGGGCCTGAGGGGTTAAAGTTTTCTTTAAAGAAAAGTAGTAAGTTTTTTATACTAACAGCAATTTGAGACTATCAGCTATTACAGAGGTAAACAATTCATGAATATATTTCAAACTTGGAAAAAAAAAACATGAAAATGGCCTTGGATCAAGGACGGCACACTTATCGCCATGACAAAGTCCTCTGTTATTCGCGAGGTTTTTAGCCTCTCAGTGGCTCGTGCCAACAATGGTTCCACAGTATCCTCCAAACCCCCAATTAAGTTTTTTAGCCACTCCCAGGTCCTGGAATTCAGCCAGTATTTTCTGCGGTTTTGTGTTTATATCCTTCTTCTTCTCCGTCGTTCCCTCATTACTGAGGATCGTGGCCACTAGACAACAGTTTGCCTACGAGGCTCCTCCACTTCGAGCTGTCTTCTGCATGGCGGGTCGCAGATTGTATTGACCCTTTCGTAACGTCTTTGATGAGGTCGCTTTCATCTGGCCGATGATCTGCCTATGCCTCTAGGCCGATGATCTGCCTATGACTACAACGGGCGAACCCGTCACCTAAGAAAGTTTTACCGATATTGATCGTTCTGTCTCCCGTGAGGTGAGCGTAGAAGATTTTAAGACGATACAAATCTACCGTCTAACAAAGCCAAAAAACCCGTCAGAGTCCAACGCCTTACGGCGAGGCACTAAGAAGGTAACCTAGTGTGCCACCTCGCCCCCTGTCTACCAGTTTTGGAAGGATATCTCTCATCTGGAATTAATCTTCAGGATACCTCTGTCCTCCCGACTGGTTACGGGGCCCGAAGTCGCTTGCGCGACCTCTACCGTTACATTACAGCAGTAATTCAGTTTGAATTTATCCCAGATTTGGGCGTCTTTTGCCGGGTCTGATCGGGTGGCCTATAGGTCATTTCAAGAGTGGAATGACAACAGGTCAACATTCACTCCCTCTGCTTATGAGACAGTATATTACCATAGTCTCCATGCTCCTTCAGTAATTAGTCAAGAGTACACAACCGAATGGCTGTCGCCGCACGGTGCACAAACCGTCCAGTAGCGCCGAAGGGCCTCCCCAGGGGAAACTGTTCCATAAGCTGTGAGGCCTAGGACGCAAGAGTCCTTCCCAGGGTAGCCCCTCCTACGAGGAGGCTTTTGAAAAGGGGCTAAATCGTGAGTTGGGTCAACCCAAAAACACTGAATCTTATGGCCCAAGCTGCACGAAACCATTCGCTACCATCTGTAATTATTATTATTATTTCTTCTGGACAGGCAGCTTTGCTGATACGTCCAGATTAGATCTTGTAAAGCTAATCAACATTAACAATATAATATAAACAATATTTTCCATCTAGTTTTTGGGTACAAATCTAGTCTGTTTTTAAATCAATTGACAGAGCTTGCACTAATTACTTCAAGTGGTAGTTTATTCCACATGTCCACCACTCTATTTTGCAGAACGTTCTTAACACTATGTAGTCGGGCATTTTCCCATCAAATCACAGCGTAGCGCATTGTTTTTTAAAATTTAGGTAGATTGGGTACCGCCGACAATAGATAACGCACAACCCATTTAGAGCCCCTTGTTTTTACAAGTTTCCTGCGCCTTACCGCGTTTTACTATAAAAAGAGGGTATGACGAGTTTACTCGTTTCCTACAAACAATGTGGTAAGAGGATTAGATTTAAATTTTGTACAGTTGAGTTTTTTGTTGTGACCTCAAAGATTTGTGTTGACGTTGAATTTGTAAATATTTGTCAGTCCAGGTACATCGTAATAATGTGCTAGAATTTTATATGTCTCAATCAGGTTCCCTCTTTGTCTCCTATGTTTGTGAGTAGTCATTCCCAGTAATTCCAAACGATCTTCATAATTCCCTAATTGGTTGCCCTTCGCTGAACCTTTTCCAGGATGTCTACATTTAAGCATAAGTAGGGGTACCAGAGCTGATAGCCATACTCAAGAATAGGTCGCAATGCCTTATAGAGCTTGATATAAACCTCTATTGACAAATGTTAAAAAGCCTTCCTTATTAGATATAGAGTAGAGTTGGCTCTTTTAGCAATTGCAATTATGTGTCTCCCATTTGAGATCATCAGGTAAATGTATGTGTAAAAAATTATATTTTTAAGCAACGGTGGCATGATAAATACATTTGTTTTATTTGTTTTATATAGCTCGTTGGTGACGTGACCGCTGGGGATTATGCATATATTCAAGTATTCAACTTGATTATGAGGAAGTGCCTCAGCCGATTAGATCTGCAGCTCTTAGGGCGTGATTATTTTGACCAACAAGCGAAGGTACGTAAAAACATTTCCTTTAAGTTTTATAAAACAAGCATTGTGATTGCACTGCAAAATTTCCTGTATTCCTCAAAATCATGGTTCTTATATTGAAAACAAATTTGCATGCCATATTTGTACTTTTGAAATATTTTGTTGGTGAGGAAAATTTTTACTAGTGGTCTCAAACTTTTGGCCGGCAGTGTATGTATTGTAGATCTTTACTGAGGTATAATCGTTATAGTACGGCCAATATCAACGTGCACTTGGAGTCATAAATCATTAGGCCGGACCTCTCGCTCACACTCGCTGTCTTTCGCTCGCACTATGGGGATGCGTGTTTTTAAAAATAATAATAGCAGTATCGATGGATTATCGATGTATCGATGGAATATCGATGGATTATGATGGATCGATGGTTGGATCGATAAAGATGACAAGAGATATCGATGGATATTATAGATTATGATGAAAATTTTCGATGGGTTTATTTGTAATAATTGGTTTAGTTAGTTTTAAACTTATTTATTAAGAAAAAAATTCATAAATACAAACTAACGTATACATGCAACAATAAAGTGAAATAAAAGTTTAAAGAATATTAAAAAAATATCTCTGCAAAATGGTTTTCATGGAACTTTTCCCGCATTTAAATCCAGGTATGGCATCCTTAAATTTGTTGAGTATATTGTCCACGGTAGGATATTCTCCGTTATCATAATATGATGTGATGATACGTCTCAGCACATCGATGTCGAAGTTATCTAAATTAGTTACAGTTGCCGGCTTCTTAAACGTCTCTCTTGGTGTAGTAGGAAGCCCTGATTGTAAAACTTCTTGTTTTATTTTTTTGACAGTCCGCAAAGATACTCCACAAATTGACGCCGTCAGCTCTTGAGGTTTATTAAGATTGATGACAGAAATTTTTGCTGGGTCTCTTTTAAGTTCGTCAAAAAATGTCAAAACGTTATGGATAAGACACCGAGTTTGTATGTTAATATCGCCCTTCAACTTTAGTAATTCCACGTTACAAAATAATGTCTCCATTGATGGTTGTAAATCCTCCTTAGTTGCACTGTTAGAAATTATACTGCACCGCACTGCTCGACAGACAAACTCTAACTGACTGCCGGCAAACTACAATTGATTACAGAGCTACATTTAATTAGGTGACAATGACACAAATGCTTGAATTTGGTCGTTAAATATTTTGCAATCGCTACTTTTATCTATCAGAATATTTCAATTCATCAGTTATGTATTTCGCAACACTTGGCTCGCAACACTCGCACTATTGGCTTAGTCATTATTGATTTCTCTTGAATTCCCTTTATTCCCTGAAAGCTCATTATAATGATAGTGATGAAAGCGACACGAAGAATTTCAATTTTAATGCCATTTAAAATACCAAATCAAGAAACTCCACATTAAAAAAAATTGTTAAAAAAACGATTTCTATAAAAAAAATCCCGATGTATTTTTGTACGATATTCTAAATAATAAATATTTTTCATTTTGTTCGGCAACATTATAGGGAATTAAATAATGTAAGAAGTATAAATGTAAGCAATGATACAATGTCTACGCAACTACACATAAGTTTTTAAGAGAATAAATTATTTGATTTGATTTGAGTAAATTATCGATAAGCAACGTCGACTTGTTGGACATCCTTACGCGCGTCGTCCGGCCTAATGCTTTATGACTTCAGGTGCACATTGATATTGGCCCTACAATAGCAATATTCTGTTTTGGACTTACCAGAAGAAAAAATCTTGAATTATTATTAGCTTTATCTAATCATTTTGTTTTTCAATCAATAGGTGGATATCCCGGATCACAAACTACAAATCTGGCCCGGGTATAAGACAACCATTTCTCAGCATGAGAATGACATCCTAATGGTCTGCGAAATCGCACATAAGGTAAGATTCGGAGAAAAGGTGTTTACTTTATACAGTTTGTTTCACTGCAAAACCTTTCTCAATAATCGAGAAAGCTTCAGATTGGATTCTGGAGGTCGATTCGGTCTCTAAGCAGTATAAATTCCCTGAAAGTCTCGGATGCACAGCCCAGCGTCCAGATATAACTCTTTACTCTATCTCGGAAGATGATCCTTATCGTAGAATTAACTGTTCCATGGGTATCAAATATCCCAAGACCACGAGTACAAATTAAATGAATACCATGATCTCGCAAATGCCGTCACCCGGAACGGCTTCACTGTTCACCTTCACCCGTTGGAAGTAGGCGCTCGTGGCCTGCCAGCTAAATCTTTGTTTCACCTTTTTAAAGATCTTGGTCTCTCCAGGAAAATAATCAACTCCTTTATAGAAAAATTAGCTAAAACTGCGATTTCCGCATCTCAAATTCTATGGCTTCGAAGGGGGAGTGAATGGGTGGTAAGGTGAACGCTCACATGTGGCGAGACAGCTGTCCTAAACCTACCACAGCCGGTCGCAATCTACCATTCACCCCCCAGAAGTGTAATAATTGTATATGATGGGCCCGATTTCGGTCGGTGAATTCCATGGCAGCTCCGTTTGTATTTTATTTATTTATAATCAGTCATGATAATTTCAAAGCATTCGCAAATATAAAGCTTCGTATCAACGGGCAAACCCGACACCTCAGGCTGTTGAAGCGATACAGATCATTTTTTCAGTTGTGAAGTGATTACAGACACTTAAGCCGCAATTATATTAGGGCCACGCAGCATGATATTCAATTCGGTTTCATATATTTAGTATGAAAATTATTATATTAGACTTGGCCCGCGTGTCGTCGCGCTAGGTGACGCCACGCGTTGGCTCGCTTCTCGCTAGTATAATCAGCCGCGGGCACTCGCATTTTCGCGCATGGCCGAGCAAGTGAGCAGATGCACACCTTCGTAATACGTATTTCAGTGCGCATACCAAGGTATTTTTTTAAATATCATTTTCAATAAAAGGATGTATGTAGTCGAATTGTGTTTTTGTCAATCTGAAATATTGGTGAAATCTAGTTTCGTCGCTTTGTTTGTTTGTTTGTTTATACTCTTTATTGTGAAAATGTCACAATGGGCGGGTTTATTGTCATATGACAATCTCTTACAACCAACCCTACTATGACTTGTTATTGCATTCGATCGACAGAATTGAAAATGCAATTCCGTTGATTTGATCACAACAGAAAATGGTGACCCAGCCGGGAATCGAACCCGGGACCTTACAATGTACGATCAGGCGACCTAACCACTATGCCACCACACTATGTGTTCGCTTTCTAGTTCATTTACCAATAAATGCTATTCACTTCGAGTTCCTCCTACTGTTTTTATTGGATGCACCTAATATCTCTTCTTCTTGAATAGAATAGGCTTAACATAAGTAGGTAGGACCTTCGTAATACGTATTTCAGTGCGCATACCAAGGTATTTTTTTAAATATCATTTTCAATAAAAGGATGTATGTAGTCGAATTGTGTTTTTGTCAATCTGAAATATTGGTGAAATCTAGTTTCGTCGCTTTGTTTGTTTGTTTGTTTATACTCTTTATTGTGAAAATGTCACAATGGGCGGGTTTATTGTCATATGACAATCTCTTACAACCAACCCTACTATGACTTGTTATTGCATTCGATCGACAGAATTGAAAATGCAATTCCGTTGATTTGATCACAACAGAAAATGGTGACCCAGCCGGGAATCGAACCCGGGACCTTACAATGTACGATCAGGCGACCTAACCACTATGCCACCACACTATGTGTTCGCTTTCTAGTTCATTTACCAATAAATGCTATTCACTTCGAGTTCCTCCTACTGTTTTTATTGGATGCACCTAATATCTCTTCTTCTTGAATAGAATAGGCTTAACATAAGTAGGTAGGACCTTCGTAATACGTATTTCAGTGCGCATACCAAGGTATTTTTTTAAATATCATTTTCAATAAAAGGATGTATGTAGTCGAATTGTGTTTTTGTCAATCTGAAATATTGGTGAAATCTAGTTTCGTCGCTTTGTTTGTTTGTTTGTTTATACTCTTTATTGTGAAAATGTCACAATGGGCGGGTTTATTGTCATATGACAATCTCTTACAACCAACCCTACTATGACTTGTTATTGCATTCGATCGACAGAATTGAAAATGCAATTCCGTTGATTTGATCACAACAGAAAATGGTGACCCAGCCGGGAATCGAACCCGGGACCTTACAATGTACGATCAGGCGACCTAACCACTATGCCACCACACTATGTGTTCGCTTTCTAGTTCATTTACCAATAAATGCTATTCACTTCGAGTTCCTCCTACTGTTTTTATTGGATGCACCTAATATCTCTTCTTCTTGAATAGAATAGGCTTAACATAAGTAGGTAGGACCTTCGTAATACGTATTTCAGTGCGCATACCAAGGTATTTTTTTAAATATCATTTTCAATAAAAGGATGTATGTAGTCGAATTGTGTTTTTGTCAATCTGAAATATTGGTGAAATCTAGTTTCGTCGCTTTGTTTGTTTGTTTGTTTATACTCTTTATTGTGAAAATGTCACAATGGGCGGGTTTATTGTCATATGACAATCTCTTACAACCAACCCTACTATGACTTGTTATTGCATTCGATCGACAGAATTGAAAATGCAATTCCGTTGATTTGATCACAACAGAAAATGGTGACCCAGCCGGGAATCGAACCCGGGACCTTACAATGTACGATCAGGCGACCTAACCACTATGCCACCACACTATGTGTTCGCTTTCTAGTTCATTTACCAATAAATGCTATTCACTTCGAGTTCCTCCTACTGTTTTTATTGGATGCACCTAATATCTCTTCTTCTTGAATAGAATAGGCTTAACATAAGTAGGTAGGACCTTCGTAATACGTATTTCAGTGCGCATACCAAGGTATTTTTTTAAATATCATTTTCAATAAAAGGATGTATGTAGTCGAATTGTGTTTTTGTCAATCTGAAATATTGGTGAAATCTAGTTTCGTCGCTTTGTTTGTTTGTTTGTTTATACTCTTTATTGTGAAAATGTCACAATGGGCGGGTTTATTGTCATATGACAATCTCTTACAACCAACCCTACTATGACTTGTTATTGCATTCGATCGACAGAATTGAAAATGCAATTCCGTTGATTTGATCACAACAGAAAATGGTGACCCAGCCGGGAATCGAACCCGGGACCTTACAATGTACGATCAGGCGACCTAACCACTATGCCACCACACTATGTGTTCGCTTTCTAGTTCATTTACCAATAAATGCTATTCACTTCGAGTTCCTCCTACTGTTTTTATTGGATGCACCTAATATCTCTTCTTCTTGAATAGAATAGGCTTAACATAAGTAGGTAGGACCTTCGTAATACGTATTTCAGTGCGCATACCAAGGTATTTTTTTAAATATCATTTTCAATAAAAGGATGTATGTAGTCGAATTGTGTTTTTGTCAATCTGAAATATTGGTGAAATCTAGTTTCGTCGCTTTGTTTGTTTGTTTGTTTATACTCTTTATTGTGAAAATGTCACAATGGGCGGGTTTATTGTCATATGACAATCTCTTACAACCAACCCTACTATGACTTGTTATTGCATTCGATCGACAGAATTGAAAATGCAATTCCGTTGATTTGATCACAACAGAAAATGGTGACCCAGCCGGGAATCGAACCCGGGACCTTACAATGTACGATCAGGCGACCTAACCACTATGCCACCACACTATGTGTTCGCTTTCTAGTTCATTTACCAATAAATGCTATTCACTTCGAGTTCCTCCTACTGTTTTTATTGGATGCACCTAATATCTCTTCTTCTTGAATAGAATAGGCTTAACATAAGTAGGTAGGCAATATTTTCTTTAGCATCAGTATCTGAGTCGGACGAAAACATTGTAGACAACTGCGGATGATGACGGCCACCGATGATGTCACGAAAATTCGTCAGCACGCGCGGCGACCCGACACTAATATACCTAATCATCTGCCCGTTGCATGGGGGACAGCGTTGTGACACGCGGCGTGGCCCTAATATAATTGCGTCTTTAGCCCTGATGCGGACCAACGAGATCTATTATTATTATTAATATTATATTATACACTAGCAGCTTAAGGCTGATACGTGTATATCACATGCACTTGTTTTTAAACTTGTAACTTTTGCACTAAGAAAAATGTCTAGTTTGTTTTTAAAGCTATTGACAGAGATAGCACTGATCACATCCTCTGGCAACGCATTCCAAGCATCCGCCACACGATTTGTCAAAAAATATTTCCTGGGGTTCGATGCTGCAATTGCCTTATTTAGCTTCAACGAGTGTCCACGCAGTTGTTTATTGGTGTTCAGGGTATACATGCTCTCGAGGTTGGGCACACTGTAATAACCGTGAAGCGTTTTGTGGCTTTCTAATAAGTCTCCTCGCTGCCTACGTTCCTCTAATGTTGTCAGGCGAAGTTCTTTCAGTCGTACTTCGTATGGTTTGTTCCTCAGCGATAGCACCAACTTTGTTGCTCTTCTCTGAACTCTTTCCAGGTGCTCTATATCCTTCCGAAAGTAAGGATTCCATACCTGGTAGGAGTATTCGAGGAGCGGGCGAATGTAGGTTTTATAGTGCTTGAGGAAAAGATCTGTGAGAGTGGCCACCCTTCACTTGACTCCAATTGATTGTGAGCGAAGGGTGGTTCTCATCAAGAAGTTTTCCCCGTTATTGAAAGTCGTGGATGTTGAAGTTGAAGTATTTATTCAGAAGGTCTGTAGTAGGTTGCCAGTTCGTAACGCCTTGATTGAAATTTCGCCGTTGTGTAGGTAGTGTGGGCGCCGTTGTGTAGGTAGTGTGGTAGGTAGGTGAAGCCGTAGTTGTGTATCTGAAGTTGAAGCGCCGCGATAGATTCGAAGATAATGGTAGTCGCTTATACTATGCGTGATTTGTTGACTCGAAGTGAAGTGTAGAGCGCGAGTACTTGTTAATGCGCGGTTACTGCCCTCCAGGGAATGATATCGATCGATCGAAATGTACTGCGTTTTATATTGTAAGCAGTGACGCAATAGTTGTGAGTGGGGTGAGAAATGTCTGTTAATTTCGTATCGATCAGAAGAAATGACATTAGTCATCACTTGACTGTGCAAAAAATGCCGAATTTAGTTGGAAATCAACTGCAGCTGGCTCGTGTAAATTTGAGCGAATTTGCGGTTTCGATTCTGTAGCAATTACTTTTTTGTTGTGGGTATGTTGGGCTGAAGTTCCAACAGATCTACGAAATGTATGAAAACGCTATTAGCCGAGCGGTTTAGGTGCGCGCGGTCGACGGTGACCATAAATTTAGCTGGCCGCAAATGCGCGCCGGGATTTAGGGACAACTGGAGCTGTCAACTGTAGTAGGCGAACTCGTCACCTCAGGATTTTTCGACGATGTTAGATTGTTCTGTCTCCTGTGAGGTGACCGTAGAAGATTTGGGACGAAAACAGTCCACTGTCTATTTATGCCACTCGCCTATAAGAAGCCAACGCCTTACAGCAAGATAACCAGGGTAATCACCCAGCGGACCGACACTCGCGTCCTTACTTCCAGTTGTAACCAGATTGGTCTCCTGACTGGTTACAGGTTCGAGGTTGCTTGCGCAGTCCGCTCCCTTACGTAGCGATGATTTGGTGTCTACCGTATCTATCGCGGACCACGGCATCCTTTGCCCGGCTGTTCACCTAGTATGGTCGTTTCAAAAGTGGCTGCCACAAGGTTAACAACCACCCCTGATCTATTGGAAACAAACCCGTTTTCAGACTCTCCCGGCTATGTCGGAATGCACAGTTAATTGGCTAACGCCGAACGGTGTGCAAACCGTCCAGAAGCGCTCGAAGTACTATTCTTTCCCAGAGGACATGGCCCGCAGGTACAGGGTCCTATTCGGGCTCGCACGTCTGCTTGGAGAAGTGCGACCCCGGGTAGGACCCTGTGTCTGCGGGCCAGAGACTTGGGGACACTTTGGAGCTGTCATCTGCAACGGGCAAACCCGACTCCTCAGGCGGTTATAATGATATAGATTGTTCTTTCAGCCATGAGGTGAATACAGAGACTCGGACAACACAGTCCACAGTCTAGCTCTGCTAACATGCCTTTAAGAAGTCGACGACTTACTGTGAGCCACTGGAATGATAGACAGTTTTTTGAATTCTATTTTACTATTGCCATCTATCGGTTATTTACGCGACTACTTTCAATGAACTTATAATTACATATCACAATAGTCGTGTGAATAACCGATAGATGTCAGTAGTAAAATAGAATTAAAAAACTGTTTTTCTTCTATTAGACATATTTTAGGCACTGTTTTATTTATAATATCTATTTTGTTTTAAAAAGGTTCAATATGTGGTGATCAATGTCTCAAATATTCCAATAGTGCAACGCCATCTGTGGCCCTGCTTCCATGGCCCTGCTTCCGGACTATTATGTTATTGAACCCCATTCAATGCCGTCGAGTTCGACGACATTGATCCATAAGCAAGGTCAAACAAAACAGCTGATTGATTCTCAAATTGTTGTAAATCATTTGGAATAAAATATGATTTTAAGAGGCTGTGTACGAAATCGATGTGGGCTGTGATACCTCTATAATCAATGGTATAATATAACTATAGGTAGGTAGGATTTTCGAAGCCAAAGCTCGGCGGGGATTAGCTGACTTGAGGCGTGAATTGTATCATAGGCGAGTATCATAACGCGAGAATTAGATTGTTTTAAAAGACTTTATTGCCAATTTTAACCCCTCCTCTCGCGAAGTAAAAATTCACCTATCACTCTTGCGCGCGACATATTCGGGCGTAAAATCGACGCGAGTCAACGGCCTTGAGAAAAACGATCATAACTTATAAACCACTAAACGGATTAAAAAAAGATAAAGAGAAAAATGATCATATAAAACATTATAACCTTATCTCGTAAAACAATTAGATAATAATGAATAAATATTACAAAATTGGCAAACTGAAAAAACTCGCCTATAAAATCATTTAGATTTTTTTGTCACAAAATACGTAAAATATGCAAAAATTGTAAATACAGTTATGTTCTTTATTAAATGCTTTACCAAAACGATATTTTTTTTTTACTTATTTGCATACAAAAATATTTATTTATTCAGCCAAGAAAAATTTTATGTATTCTCATAAAAAAAAAATATATATTTTTAATTTGTGACTACTTATGGTATTTTTTATATGAAATTCTTTCAAAATAACTTTATTACTACATAACACTTCTTAGAAATCACACCAAAACTTTGAGCTTTGTCTGATATTATAGAAAAATCTAAAGTTTTGAGAGTTTGCGTCCGAACTTAATAATAAACTTTGAATGCTCATAATATAAAATTCGTTAGATTTTTTCAATTATATTGTCTTATCATAGACTTCTTATATGTCTAATAACTAATTACTATACTCCAAAGAGTCACATTTCATCGAAAAACTATGGAAAATCGCACTTTATTCTCTCATAGTAATTATCAAAACAAGTTTCTTTGCGCGATTCATATTACAAAACAAGATATAATGTTCAAAATACGCCTAATTATGTGATAACTTAGGATGTAAATGAAGCAATACTTATTTTGTTAGTAAATTAAAGCGACATTACATCATATTTCGCAATATATCGGGATATTTCATAAACATTACAAAATAATAACAACCATTTTTTCGCGAGCCGTTTGTTGTCGCCGAAGTGTTTTCTTTAAAAATTCGTGAAAAACAGCAAATGGACTATCTCAAATGACTAATACTCATTCAGAAACTACTTAAAATGCAAAATACTCACTGTTCTCCAGTAACAAACACTCAAACACTGCACGCACACACACACTTTTTATCACCAATTTCGCGGAGCCGTACGCGGCCGTGCGATTTACCGACGGAGACTGGGCGTTTGACGTCTATGCTCACTTTTTAAATCGTTGTTCGATATTGCCACACGGAAATCTTGAATTAAAGATATTTTGGCCATATCGTTGCGCCCTCAGAAAGCATATAGTACGACGTTTCGAATCGTAAATTGCATTTTTCGCAGCGGCGAGCGCTTGGTCCGGTAGCGGACGTTACGGAGTTTAGGCGGCCGACATTTGGTCCCGCAAGGGATGTTACGTGGCGAGCGGGTTAATTTATGTTTTGCATTTTATTTTGAGGAAATGGATTGATATTGAACTAAAGTTTATTCCTGTTGTTTTTGAGAGTTCTAAAAGGCCAAAATCAAAAGCAATTCTTCGCCCATTTTCTAAAAAAATTGACAAAGTTGAATATTTTTTTATCAACAATTTTATTTGAAAGTAGTAAAAAGTGATTCACTTATTATATAGAGTACTTTCACAACAATACATTGTAATTTTTTCATACTGTTTAGATGTCAAAACGATTCGTAAATATGTTATATTCTAAACCTCTTACAGCAAAAATTCACAAACAGTCACCGGTTTAAGGTCAAGTAATCAAAATTCTATAGTATTTTTCAAAAAAGTAGCTCACTCATTAGACAATATTATAAATGATCTTTTATGTTGTGCAATAAAACTTATAGAAATTCACGTCTGCAAAATTACGTAAATTCACGAAATGCGCAAAATTTCGTGTACGGCCTCTTAAAAGAATTTTATTATATTATTTGATTCAACAATTTGGTGTCAAAAGTTGGTTATTTGCTCGTACCTATTCACCAATTTAAAACTCACTGTATGTACCTTCCTTATTTTGCAGGTCCTCCGCATGGACACGGTCCTGGACCTCATACGAGAGTGCTTTAACAAATTTGGTAAAGACGGAATGAGGAGAGCGTTTGGAGAACAGATCATAGGTGAGTAGTAGTCATGTAAAGGGCAATGGGCAAAAATTACACCTCCAATAACAATAACGTATTTACCATTGGAAAGACCTATTTATCTATAAATATATAACACAAAGTCGGGTTTGTTCGAACACTTATAACTCCAGAACGGCTGGACCGATTTTTGAGGTTTTTTATTTGTTGTATTCGTCTCCGTCCCGAATAGCAGAATAACTATTTATTAAAAACATTGGAAAATTAACGAAAAAATAAAATAAAAGAAAAAACATTTTCCCATACAAAATGTTCGTGAGTTTCGTAACTGTCAAACATTTAATCCCGTCGATACAGTAAACTCTCCCCTAAAATTAAAGAAACTATTTATATCTATATATACATAAAACAAAATCAGGTTTTCTTCTAACACTTATAACTCGAGAACGGCTGGACCGATTTTCATTGTTTTTGATTTGTTGTATTTGTCTCCATCCCGAATAGCGGAATAACTATTAAAAACATAGGAAAATTATAGAAAAAATAAAATAAAGAAAAAAACATTTTCCCATACAAAATGTTCATGGGTTTCGTAACTGTCAGATTTATAATGTTTATCCTGTGTATAAGGTAAACTCTCCCCTCAAATCAAAGAAAGTATTTAAATAAAGGTTTTGAATCGACAAGATATATCCACAATATTAGGACCACAATTATTACATATTTTAATTCAATCACGAACACGCGATTGATTTAAAATTTTGTACTTTTATATTATCTTTTTGTGTTATTATCTTATGAACTTGATATTTATCTTGTATTCATTGTATTACTTCCATAAAATTCATTGGCCGTTGGGTGGTACGAAGTTCGCCAGGTCAGCTAGTCTAGAATATTTATGACTTCTACAACTTACCTCAATTATAAGCCGTTTCAAAGTTTTTAAGTTCGTAATCGATAATTCATGTCCCCTTTGTAACATCCCTTGCACAACTTGGGTTGTCGACTACAGCGGACGAGCCCGTCACCACAGGAAGTTTTAACGATAAGTCGTTCTATCTCCCTGCAGTGAGCGTAGAAGACTTAGGACAAAACAGTCCACCATCTAGCTACACCACAACCCGTAAGAGACCAACGCCTTAACCGCGAGATAGCCAGTAATGTTACATGGCGGGCCGACACTCGCGCCCTTACTTCCAATTGTGACCAGATTTCTCCGGTCTCTCGATTGGTTCCGAGTTGGAGGTCGCTTGCGCGGTCCTCTCCCTTACGAAGCGGTGAAACGGTGTATACCGAATCTATCGCGGACCACAGCGTCCTTTGCCCGGCTGTTCACCCAGGATCGGGTAGCCGATGGACGTTTCAAGAGCAGTCGCTGTAAGGTCCGCAACCACCCCCGCTTTAGATAATTTAATAAAGATCACGATAGTATTTACAATTTCTAAATAGGGTTCCATATTTTTCCGTAAGACAAGTACAAGTTAGAAATGCTGAGTTTTTTTCTTCACTTTTTTGATTTTCTCATATTTATTCATAAGTATCTGATTGTTTTACAAAATGAGGTTTCAATATTCTATATATGAAATTTCAATGCGATCATTGCACAGTTATTATTTTTATGATTTTTGTCGAGCGCGGTGATATTGCAAGAAATTCCAATAAATTGTCGCGGTCTGCCATTAAACTATGCCGCTACTCGAAGGGTTAACAGGAACTTCCACCAACTGCTCATCGACTTTTTTTATGAAATGTATATTCAGATGAAATAAGTACCTGTTTACTTGCCGGGAAAGTCTTGGGATGACACGACTGTTTTTTCTTATAGGCAAGATCGTCCTCACAACTTATAATAATAAAACCTACCGTGTGGATGATGTCAACTGGGACATAAAGCCAGCCTCCAAGTTCAATATGAAAGGGGTGGAAACGAGCTATGTGGAGTATTATCAAACCGTAAGTTCAGTTTTACATTTATCACTCTTTAGTACTACCGGATAGTTACAGAATGCACAAAGGAGGCGCAATTTGTTCATTCACACCTTTTAGCCGATGATTCTTGAGTCCTTCTGAAAATTCCAGCTTTTTTAAACCTAATGCCATCTTCGTCACTGCGCTGCACTTTCTCGAGGAGACCCTCGTTTTCCACAAAGGATTCCTAGATCTGGAATTCGAACTGAACATTGGTCTGATGTAGTTTTATATATGACAAAAGTAAGGCTGGTGTGAAAAAGCCGACAAACTTGCTAAGATGGGAGCAAAGGGAACGTTATACTTTAAGGAAGAAATTTTTTATTCAGAATGATTTCATGTTTTATATAATAGACTTTGAATACGATATTAGATTAGAGCAAATATGGATTCAGTTTACTTTTAAAAAACAAACATTTATCATAGGTTCAATATATCGTACTAGTGACTATGGCTGGGCAGGCTGCGCTCAATTGCTTGAAGATCGGTTGTCGTATGTGTCTCCCATCTGTGGCATACTTATTGTTTTGGCAGATTTTAATGTAGATTTGCTGGCCCCTCTCTCTCGGGAAGCTACTATACTACATGGATGTATCGATGCTTTTGGCTTACATCAAATAATATCGCATCCTACACGTGTAACCGACGCTCATAAGTCATTGCTTGATGTGGTTATAACTAACGGGAAAGCCGATTGCATTCGAGCTTCGGTCCTACCCATGCCACATCTAATCGATCACTCACTAGTTTTGGCTTCTCTTAATTTCCATAAACCCACTAAGGCCATACGCACAATCGAGTATAGGCCGATTGATCGGATTAAACAAGACATTTTCATAAACCATCTGTCTAAAATCGATTGGTCATCTTGTTTAAAAACACATTCCGCTGAAGACAATCTCAACACTCTTAGCAACCTAATTATGTCTGCTTTTGATTTGTTTGCCCCGATACGAAATCATACGATACGTGAAAGAAATACACCGTGGATAAGTGACGAAATCAAGGAGCTCATGTTCCGTCGCGATAAACTTGCTAAGAAAGCTCGTATTAGTGAACACTATAGGAAACCTTATAATCATTTAAGAAATTATATTAATAGTTTGTGTAAGCGGGCAAAGAGTGAATATTTTTCTCATCATGTTAATACTAATTTAAAAAATAGCAAAATGTTATGGAAAGAAATCAATCACCTGACAAATGCAAACTCTTTTGATAGCGCCTTGCCACCAAACTTCGATGCAGAGTCGTTAAATGTATATTTCTCTGACAACTCAAAAATTTTAAAAGCGGACGTAAATTCTATTCAGTATTACAATATGTATCCTAATTTACGCAACATCAATACCTTGCAGTTTAATAAGGTGTCTTACAGGGAAGTCACGAAATATATAAATGAAATAAGCTCAAATGCGATTGGGAATGATGGCATTTCTATCAAAATGTTAAAAATCTGTTTGCCATATATAATTGAGTACATTACCGCTATAATAAACAAGTGCATCGAAACCTGTCAAGTGCCACGTCAGTGGAAAATTTCACTGATTCGCCAGATTCCAAAGAAAACACCTGTTTCTAGTTTTAAAGATCTCCGCCCTATCAGTATTCTTCCTTGCTTTTCAAAAATCCTGGAGAAGGCTATTTATTCACAAATGATTCCTTTTATCGCGAAAAATAATCTGCTTCCTGATTACCAGTCTGGCTTTCGCCGCAATCATAGCACCTCTACTGCGCTGGCGCACGTCACAAATTTATGTCTATCCAACATGGATAAAGGCAAAGCAACTGCCCTCATACTTTTAGATTACAGCAAGGCTTTTAATTCTCTGGATCACTCTCTTCTGGTGGCAAAACTTTTACATCTAGGCTTTTCTGGGTCAGCATGCGAATTGATACGTAGTTATCTGTCAGAGCGTTTTCAAAAAGTAATTTTGAAAGATGTATCTGGCCGTCAATCGATTTCCTCTCTTCGTGAAGTTAAAACAGGCGTACCACAGGGATCGATACTGGGCCCGGTCTTATTTGCACTATATACTTCTGACATAGCTGCAAATTTTGAAAACTGTCGCTATCATCTATATGCCGACGACACTCAATTAATGCATTCCATAGACACGAATTGTCCATTTTCAGCAGTCAGCCTAATCAATGCCGATCTTGAAAGGTTATCCGCTTGGTCCAATAAACATGGCTTACAAATCAACCCTTCGAAGTCATGTTTTATGATTATTGGGTCGAAACAGGGCAGGACTAAAATTGCTAACTATGGCTCTCTTCCTATAATGGTGGACAGTTTGCCAATACCACTGGTCACTACGGCTAAAAATCTGGGTATTCTATTTGATGGAAAATTACGGTTTGAGGAACATGTCAACAAAAGCGTTGGGTGGGGTTTCTCACGTCTAAAGGCCTTATACAGAATTCGGGAGTACCTCAGCGTCAGAATCAGAATACTACTTGTAAATGCCCTTATATTGTCTATAATGGACTATGGCGACTGTGTGTACGGCCCCTGTCTATATAGGAAGACTGAGCGGAGACTTCAGCGAATGCAAAATGCCTGCGCAAGATTTTGCTTTAGGATTCCTCCGCGTCATCATGTGTCACCATTCCTTGCGAAAGCTTCCATGTTGAATATGAGTAAAAGAAGGCAGCTCCATCTTGCGACCCTTGTACCAAGGTAGTACGCAATAAACAGCCGCGATATCTTTACAAGATTATGACGTGGTCCCGTAACCGGCATGTCCATTCAACACGGGCACGTGAACAACTTGCTATAATACCCAAGCACAAAACTACACATTTCCAGTGCAGCTTTTCGTATTATTCTGCGGTTGTATGGAATCGGTTGGGAATGGCTTTGCGATCGAAATCAATTGCAGTATTTAAGGACCACTTTAAAAGTTTATTATTAAAGGAAGATATTTAGATGTCATAATTTGATTTTATTTTAAAATAACTATTGCTAATTGGATTATTACTATTGTCTTCGTTTATTTATTAATTTGTAACCTGATTATTTAATGTTAAATATTTTGATTTTGATTATTTTTGATTTATTATATGTAGATTATTAAATTTATGTAATTACGTTATTTTCTTTTAATATCATTTGATGTTAAATATCTTGATTTTGATTATTTCAATTTGTGTATTTATTTGATTATGATTATTTGGATTTTTTGTTTTAAGATTTATTTGATTAGGTTATTTTATTTAAAAAATCATATACCTATGTATCAATAATTAATAGGTGTGTCCTGAAAACCAGGATAAGAGATATCCTGAGGATACCCCTAATTTGCAGCGTTTGTAGCTTTATTTCATAGTCTTTGTCTATTTATAGTTTTAATTTTTAATCTGTGTGTTCTTGTTTTTTTTTGTATATGTTTTTTTATAACAGCTGCAAATAAAACAAATAAAAATAAATAAAAAAATAAATTAAAAAAAAAATTACGGCCCTGAACCTTGCTGTGGCGTACCAAAAAGCCTTGCAAACCTAATGCTTAAAGAAATGTGTTTAGAAAAATTCGTCAACCACTGGAACAACATGCCAGGTTTGAATCATTCCAAAGCGTTAATTAAAGCTTACGACTGTAAGGCGGCCCATGAGGCCTTATCGCTAAATAGGAACAATCTACGCATACTGGTGAGGGCGCTCACGGGGCATTGTGGCCTGAACAAACACATGTACAACCTCAAGTCCGAGATACAAAAATGTGCAGGTTCTGCCAAGGGACCGAGGAAACTTCCCTGCACCTCATGTGCGAGTGTGGCCCGCTGATGCGTAAAAGATACACTCACTTGGGTGGTCATTACCTCCAACCTGAGGAGGTAAAACAATCTGGCGCCAAAAGCCTGTTGCGGTTCTTAAATGACACGAGGCTTAGCGCAGAACTATAGTAGGTGGCGAACACAATAGATCAGCAATTGTCGCAGTGTTACAAGGCTCATAAAGACCTTAGAAAGTCCCAAACAACAAATTATATAAAAATTAAAAAATGCTGGTGTGACGAGGTACGTAATTGAGTTGACCTTTTACGCGATCTGTGTATATGCTAACCCACTTCAGATAGTTTTTCACGTTCTGTGTATAAGCTCACCCCACTTCAGATCGCTTACTACAGGGTCCTTCATTAAGCGCTTCCTATCTTTAAATTTAAATAATACAAAGTGTGTTTGAGATTCATCGAAATTTTTTATTCGTTTGAAAGACCTATTGATGCCATTTTGTGTGGTATATAATATCGTTCAAATGTCCGCCATGGCTTCTCTGGGTGGAGAGCATCCGAAATGTCCAATTTTCCATGACTGCCGCATAAATCAGGCTGAATTTGACCGATGGCATGATTTATGTTGGCTTTGAGGACCGATGTGGTTTGTGGCTTATTTGCATACACCTGCGACTTAAGAAAATCCCACAAGAAATAGTCTAACGGGGTCAAATCGCACGATCTCGGTGGCCAGTTCACATCACCTCCACGTGAGATGACCATGTCCTCAAATCGCTCGTGCAGAATATCCAATGTGGCATGAGCTGTGTGGCACGTTGCGCCGTCCTGTTGAAACCACATGTCGTTGGTGGCCAGATCATCTAATTCAGGCCAAAAGAAGTTGGTAATCATCGACCTATAGCGCTCGCCGTTGACAGTGATGGCCTGGCTAACGTCGTTCTCAAAGAAATATGGACCGATGACACCGCCAGCCCGATACCCACACCAAACAGTGACTTTTTCGGGATGCATTGGATGCCCTTGGATCTCATGTGGATTGGTATCGTCCCAAAATTCCACAATTTTGTTTGTCCACGTACCCATTCATCCAGAAATACGCCTCATCGCTGAAGATGATTTTTCGATGAAAATTAGGGTCAGTTGCCAACTGCTTCAAAGCCCATTCAGCGAACACACGTCGTTGTCTATTGTCGTTTGCTTTCAGTTCCTGGGTCAGTTGAATTTTGTACGGGTGCAGGCCTGCGAAAGTTGTGGTCTGCGAAAGGCCAAGTTCTCGTGAGCGACGCGAAATCGATTGCCTTGGATTCTCCTGCATAATCTCACGGACAGCGGTGATGTTTTCGGCAGATCTTGCGTTTCGTCGACATACGGGTGTTGGTCGATCGTTTACTGAACCAGTGGACTCAAATTCATCTACCACATTGCGAATAGTCCTCTCAGTAGGACGATTATGGCGACCGTAAAATGGGCGAAGCGCGCGGTACGTTGGCCGAACAGAACACCCATTTTGATAAAATAAATTTATTATTTGCACATGTTGTTGAATGCTATATCCGTCCATGGTGATTTGGCAAAACAGACTGAATAAATGACAACTAACTTGACAGATGTAGCTTTAACAAGATGGCCGCTATCAACTGTCAAAGTTCGGAAGTCCCTCTTGGAAGACCCTTTATCATCACAGTATGTAGAAGGTAGCTTCTCTTAGAATAACATTGAAATCAGAATTCTGGGGGCTAAGAGGAAAAAAAGAATGCAAAAAAGAAATGGAAAATATCTAAATTTCACTAAAATTCGCATAAGCTAAGCTGCATATAAAACAACTTTTTAATAGACCAATAATTTATATTTAATATTAATTAAAAGCTAACATTGTTGTACTTCCAATATTTGACTATTTATAATCGTGTCCGTAACGGCGACATTATATTTAATAAAGAAGCGTTCTGTTTCTAAGTTCAATTAACAGCGTAGAAGTAACTAAACTCTGTAACGCCGCTTCAGCAAATGTTGGAAAACAGCATCATTTAGTATCCCAGAATATCTTCTTAACATTAGCATCTTCATTCCTATTTACTGATTATACCGTTAGGCGATACCATTGATTTTATAGTGTAATAGATAACGCCATTCCATACTGCAAAATGGAAGTCGCAATTTAATACAAAAAACGGCAGGTAGATGGCCATCGTAGTTTTCAAACTCGATTTAATGCGCTTCCATCTTCAATAAACCAATATTTGGCCGATAGATGGCGTTCAAACATATTATCGGACGCGTCCGTAAGCCGCGGCTTACGAACGTGTGCCTAGTCGTCCGCGACTGACGTCCTATAATGTGCACCGCTCAATAGAAATTCATTACACAGATCGCGTGCATAAGCCACAGGCATAAGCCGCGGCTGACGGACGCGTCCAATAATGTGTTTGCCCCTTTGTTTGCCCCTAAGCGCGTGCCGTTAGAGTATTAATAATAAAATAGAGCGCGAGCGCGCGAGCGTGAACAGTAGACACGGGTGTGAACAATTCATCGACCGCCCGGCTAAGGCCCGCAGTCGTTCGCGAGCGCTTGTGAAGTGATATAGTTGGGAATTTGTAGAGCATTTTTATTGTTTTTAAGAAGAAAGATGGTTAAATGTGCAATCGATCATTGTAAAAATGATACTAGAAAACACACAAAACACAAATCTAGTGTCACATATCATCGATAAGCAATTTTGAATTACTTTTCAACCAAATAAAAGTTATCCATTACGGGGGTGAAGCGAGGAGCGCGACGTAAGCGGATGCAAAGCGGATGAGGAACACACTGCCCCACCCTTCGTCTTGCTCGACCGCAATCGGTCGCAATTGGTGTTCACTAATCGAGAATCGAGATATTTTAAAAGCGAAATCGATAATCGATAATATTTTTTTATAAAAATTGACAAATCACTTTTTTTAATTATAGGTAATGGTAAAAAAATCTTATGTTAATATAAATATAGAGTATATATGGAATATGATAAATAATGCATAATAAGGCCAATAAGGGATTCCTTTTTGGACCACTCACATAGGTTTATCCAATTGCTTCAGATGGAGCGTAGATGTTTTTAGGGCGTACCTTTATATGCTGATATTATGCATGTATGAGTGTCTGAACGTAGAGAACGAACGTCTTGACGGGTTTTGACGTAAGTATGAGGTGTCGTTGGATTCGACGTGATACGGTGGTGCGAATACGTTATATTAAAAACCGACCAAAAAATAATTTTAATAATATTATTATTATTAACTTAGAAACTTACCTTACTTTTAGGTTTCCAAAAGACAAAACAAATATGATGAAGTAGATTGATGCTGTAAAGAAGACCAATTGGGAACCAAACTTTTGGAGTAGAATCTGTTCAGTACATTTTCCGGATTCAAACATGTATGAAACCAAAAATGGAATCCGTAGATTAACAAACGACGCTGTACCTTCGCTTTTTCTACAACAATCTCCATTTTCCGGTCAACAGTCGGAGGTTGCAGGGCTTTCCAATTCAGGACTGGTACACGACACTCCAAGGAAACGAAAGTTAAAAACAGAAATTATCCGTTTAAAAGACATTGCAAAACGCCGACGTATGCGGGGCAAGGCACTACACGCTGCTAATCGGCGTTTGAAAAAGAAAGTTGACAATTTATCTAAGGTATTAAAAGAACTGAAGCAAAAAATACTGATCAACCAAGAACAAGTGGATATTCTGGAAGTGTGCCGGCTTTCTACAGCAGCTCTTTTGAAAAGGATGACTCATAAAGGGAGAGAATATCCACCTGAACTGCGTACATTTGCGCTAACCCTCCATTTCTATTCTCCAAAGGCCTACTCTTACGTACGTAGTACCTTTAACACATGTCTACCACATACAAGCACCATAAGAAAATGGTACCAATGCATAAACGCCACGCCAGGTTTCACTGCAGAAGCTTTTAAAGCACTTGATCAAAAGGTCAAGTCTTCTGACAAGAAAATTCTATGCAATTTGGTAATAGACGAGATGTCGATTCGACAATTAAAGGAATTTGACGGTAATGCAGTCCAAGGATATGTAGATTTTGGTGCTGGGTTTGATGTTACCGGAGTTTCAATGCACCATGCAAACAAGCTCTGGTGTTCCTTTTAGTTGCCATTAACGAGCAGTGGAAAATTCCAGTAGGATATTTTCTGGTAATCGGCGTAACAGGTGAGCAAAGAGCCAATCTAGTAAGGATATGCCTTTCTAATTGCCACGATGTAGGCGTGGTAGTTGTATCTATGACATTTGATGGTTGCCCAGCAAATATAGCCATGGATCAAGAGCTTGGCTGTTCGTTTAACTACCAACGTCAACTAAAAACCTATTTCGAACATCCTGCAACAAAAGAACCAGTTTTTGTATTTTTTGACCCATGTCACATGGTGAAACTGGTCAGAAATACATTACAAAGTAAAAAGGTTCTTAGAGATAATAACGGCGGCCTAATCAAATGGCAATATTTTGAAGAATTAAACACGCTCCAACTAAATGAAAATTTTCACTAGGGAAATAAATTATCGACACAACACATCAACTTTCAAAATCAAATAATGAAATTAAATCTAGCAGTACAGCTGTTAAGTGCCAGTGTTGCGAACGCTATTGAATTTTGCGACAAAAAATTACGTATACTTAATTTTGCTCACTCACAACCAACAGTGAATTTCATCAACACAATGAACAATCTGACTGACATTCTTAATTCAAGAAAGTTTCCTGGCATTGACTTTAAAGCACCAATCAATGAGAAAAACGAAACGAAGTATCTAACGTTCATGGATAATGCAAAAACTTATTTGGAACATCTAGTTTTGATGGACAATGAAACACCGATCATGAATACCAGAAATAAAGTAGGTTTCCTTGGATTGTGCGTGTGCATAGACAGCATGAAAGGATTGTACAACGAGCTCGTTAAACAAGAAAAAACATTGGATTTTTTACCAATGTACAAGTTAAGCCAAGACCACTTAGAGATATTTTTTTCAGTAGTACGGTCCCACGGCGGGTTCAACAATAATCCATCGGCCCTGCAATTTATGGCAACTTACAAAAAGCTCTTGGTTCACATGGAGTTAAAAGAGAATTTCAGGGGAAACTGTGCTCCTCTGGAACACATAACTTTGTTAACGTGTTCGTCGTCAACTGAGCATATTAACTTGACAACGAAGGGTTATAGATCAGGATCACAAGTGGATATGGTCGACGAACAATTCATGAGCAATTTGAAGGAGGAAGATCTGAGTTTACCTGCCGGTTTCCATTCAGTATTTTCACAACATGTTGTGGCATACGTTGCCGGGTATGTTGTTAGATATTTACTATCTAGACTAAATTGCACTGATTGCTTGGGAGCATTAGTCGCAAACACACCTAAACAAGCTCATTTATTTATTGTGTTTAAAGACAGAAGTAGACTTATCTATCCATCAAATGATGTAATCCGAATTTGTAATGCCGCAGAATCAGTAGTAAGGGTTAATTTTGACAAAAGTAATAAATCCGATTGCGATCCTATAAATATGGTTACAAAAACGTTAAAATTATTCATCGGATCCGATATTTTCACGATCCTTCATGCCCATTTATTTGAGCAGGAACCGTGCAGTAATCATTTGCTTCATCTGCTAAGGGCCGTTATCCAAAAATATGTCGATATACGGATAAAATATTTAGTTTGTAAGTCAAATGTAAAACAAACCAAGAGGCAACTATACAACAAGCTCACTCTTTTAAAAGGGCAATAACGGATACTTAAGGGTTTGGATCCTCCAAGCGGGCGATCTGAATACAGTCTAGTCGAATACTAGCTGACTGCGCTTAGACCAGATTCTATGATTCTACCTACGTCTGAGGTTTTAGTTATTATTGCTCAATGGAAGCTGTAATTTTTGAGAACAGAATTGTATTTCTGTTATCAAAATTACATCTTCCTGTACCTTTGTATTTTCCACTAAAATAAACCTTAGGCATACATCCAATCATATAAAACTACATTGCTTGTCCTATTTTATCGTGAACACTGAAGATCGAGTAGATATAATTTGTTGATTTGAATAATTTTCGACAAAAAAATAATGGCGGCCTTATAAGAGCCTTAATTAGAATATTATTTTGTAGATATTCTAAAATGTGATTAAAATAAACACGTTTAAAACATCATGAACTATTTTTTTAATTTCTTACCTTTATGGCATATTGGGGTCAAATGGTTACAAACCAATAAACATTTTTATAAATGTATATATATTTCTTATGTTTTAAAAAATAATTTTAAGCTTCTCTTTACTACACTAGATTTTTGTCGCCGCCACTGACAGGGAGTGTTTTTATTCATCTATGAGATGGCAAAATACAGCATCGCCGCACAGCACTCATATCTTCTCTTTCCTGCGCAAGAAATTATGGGAGGCGGAGCGACGTTGGTTGACATCCTTACGAGAAGACGACGTAATTGAGCGTGTATGTCAGTAAACTGTTACAATGTCAACAATTACAATGTACAACAATTTACAATGTCGAGTCGAGTGAGTGCTATCCGTAATCGACTAGTCGATTGGCGAGCGCGTGGTCACTCCCTATTTCTCGCATCTCCATCAATATACGGTATAAACATCTATAGCACACCTGTCTGCTTTCGGCTCCAAGCGACCCGTCTGAAGCGCGCGCTAATTGTTGGAAAGGCAATGCCTGAAATAGCACGCCATCTATTATTATCTTCATTGAACATGTGATTTGTAGCGTAGAAGGAAATGCAATAGATAGCGCTAATAATTGAATGCTAATTTCGTTGAAACTGCTTGAATTATTGGGTTTTTAGAATCAATCGATCCTTTATAATTAAAACTTAATTATCAATGTTAATATAGATATCCAAATAAATTCCTATACTTTTCGACGTCAGCACTACCAGTGCCATCTGCGTAGTGACGTCGAGAAATATGCTGCCATTTTCTTGTATGAGATGGTGCTATCTATTACACTATAAAATCAATGGCGATACCTATCAAATGTTTGATTTTGAGAAAGTTCTCTAAAAAAAGGATATTTTGAGAAGTTTTCGACTTGTGTATTTCGTTTTAAGGGGTAACTTGCAGCCACATTGGGCATCGTGACTCGACGCCCGTCTATGGCTCGATGACATCGAACAGATTGTATTTTATTCGACTCTACCGTTGTATAGAAATGAAAAAAACTATTTCCGCGTATTTCAATAATTGCCGAAGGTCGCTTCGGATGGACGCGACCGTCGTCGGTAGTTTGGTCGAGTGAATGGGACGGATTTAATACTGTCGTATCTTTCCCGGCATCGGCGCAACCGCGCAGCCGACGTCTCGGGAAGGAGCGAGTTTAGAAAGAGTCGGCGGGCGAGGGGAAGCAGAGCGAGCGAGCGCAGAGTGAGCGTGGGTCGTTTTGCAGAAGTACAACGTGCGCATCGCGGACATGCACCAGCCGCTGCTGATGTCGCGCTCCAAGGAGCGGGACATCCGCGCCGGCGCGCCCGAGCTGCTGTGCCTGGTGCCCGAGCTGTGCCGCCAGACGGGGCTGACGGACGACATGCGCGCCAACTGGCGCCTCATGGCCGACATGGCCACGCACACGCGCGTCAACCCCGACAAGCGCGTGGCCAAGCTCTTGGCCTTCAACCGGCGCCTCCACTCCGTCCCCGAGGTGAGTCAAACTTCATTTCCCGTCCAATCTCACACGGCTCCTCGCGCTCCCATCCTGCAGCGACCGATCTCCATATTTAAATAATTTTATGCGCCATCATTATACCTGTCGAATAGTATGAATGTGTCTTGTAAAGTTTAGCTAAAACACCAGAAAAATAGTTAGGTTTTTGTCTCATGTTATTTCTAACTGAATTTGTTATGCGAGCGTTGTAAACTGTTAATTGGAGTTATTATATTATATAAAAAGGATACTTAATTAGGCTTTGAACATACCATCGTATCCCGTATTTAGTATCTGTAAGTTTACAATAAAATAAAAATAAATAAATAATAAATTACAATCAATATCGTCCCTTATCAATTATTTATTATGTTACCTTCCATTATCAATTTTATTATAGACTAGCTGACCCGTGCCCGCTTCGTTGGGCGGTAAATCTTTTTACCTGTGAGGAAATTATGAGTGTGGTTCGATTAGTATTGAGTGCTATGATTTAATTCCTGACTTCCAAAAGAAGGGTTATATTTTTGCATGCTAATTTGACTATAATACCGTTATTTGTGAGTGTCTTCTTGTGAGTGTCTTATTTGTGAGCGTATTATCTCGTAACTATTTATGCAGTAAAAGGGAAATTATATGCAGTAAAAGGGAAAAGTCTTTTGTTTTAAACACTTGAGACTATAAATTTACCAATAAACACGACCTAACGATTTTTTTTTTTTTTTTTCAAATATATAATACTACAAGTTAGACATACGCTGTCGCTGACTATTTTGTAGGCATTATCAAGCTATACAACTTTTCTTTAGAACTTAATCATATATCTCTCATCGTTAAGGCAGCGTTAGTTAGAAACGTTTTCGTTCGACCGCTTATTCTCCGACCGCAAATCCGACTACCACGAAAAAGTCTTCATTTTTCGGATTAATATATAGCCTATTACACTTACAAATAGTTAGTTAGTTAGTTGTACTGGGCGTTCCTCGGCAAGTCGACATCCAGTGTGCCTATTTTGCGTGTAACGGGGGTAGCGCTATTCCACCCACCCCAGCTCCTCGACGAAAGCCAGCAGGGCTTTCAGGTTTCCTGCTGCCTCGCGCAGGGTGCCTGGAGTCCCAAGGTGTTTTGTCCTGTATACTTCTACCTGTTTACAGTCTAGCAGAATGTGTTTTGTGGTTTCTTCCGCCTCCATGCATGCTCTGCACATAGGGCTATTCGTTCCGCCCATGTTGAAGAGGTGTTTGTTTAGTGTGTTGTGTCCTGTTATCAGTCCCACTAGTTTGCGTAGTTGGGGCCTTTTTGTCCTTAGAAGTGTTTTGGTAAGTTTGTGGTTGTATTCCACTACTATTTCTTTGGTTTGTCTGCAGGTGTCTATCTCTTTCCAGTGTGTTTGATGTAGTTGTTTGTAGTGGTTGTCAAGTTGGTTGTTTATGTGCGAGTAGGGTAGGGGCACGATAGGTTCGGGTCCGTATGCCGGTGTGTCTGAGCCCTTACGGGCTAGTTCATCCGCAGCATCGTTTCCTCTTGAGTGTGTCCCTTGATCCATTTCAGTGTCACCTTATTGCCTTTTCCGCATACCTCGAGGAGGCTTTGGTGGCATTCGTATATGAGCCCAGATGTAAATCTATCGCTTCCCAGTGCCTGTAGCACTGACCTGCTGTCCGATAGAATGCATATGTTTTCGTGTTTTAGCTGCCGCTGTTTCACTGCGTTGCAAGCTTCTATTATTCCCATACATTCTGCTTGGAAAACTGTGTTGTGTGCTCCGAGTGGTTTGAAGATGTGTATATTTAGGTCTTCCGAGAAGACACCACATCCTGTACCTTTGTTGGTTTTTGATCCATCTGTGTAGATTCTTAGGTCCGTTTGATTCAGTGCTTCTTTTGAGTCTTCTGTTAATGATATGGCATATTCTTTCCAGAAGATCATAGTTTTGGGTATTCTGTCGATTGCCGCATCCAGCATTGGAAAACTTGACAGTATATTATAATATATATTCGTGTGCGGTGTTTTATATTTGGTCCATAAGTTTAGATTCTTTAGACGAGTAGCCGTTGCGGCTGCTTCTTTTTGTGTATGTAAGTGTAGTGGTATAGAAGCCCTAGCATGATTTCCAGCGCCGCTGTCGGGATTGTTCTCATGCAGCCGGTCGCTGCTATACATGCTAGCCTTTGCACTTCCTGTAATTTGTTAATTGCAGTAGTGAGTTGGGTGCGGGGCCACCATAATACAGCTCCGTAGCTTATCATTGGTATTATTATCATTTTGTACAACCACAGTATAATGTGTGGGGCTAGTCCCCATTTCTTGCCCACCATTCTTCGGCATTGCCAGAAGGCGACTGTTGCTTTGTTTAGTTTGTTATCTAGGTGTTTATTCCAGTTTAGTTTTTCGTCCAAAGTTATTCCTAGGTACTTTACTTCTTTAGAAAGCGTTAGTCTGGATCCAAACAAGGTTGGCATTTTGTATGTACCCAATTTCCGTTTATGTGTGAAGAGAATGGTGTCGGTCTTTTTTGGATTTACCGATAGGTCATTCTCCTTGCACCATTTCTCTATTATTTTCAAAGCTGTTTGTGTAAGATCGCACAATGTGCTTGTTACTAGTCCGTTGATCATTATTACTAGATCATCTGCATATCCTATTGTTAGGAAATGATTGTTGTTTAGTTTTGTTATCAGGTCGTTTACTACCAGGTTCCATAGAAGTGGCGAGAGTACTCCTCCTTGTGGGCATCCTCTCATCACGAGCGCCTGTTGATTTTGGTTTTCAGATAGCCTGATTATTCTCTTTCTTAGCATGTTCATTATCCATTCTGTAATCAATGGTTCGGTTTGATGTCTGTTTAGAGCTTGTTGAATGCTACTGAAATTTGTCTTATCGAACGCTCCTTCTATGTCGATGAAGGTGCCTAGGCAGGAGTTTTTCCTTGCTAGTGCAGTTTCTATATTGTTTACAACGGCATGCAGTGCTGACTCTGTCGATTTGCCTTGTGTGTATGCGTGTTGGTTCGGGTGGATACCTATGTTTTTAAGTGCTGTGTCCTTCAGTTCTCTGTCGCATAGTCTTTCTAGTGTTTTTAGCATGAAGGAGGTAAGGCTAATGGGTCTGAAAGATTTCGGGTCTGTGTAATCAGTTTTCCCTGGTTTTGGTAGAAAGATCACCTTTACTTCTCTCCATTTCTGTGGGATGTATCTAAAGGCGATGCAGCTACATAGTATGCTTGCTAGTTGTTCGATTAGTTTGTCTCCTCCCCATTTTAGGAGGGCTGGGTATATTCCATCTAGTCCTGGTGATTTGAAGTTGTTGAAACTGTTCGTTGCCCAGGCTGTTTTGGTCCGTTCCGTTATATGCTCCGCTATCTTCCACTCGTTTTCGGTCGGATGATAGTTTTCTGTTTGTACGTCCCATTCTTGTTTGTCAACTACTCTGCAACCTGGGAAGTGCGTTTCTACCAGTAGACTTTCGGTCTCGGCCGGGTTACTGGTAGTGCTGTTGTCTTTCCTTCTCAGAGTGCCCAGTAATTGTTTTGGTTGATCGGCCATGATCTTCCTTGTTCTATTTGCTTGGGTAATTGTGGATATATTGTCGCAGAAGTTCCTTCATGAGGCTGATCTTCTGTGTCTATTCTCTTTTTGTATTCTGATTTGGTTGTTTTGTATTTGTCCCAGTCTTCATCAGATTTTGTGTTCGTAGCTCTGTTTAGCTGTTTCCTCATTTTTGTTCTTAGGCGTTCCAACTCTGGACCCCACCAGCTACTGTTATTGCATTTTCCAGTAGTTGATGGTGTCGATAGTGGGCATGTGTTTTCGTAGCAGTCAATTTTTTTGTGAGTGACTTTACCTGTTCCTCTAACTCTACTGTGTTGTTTGGTCTGTGTGTTTTTGTGTTGCTTTCTATTTTACCTGCGAGAAGTTCCTTATACGCCTTGATGTCGGTGCGTCTTGGATTTCTTCTGGGTGTAGGTGTTTGTGTATCTGCTGTCAGATCATACCGAATCCATCTGTGGTCGGAGCACGATAGTTCATCCGACACCTGCCAGTTGGACACGTGTTGAGCTGCCAGTCCTGTGCTTAAGGTAATGTCAATTATAGTGTTACATCTACGAGTGACAAAAGTTGGTTTTGATCCTGTGTTGAGTATGTCTAGGTTAGTTGTCGTAAGGTATTCAACAAGATTGTTACCCCTGTTGTTGTTTGTTTCCATTCCCCATAGTTGTGGTGGCCATTGCAGTCCGCAGATATGACCAGTTCAAGCCCTGCACGTTCGCAGTAACGTACGAGGTTGTTCATTTCCGTAGGAGGTGGTTCGTCTTCTGCCGCCATGTAGACGGACGCGAGAACTATCTCCGGCAGTCTTGAGTTTTGTGTTGTTAGTAATTTTATGGCACACACGTCTCTGGAAATGAATTCAGTTAGTGGTTGTGCCATTATGTTTCGGGATATGTGTATACAGGTTCTAGGTTTGTTTTGTGTATTATAGAATATATTACCTCCGGTGTTGTTGAGTCCGTTTATGCGTGTGTTTCTGATCCACGGCTCTTGGATCAGGGCTATAGCGGTTGGGTTAACCTCCAGCCATTTCCGAAGTTGAGCCGTTGCAGATTCGCTGTGCTGGAGGTTAACCTGGAGGACCTTACAGAGGGAAGGAAGCATTGGAGGAATGCTTCTTTTCCCCTTGCCCCTTTAGGTCCAGGAAACTTATCCCCTTTGGTAGGCCCTCTTCGTCTTCGGAGTCCAGCAGTATGCCTTCCTCGACATCGGATTCCGTGGGTTCGTCTGTCTCCATTGCAGAGGGTGCGGACTTTTTGGCAGACTCGCTCTCGCTCTCTTTGTTTTCCTCGTCCGTCTTGCCCTCTTGTGGGTTGTTCTTTTCCGGTGGGAAATCTCGGAAATGTCCCCCGCCGTGTTGGAAACGGATATAGACCGTACCACATAAGTAGCTCAGTCTTCTATCCCTTTCCAACACAGTAGGTACAACGTCCTCCGGGATTCCCACCAGAAGTAGTGTGCACTTCTTGGTCTTTAGTGTTATTGCCTGGTGTAGCGTCCACTTTCTCACCATGGCCCATTGGTTTTGGAAGTTTAGGACCCTTCCAATTTTGGTGAGGTTCTCCTCTAGAGCTGGTATTAGGATACCGCACCTTACGTTTCTGACCATCTCGTCCTCTCTCTTCCCGACCAGATGGTCTCCGTTTTGGAGCGTGGCCGTCTCCAGCCACTTTGTCAGCCATGCCTTCGTATTGGCGTCTTGGCACCACAGCTTTAGGTAACCATCCACAAAGTTGGGTCTACCTGAGAACGCTGGGGCCTGCGCTTCTGTATCAAGATCGGTCTCGATGGCTATCTGGTAGATGGCATCTCCGATCTTGCGTTCCACCTCCTGAGCGTCTTGCTGCGTCAGTCTGTCCGTGCGTGAGTTGGTGATCGCCACTGCCAGGTCTGTCGCTGCTGCCGCCGCGTAGGTGGAGAGTTGTTTTGACCCCTGAGCGTCCGTCTTGCGCTTCTTTTGGTCGCCTCTAGGGGAAATGGTTTCGTCCAGGCGGGCCCTCTTGGTTTTCGCCTGGTTTTGTACCGCTGGGGTCGTCGCTCCCTCGCCCTGTCCTTTAGGGGCTTCGACCTCCTTTTTGTTTCCAGCGGCGCGGCTTCCTGCTTCTCTTCGCTTCTGGAGCCGCTGCCTCTTCCTCTGAAAAACTCATTCTCAGAGGTTGGTCTTTTCCGGTCTGGGCAGGTTTCCCCTTGCGTTTGCACCTGATCTCCCAGCCGGGATCGATGACTTGCTTTGAGGGTTCAACGTGTGTCCCGCTCTTAGCTGTCTCTGTGGTCTGTTTTGAGGACCCAGCTGTTGAAGGCTTCATCGTCTCCAGCTTGTCCACCTTGGCCGGGGTTCCTGTTGTTGGTACCCCAGTTTCTAGTGGACAAACTAGCTTCAATGGCTCCTTCACAGCCGTTTCTCTCTTGGTTTTTCTTTTCGCCTCCCTTAGTGCTTCAGCTTGCGCCGTCTCATCTAAGGTGGGCGTATGTTCTATGTTCTCCTCCTTTTCTTCATTTGGATTTTTTATGTTGGCTTTTTTCATTTTTGTTCCCACGAGTAGCTAGGGAAATATTTGTCCGTTCACGCAGGGCCCCGCTTGCGTGAATAAGGCTATGATACAACGGGTTTCGCCCGGTTCCCGAGGTCTTTCGTTTGAGACTGTGCTCTCTCACAGCCATGCATCCATCGGCACGAAAAGATTCACCTTGGATTAGGGGAGGGGTTACGAGGGAGGGTAGGAGTGGACGTGGGGGCAGGATTGTTAGAAGGGAGGGGAACTGACTTTTTGGATCATAGGAGGTTGGTAGGAGTATTATGTTTTAGGTGGAGGAAACACCGGTCGGGTGGGAGTGTCCCCGTCCAGGTGGTCGCCCTCATATTTAGCTGCTAGTGGTTCGGGGTATGTTTGTAAATGTTGCGACGCCCGTTTTCAACCACTAGCGTTGTCCGGGGGTACGACCCATCCAGCAAGCCTGGGTGGGTTCCTCCCTGGTCCGCTACGGCAGACCAGAGGAAGACGTGGACGTATATGTTGGACTCGAGGTGCAGGCCAGTAGTTCAGCGTTGCGTACCTGAACGTACCCACTACCCCCGACCCCCTACACTTACAAATAACGTGGCTTTCTATTGGTAAAAGAATTTTCGAAATCGGTTCAGTAGATCCAGAGATTCCTTCCTACAACGTCCCAAACTTTATCTTTATAATATTAGTATAGATGACCAAATTAATTGCTTTTAGTTTCGCCGTCGGTCCTATCGGCGCCGCCTGCATTTCTCCGGCGCAGAAGGTTGCCAAAAGATGCTTTAACGTTAATTTTGACCTACAGGTGACACAAGAACTTAAAGACTGGGATATGCGCCTGGAGAAGGAGCTGATGCGCATCCCGGGACGCGTTCTGCCGGCCGAGAAACTGGTGCTGGGAAATGGCGGCAGCGCCCTCGCCACTGGAGAGTGGACCAAGGAGTTGCGCTCTCGGCCTATTCTCAGCGCAGCTAAGGTAACCTTTCATTTCGCTTCAACATTTAGGGAGTCGCACCCTAAGTTGTAGCATAAGCACAGTATAACAGACAGTAGCTTCTCTTAGAACAAAATGGAAATCGAGGCGAATATGTCACGAGTCGTAAGGGCTCGAATGTGGCCGCCAGATGTCCGCTACTCGGCCCACGCGGATATGCAAACGTTCGAATGCCTCCAGCCTTTACCTGCTCGTAACCCTAACGCGTTAATAACCTGCCGATGACAATACGAGATTTAGAACCAAAAATATTTTAATATCGAGTTAAACACTGGCTAATCGCACATGCTATTTATAAGATAAGACGACCTCGAGGAAAATATTACAATACCTTTAATATAGGTATATGTATTCTATTCTATTTCTTTTTCATTTTAGTATTCTTTTGTGTAGCCAACGTAACAAATTATATTATAAACTTAAGCTATAGGTTAGCTGATAGACAAGGCAATAAGCAAGGCAATAAGCTCGCCTTTTTTATTTTGAAATAGTTTTTTATTATTATTATATGTTTATTATAAAAAATACCATATTTCTAATATACCTCTATTATTCTTATATTAAAAAATACAAGGTTAACCTCGTAGCAATACATTTATAATGGAGCTGCCATGGAATTCACCGACCGGAGTCGGGCCCATCGTAATACTATTTTTTACACTTCTGGGGGGTGAGCAGTGGATTCCGGACTAACAACCGGCTGTGGTAGGTTTAGGATAGAGGCTTGCCACGTGAGCGTTTACCTTACTACCCATTCACTCCCCCTTCGAAGCCATAGAATTTAAGATGCGCAAATCGCAGTTTTAGATATTTTTTCTAGGAAAGAGTTGATTATTTTTCTGGAAAGGCAAAGGTCTTTAAATAGGTGAAATAGAGATTTAGCTGGCAGGCCACGAGCGCCAACTTGCACCGCGTAAAGGTGAACAGTGAAGCCGTTCCAGGTTACCGCATTTGCGAGATCATGGTATTTATTTAATTTCCACTTGTGGTCTTTTGGGATATTTGATTCCCATGGAACAGTTAATTCTACAATAAGGCCTTTAATAAGGGCCTTAATAAGGCCCTTAATAAGGGCCACCTACAAGGTGGCCCACCTTCCGAGATAGAGAGTAAAGAGTTATATCTGGACGGAGGGTTGTGGATCCGAGACTTTCAGGGAATTTATACTTCTTAGAGACTGAATCTACCTCCAGAATCCAATCTGAAGCTTTCTCAATTATTGAGAAAGGTTTTGTAGTTAAATGTTTTTTTGCCATTTTACGTATGACATTGAGCATTTATTTTTCTTTTATTTCGTCTGACTTATTTAGTATTGGTTTTAATGATTTGAAGAAAAAGAAGGAATTCTTTATTACATTTATATTTTAATCATTGTGTTTTAAAACGATTAGGATTATGACATACAACTGTATTTGCAATTTTGGATGAATAAACGACTATTGACTAAAGGCGTTCATCGAGACGTACCCCTCTGCCCGCTTTTCTCGCACCCTCTTTCCGCAATGCCCTGTCGCTCGAGAGATAGTCTACTGTTGTCTTGGTATACTGTGGCGTAAGTACTCACCTAGTATGATATGGTAAGTTTTTACCAAAACCGACATAAGGAAGAGGTTGTGACGGGCCACCCCTCACTAGACTCCAAGTTGTTTGATGTGAGTAGGTGGTGTGAACTTGCAGGTTATCTCCGTATTAAAAGTCGGAAGGTATTTATTGAGAGCTGTATTGCCAGTTTCTAACGCTTCCCGAATAGGATAGAGGTTGACGCGAATGTAGTTGCTATCTGCCTGAAGGTACGGATAAGGATTGTAATTGTGCTCCGAGTATCTCGTACTCGGCACGGCTCGAGTCTGTGGGAGTACAGACTGATGCGTACAGACTGTGGGAGTAGAGACTTGCTCGTCTCGATCTGAGGAAGGAAGGAAAAGGTACCCAAAATAGCCGGACCCGTTGACTTAACTCGTAAGAGAAGTGCCGGGTGTTGCCGTCGCTGTCTTGGGGGACGTGATCATTCGAGAAATTGGTCTTGGTCATGTTTTCGCCGCCTTATAAAGGCCGAAAAATGATGCAATCCAAAATATTCCGAGTAAAATTGATGTTCTATGTAACTGATTTGACACAGTAGTTAAAATCTTGTTGATTCATCGCTGCACGAGGTAGAACAATGGCTGTATTGGTATCAGTGCATTTCACTGGAATTCAATGCATTTGTTGACTTGCATGTACGATACTTAACCCTTCAAGCCCCATGACTTCGATATCCAAGTCGCGGGGCTTGAAGGGTTAAGGATCGTTACAAGGTTGAATCAAATAACTTTGTTTTTACTTACGAAATTTCTTCATAGTTTTATGACACGTGTAGGCTAATCGTATTCATTCACGCCTCAGACCCATATCACGGTATACCAGATAGTAGCGTCTCTGAGAACAAAATTGGAATCGAAGCGATCTACGTCACGAGTGCTAAGGGCTTTCAAATTGCCGACACTCCGTCGACGCAGATGCCAAAGGCGTCCGTCGAGACGTACTTCTCTGCTCGCTTCTCTCGCACCCTATCCCCGCAATGCCTTGTCGCTCGGGAGTGCATCTACTGCTTTGTCGGTACAGTGTGCCCGTACAGACCTTTTACAACCGTAGCGCTCAAGCGCTGCATGCTAACTGGCTACCAAGATTTCGAGTCATTTGCTGTGCTATGCTATCGTTAATAGGTACTAAAGGTATGTCCCGTGCGCTTTCGTCTTTATCTTGCGCTTTCCTCTGATGCATGCAATTGATACTAGCATAGCACATGCGTCAATGTGAAAGCGACTTTAAAAAGGGATGACTAGAAAATGAAAGTGACGACGCAAGATGAAAACGAAAGCACACTCGTGGGGACATACCTTTAGAGCGGCATCGTTGCAAACGTCAAACTTAAAAAGTTATTTAGTCATTTTCATCAGTACTGAACCAGCATGTAAATTTTCAACTTCATAAGATAGATTTAGAGCAAGTCTAGCAGTACAAATACCTCGGTGTGTAGGTAAACGAAGAATGGAACTGCAAACAAGAAATTCGTACCCGGATTGAAATCGCCCGAGCATCTTTTAAGAAAATGGAAAAGGTAATATGTAGGCCGGAAACTTGACATCAAGCTTCGAATACGAATTCTCCATTGCTATGTGTGGCCTGTGGTGTTTTATGGTAGCGAAGCTTCAACCCTGAAAGCTGACACCCAGAAGCGTCTTAAAGCATTTGAGATGTGGTGCTACCGGAGAATGCTCCGCATAAGCTGGATCCAGAAAGTACTTCAACTTATTAGAGTACTCCAACTTGTCGCTAGAGATAGCGAACTTTTACCCATTATAAAGCAAAGGAAAGTGGCGTACCTGGGCCACGTGCTGAGACATGAGAGATACCTCTGCTTCAGCTCATTATTATGGGGAAAGTTTGCGGTAAACGACGGGCTGGAAGAATAAAAAAGTCTTGGTTCTGCAACATCCGAAAGTGGACAACCGTCTCAAGCGTAGAAGAACTAATTCGCTTGGCCCAAGAGAAGCAAAAATTAACAGAGCTGACAGCCAACCTCCTCTAGGAGAGGCACTATGACAAGAAGAAGAAGAAGCTATATTTGAGAAGTTCCCTCAATTCCTTGTGGATCCCATCATCGGAACAATTTTTTTTATACAAATGGGACCAATCTGGAAGTATATCCTTTCAAATAAAAAAAGATTTTTTTCAAATCGGTTCATAAATTCTGTGGTAGTTCTGTGGTAACAAACATTAAAAAACGAAATATAACTGAATTGATAACCTCATTCTTTTTTTTTTTTTTTTTTGAAGTCTTAAAAAACATAATGGTAACGTCACCCCTCTGCTCCAATTTTACTATGCAGTACTGTATTTTATAATGTATGTATGTGAGTATTTAATCACATTTTTAAGTGTTTAAAAGTCATTCATTCTTTCATATCACTTTTTCCTAGATATCGTGCTGGGTTGTGATTGTGCCGAACCGGGCGAGGCGCGATGCGGAGGAATTTGCGCAGAAGTTGATTACTGCTGGGAACAATATGAAAATCCATCTACCCGAGCCTAAGTTCATGGGCATCCAGGACGATCGCTCGGGATCGTACGTAGAAGAATGCGAGAAGGCGATCTCGCAATATAACCCGACCATCATCTTCTTGGTGGTCCCCAATAACCGCATTGATCGCTATTCTGCAATCAAGAAAAAGTGCTGCGTGGACCGCGGTGTTCTCACCCAGGTAAGACTATTTTAAGTACGCAGGTGCTGCGAAACGTCGAACTCGCACAACAAGGATACTGGCAAAAAAACAGTTCAGATTCTTAACCCTTCAGGCCCCGTGACTCGCGGTTAACCCTCAGGGTTGACTGCGATATCGAAGTCGCGGGGCCTGAAGGGTTATAAGAAAAAAAATACAACTAATAATAAAAATGCTCCTAAAAAAATCTGTTAGGTGGGTTACCCCAAGACTTTCGGCAAGTAGTCAAACCCTCCTACTTACCACCTCGCTAAATGCCCCCTCTCTGCACCAACCCCCAATCACCTCGCCCGCTCGCCAGTCCCCCCCCTCATAGTAATAAAATAAAAATGGCGCTGCCATGGAATTTACCAACCGGAGTTGGGCCAATTATAATACTTTATTACACTTCTGGGGTGTGAGCGGTGGATTCTGGACTAACGACTGGCTGTGGTAGGTTAGGACAGCTGTCTTGCCTAAACCTACCACATGTGCGCGTTTACAATAACCTTGGTGGTATGGTCGAAAGATATTGCCACTTGGCAATAGGCCCACGGTGTTATACTCCATTGCTGATCGGGTCACTCAGTCCTAAAGCACGCATCCTAAAATAATTTTTGGGTCAGTCGCTAAAAAATGTAGCGTGTGTAATTTTAGAGCGAACGACCTTTAGATTGAGTGATCTTCCATTAAAATAAAATTACATTGCGAAATTACATCGTCGGCCACTCCGCGGTCACTAAAATGTAGGAACTCTATCAGTAGCGGGTCAGTCAATCTAAAATGTAGCAACCTGTGAATTATAATGGCCTGTTTGCTATCTGAAATAGCGCTTTGCCAATTGTCTCTGGTTTTTCCTCTTTTGCGTATGTAACTGCTATTTATGAAACCTAATTTAACTGTGAAAAGTAGCAGGCGCTATTTCACAGTTGTGATTTTTTAGATCGAGCGACTCGCTAATCGAAATCGATATATTTATACCTTTCGAGGGCCGGTTATTCAGTTTAAGGCGGCGCCGTGTGTTTTGACCCAAAACGAGCCTTTCTATTTTACTCATGCTGCGAGTCCTAGATCATTAATGATAAAAAAAACACACAAGTGGCTTCTCAAATAACTGCATTACAATCTGTGCAAGTTTGAAATTGTCCATTTTGCTTATTTTTTTTGTAAATACCTTGAGGAAAACCATTAAAACAGCCTTTGGTATTCTAACAAATTTGCACAGTAATACACAACAGAATTTTGTGAACATTATTAAATCGCAAGATTATTAAACTAGTTAATAGATGTGCACTTTAGATTTTTGAATAATGACACCAAAAAATTACTAAAATTCATCAAAAATCACGAAAATATGCGCCATACATTTTTAGTATGGAAAGGCGATGCCAAATATAACTCGAACGGAGAACGAATTTCGCTTCATTCGCCCGCGGGCGTTCGAGGTGCGTCCACGTCGCTCTCCGCGTCGAGCCACGCCCTTTTCGCGAACGATGACAGTGACGATGACTTGCGTGTGCCGCACAGTGGATACAGGGAATTTATTCATCCTTAGGTGAGAACGTTGAATATTTATTATGATATCTGTCGTTGATTGAACTGGTAAAATGTTTAAGCTCATCGTAATATTGTGATTATTTACAGATAACATGTTTTTAATATGCAATTCTTTATTTCAGTAAAAATGGGGAAAAGAAAATCGACTTATTATAGCCGGCTCTGTATATTCCATAGAGGTGTGTATTTAAATTTTTATTTGGGTTTCGCACCAAGATTTTAGACATATTTTACGAACGCATTATGGATATAGACCACCAGTGGGCGTTATATTAAAAAAAATCTCTAAAGTATAAAAATACTTAGCTGATTTTGATAATTTTGATTTTGTTGCTGCTGCTGGATATAAATATGTTTCTAATAGTCTAGTCAAAATATCGAAAATGAGCTCCCCTTTATACTTTTAGAGGCAACCGGTATTTTCCCTTATTTAAACCATGCTGAACCCGAAAATGCCGGTTGCCCAAGCGAAGTTATGACCGGAAGTGAGATACCCAATATGGCCGCCAATATGGCGTCGAAACCTGAAATTAGCGCTGCAGAGCCCCCCTTTGACGTAGGAACGTGTCCAAAATATCTAGATGTATATTTTTGAGCACGGGGAATTTAAAAAATACACTGTAAAAAAACATTGGTCTGGTATTTCAAGATGGCAACCAAGATGACGCCAGCCACATATTGCCCTATTTTGTCGTACAAATGTGCGTGACGCGTCTCGATATATGTTTTTAAAATAAGGATTTCAAAAAATAACTTTAGAAAAACGTTGGGCTAAACTTTAATTCAAATATTTTCGAAAATGGAACAAACAAGCGACTTTTTGGCAACAACAACTTACAGAAACTAAAGAAGATTACTGTGTGTCTCCAGAATTAAGACAGGTAGGTACGTTTGCAGGGAGTGCAGAGTTCTATAGAAGGAACGTTTTCTTTCCTGCAACTGCAGTTCTGTGAGTTACAAAACTCGTTACAATGGCAAACAACTTCTGGGCACGCCTTAAGAATAAGATTTAGCGTCAGGAAACTTGGAACAGCTTTCTGTCCGGCAATGGCCCAGTCGCAATCTTCAAGCAATGGAAAATATGGCTTGGGAAGGTGGGTATTCTCTCAAAAACATACCTGTCAATTAAGAAAAAGATTAAAGAACAGCTACAGTAAAGGAAACGTCCCTTGCATAAAACTATGTACTCCCTGCAAACCCTATAACCCTAAAACTATGTACTACCTGTCTTAATTCTGGAGACACACAGTAATCTTTTTTAGTTTCTTTAAGTTGTTGTTTTGATACATCGTTTAGCCCAACGTTGTTAAAAGTTTTTGAATCCTTATGTTTAAAAACATACCTATATCGAGACGCGTCATGCTCGTTTGTACGACAAAATAGGGTAATATATGGCTGGCGCCATCTTGGCCACCATCTTGAAATATCAGACCAATGTTTTTTCACGTTGTGTTTTTAAATTCCCCATGCTCAAAAACATATATCTAGACATTTTGGACGCGTTCCTATGTCAAACCCCTTGATTAATTGATGAAACAACACCGATTTCGGGTTTCGACGCCATATTGGCGGCCATCTTGGATATCTTACTTCCAGTCAGGATTTCGCTTGGGCAACTGGCATTTTCGGATTCAGCATGGTTGAAATAGGTAAAAAATACCGGTTGCCCAAAAGTTACATGATTTGCTTCTAAAAGTTCGTTTTTCATAAAATTTGACTACACTATAATGTATTATCATCATCAGCCCATTAACGTCCACTGCTTGGCATTGGCCTCTATTATATTATAATTTTCAGCCCAGTGGAGTCTACTGCAAAATATAGGACTCCATATTCCATATTATCATCAACAGTCCAATGGTGTCCACTGCTGCATCATTTACTTCGCACCTGCTTTTTAAAACCATGCTTTTAATATGTTTACAATATTATTGCAATTTTGGAGCAGCCGCCATTCTGGCAAAAGGGGGTAAAATTCTTTACTATGTGTATTGTTCTATCTGCGCCCAAGCACAGTTTTAAAACGAAACACGACATCTAGGGATTCAACTTGGCGAATTAGAGATCCAACTTACATTGAAGAAGCCATAAAAAAAAGAACAGAAAAGAAAGCAACCAAAGCGATATATTATTAATATAATGTAAAAAAAAAAGAAGAATACGACCATTTCTACATGTACACAAAAACTAGACAAGTAGAAAGATGAAGTAAAAAACCATAACAAGGAAGCACACTGAAATGGCCGATAAAAAAGTAAGAAAAATAAAAATATACGAAGAAGAGAAGGAAATCCTTTTTGGTTTCGCTACTTATTGCCCAATTGTCTCTATTGCAGAGTTTGGTGACATAAACGACGATGAAGAAGTTTAAACGAAGAAGAACACTACCGAGGAAATTAGTTTTTAAGAAATTTCGAATAATTACTCAATAGACGAATGTATGCTGCTAATACCATAAGTTTCCTTTTTTTAGTATAAAATGACGGGAAATACCGAAATGTGACGATTTTTCCACGACTTTCTTCGCCGATTTTAGGTTTTTAAGTTAGAAACCCTCTGTTTTTAAGAGCAATCGCCCGGATTTGCCAAAACAAACCGACGCATACTGAAAAAATTGATTTTAATATCGCATTATACTGCGATATGGTAAAACTTTCCGGAAAGTACGCGAGGATCACGAATGATGGTTTGACCTCGAAAATATTTCTGCGGAAAATCATTTACGGCCTAAAGAATGTAAAAATTAAATAGACTTAAGTTTGCGAATTTTATTTTAGATATCTTTTTGTTAAATAATTAATAAAATAATGAGAAATTAATATGTACATAATTTATAATTATTGATATTTCGATTTCATTATTTGACGTAGTTTTTCAAACAATATAAAATATTGTAAAAAAATACTCGCAGGTATTAGTTTTTTAATGTATAGCATATTATGTAAGTTCCTATTATTTTACAATAATAAAGAAGTTCAAAATGTTAAAAAATGTTCAATGTTGTTTTTTGTCATTTACTGAATTTGGGTACCAATATACCGATATCCCTAGCACAGTTCTGCCGATTGTCATTTCGACGTCCGAGACCCACTGTGCAGCGGCACGCGCGGATCCCGGGGCGAGTGCGGTGAGAGGTAAAACGCTTCATCTAAAAATGCCTAAACGCCCAAGGTCGTCGGCGCATGTACAAGCCTTAACCCGCTCGGCACTTAACATCCTTTGCGGGATATGTATGGCGGCCGGCTGAAATCCAAACTATCCCATACGGGATATCGCGCTCGCCGCTCAAGAAAATGTCGTTTAAATTTCGAAATGCGATTGTATATTCTATCGAATGATGCCATAATATAGCCAAATATGCAACACTATGAAATTGCTCGATTGCCGCATGCGATGTTAGAAATATGAATTACTACATCCCTTACAAAATCGGTGACCTCATTTCTGACGACAGTCGCAGATCGGCCATGGCGGCGGCGCGCGCGATGTTCGCCGAAGTGATTGTGTTGTGAAGTGTTTTCTGGATATAAGTGCAGTTTATACCGGATAAAAGTGAGTATTTCCCTTTTTAAGTAGATTAGCCAGTAGGATTATATAATTTCGACAATCCATTTGCTGTTTTTCACGAATTTTCGAAGAAAACACTTTGTCAACAAACCAAGGCTCGCGAAAAAAATGCCCGTGTTTATTTTGTAATGTTTTTGAAATATCCCGTTATATCGCGAAACATGACGTAATGTCGCTTTAATTTACTAATAAAATAGGTATTGCTTCATTTACATCCTAAGTTATCACATAATTAGGCGTATTTTGAACATTATATGTTGTGTTCTAATATTGCTAGCGAAAATGAAACTTGTTTTGATAATTACTATGAGAGAAAAAAGTGCGATTTTCCATAGTTTTTCGATGAAATGTGACTCTTTGGAGTATAGTAATTAGTTATTAGACATATAATAAGTCTATGATAAGACAATATAATTGAAAAAATCTAACGAATTTTATATTATGGGCATTCAAAGTTTATTATTAGGTTCAGACGCGGAAACTCTCAAAACTTTAGATTTTTCTATAATATCAGACAAAGCTCAAAGTTCTGGTGTGATTTCTAAGAAGAAGTGATGTAGTAATAAAGTTATTTTGAAAGAATTTCATATAAAAAAATACCATAAGTAGTCACAAATTAAAAATTAAAAAAATTTTTTTTTACGAGAATACATACAATTTTTCTTGGCTGAATAAATAAATATTTTTTCCGTATTTTTGTATGCAAATAAGTAAAAAAAAATATCGTTTTGGTAAAGCATTTAATAGAGAACATAACTGTATTTACAATTTTTGATATTTACAAAAACTGTATTTACAAAAAAATCGAAATGATTTTATAGGCGAGTTTTTTCAGTTTGCCAATTTTGTAATATTTATTCATTATTATCCTAATTGTTTTACGAGATAAGGTTGTAATGTTTTATATGTCAAATTTCAATGCGATCATTTTTCTCTTTATCTTTTTTTAATCCGATTAGTGGTTTATAAGTTATGATCGTTTTTCTCAAGGCCGTTGACTCGCGTCGATTTTTTGCGCGAATATGTCGCGCGCAAAAGTGATAGGTGACTTTTTACCTCGCAACGTGAGGGGTTAAAGGTCAGTAGCTCGAATTTAGACCGAAGACTATCGCTGTTGTTTGACTTTATAAAAAGGTTTAAAAACGTATTTTCAGCGTGCTTTTTTAGTTTGGGAGCCAGCGACAAAAAAGTTCGTGTTTTGGAAATTCTGATACTTTCAGATGAGGGGACATATTACGTAAGGGGAAGTATTACGTAACGCAATTGGGGGAAAGGGGAGGGGGTCTTGTAAAATGTTACGATGCATTACAGGGGCGGGAGGGAGGTTCGAACGACGCTTTACGTAACATTGTTTTTTTTATTTATTTTAAGTGTATAAAAAAAAGAATGCACGAGAGGGAGGCGATGTTGCAACCGCCGTCGTCCAGGGATACTCCCTTGGACGACGGCGGTTGCAACATCGCCGAAACGTCGGGCGCTACAAAATTTACTCGTAAATTCGTTTGTAAATATTTTTGTAATCTAGTTGAGACGTTCCACACTTTGCACGATTTTATTGTGCTTTTTGGGTCGGTCGCCGTGAATGCGATTTTAGAGTGATCAATCTTTATCGACTGAGCGGATCGAACTCTTCTATTTTAATATGCAATAATGTTAGACGAATCGAGTGATATTATTACTAGTACGGTGGAATATCTCGTAACGAGCATAATTGGTCGGACCGTCGCTCGTAAAGCGAATCAGTCGTTGGCATACTCTCAGGAGAGGTGGTAATTATCCGTCGGGAGAGGTTCCACCGTACCGTCGGGTAACTCCGGCTAACGGGCGGGTCGTCGGCAGGTGGTGCTGGCCAAGTCGCTCGGCGGCAAGAACGCGCTGAGCGTGGCCACCAAGGTGGTCTTGCAGATGAACTGCAAGACGGGCGGCGCGGCCTGGGCGGCCGACATCCCGATGAGCGGCGTGATGATGGTGGGCTACGACGTGTGCCACGACACGCAGAGCCGCGAGCGCTCGTTCGGCGCCATGGTGGCCTCCATGGACAAGGGGCTCACGCGCTACTTCAGCGCCGTCACGCCGCACGCCAACGGCGAGGAGCTGTCCAACGAGCTCTCGCTGAACATCGTGAAGGCGCTGCACAAGTACCGGCAGCTCAACGGGGCACTGCCCGCCAAGGTGGTCGTCTACCGCGACGGCGTGGGCGACGGCCAAATCCCCTTTGTCTACAATCACGAGGTGAGTGCTAATCTACAATCGTTTCACACTGATGTTAATCGCTTTACGGTATAGCGGAAAACGACTTTAGCTCTAACCCTACGCTCTGTACGTTACCGTTGGAAGGGCACGAGGGCGGCCGATGTAAATGCCCGGTCGATGTTTTTTTCTTCCTTTTTTTAATTTTGGTAAGCGATTTTCTCTCATTTGGGGTTGTTTTCCGACGCGAATCGGTTTGATTTTGATGGATTTATTCTTTCATTGCTTTAGAGCTTTTTGCTACTAATGTGACGTGTAATGTCCCTAATTGAAATGGAATAAATTACACCTCGATGCAACGAGAATATCTGCCTCCATCGATGGAATAATCCGCTTTATTGTCGTTTGTAGGCCGGATTGTCGCAGCAGAAGCTTCTCGGCTTACTGTCATAACTAATGGAAATGTGCCGCTTAAGGGTGAAATTATACAACATTCTCCAGAAATGTGTTTATTTCCATTTTGCGTATTTCTTGAAAGATTTTCCAGTGACATACAACTAAAGTTCCCGACCTGAGATAATTAGTGCTTAGTGTGCAGTTGTTATTAATTTTTTTGTTGGAGTAAATTTTCCGTTTTCGCTACAAAAAACAGTGGCGTCCATCATAATTTAGTTATTTTTAAATTTTGTTTTAGTGCCGTGTTTTTAGATTTAATACCTATATCATAGGTACCCATACTTTCTTGACCCATAGACCCCTTGATGTTTTCCATAGTCCCCCTACCTGAATTTTCCTTAACTTATAACGTTTGATTAACAATCCTATCGCGTTATACCGAAAGAAACAAGAGCGCCATCGCGTTTATTCAAAACGCGAAAAAGAAAAAATACCATAGGTTAGGTTATGACCGAAAATAAAAAAACCAACCCCAGGGTCGGGGAAAGAATTTACTTTGTCACTAAATTTGGCAAGACAGAGAATAAACCTTCGCAATTTTAAAATAAAACTACAAATTTAAAGTTATAAGACAAGATCCTTTTATTTTCCAGGTAGTTCCTCCTATCTCCTCTCCATACATGTGGTAGACTTCAGAAATGTGACATTTGATGCGTTTTTCCGTTCAAACGGACATCCAGGCGAGAAAAATATCAAGGCGCGGTGGGCCGATTTATTGTAGAAATTACATGGGAAAGTAAAAAGGCGGCACAGCCAAAAACACTCTGTGACCAAAAGAAAAAAACCCCATTACTACAAAACTCGTTTATCTAATTGAATCCCGAAAAGAATTAAACGCTTACCGAAATGAGACTTGTTCACATTGCACAAAAAACGCCGCACTCCTAGTGCACTAGACTTCCCGGATCACCCGGCTTTTTTCACCAGGTTCTCCGTCTCCCAACGCGAGTGAGCAAAAAGTGACCTCCATTATGGAACCAATTTGACAGCTGGAAGTTGCCTGTCGTTAAACCAACTTTAGGAGATTCAAAAAAAAACTCATAGCTACTCATGTCCACTAAAATAGTAATATTTTAGGTAATATTTATTATATTTATTAAAATTGTTTTTGAACTCGATTGTTTAAATAAATCCCTTGTTTTTTTGTCATGGCAAGTACACCAGAAGGGTCATTTTTTATTGGGCTGTGCAATACGGCTATCATTATTATTATGACAGATCCAACTGTCAAAGCTTTTAGCAATTTTATATGGTTTTGGGAAATTGTTTTGAGATTGTGACCCATGATTCCGAAACAACTCGAAAACTGAGTAAGACCAGTATGACAAAACACGAGAAATACAAGCGAAACATGTTGCAATGCGTGCAACATGTTTTTTGAAACAGAACATGTCACGCAAATTTGGATTTTTGTTACAAACTTTACTAACATTAAAAGTTTTTTAACGCCTGGAACAGTACTGATCGCCTACGTAGGGTTTTTGGTAATGTGGACAGTTGTAAGAAATGAAAAATATGTACAATTTTTATTTCTTCATTTCTAAGCGTCCACGATCTTGAAGTACAAAGCATTTGGGAAAGCCGCACATAAGTGCACATGTAGAACTATCTCGCTTGCTCATTCGTGTGGCGCGTTTATCCTACTCGCTCGCACGGATACCCATTGAAGCGCAATTTTTTCACATATCTCATTCGCACCTTCCCTCAATAGTCATGTGCGCTGGCCTCTTCAATCGACTAGTGATGCAATTTGAGTTGAGTGTTGATTTCATTCTGTGATACTTGTGACAGGCGCGTTTGTTTATTGCTATTATTATAATTTCGAAATACTATGCTGTATACAAAATCTGTTTAAGAAGTGATATGACATTAACGGATAGCCTGAATGCTTATAAGTCCACTAACGTGGACCCCATTTACATCTCGTGCACCCCGATTTTTTTTTTGCTGACATGGACCACCTGCGAATTGAAATCGACCCCTGGGGGTCCATATAGACCACTTTGGGAATCACTGACCTATATGGACATAAATCAAGGTTATAATTTATATTGCAGAAAAACATTTATTTTAAGTTAAATCATTGCGACGATCGCCGCTGACGACACCTACAAAAAGTTTCGTATGTCCATTCCTATTTCTTTGCATTATAATTAATTGTCTATTTGTTGCAGGTCACACTGATTCAAGAGAAACTTAAGGGTGTTTATGGCCCGAACAAATTCGAGATGGTGTTTATTATCGTCTCAAAACGCATCAATACGAGGTTCTTCGACTCGCAGTACAGAAATCCACAACCCGGCACCGTAGTGGATGATGTCATAACTTTACCTGAAAGGTAAAATTAAAATTAATATTGTACTAGCTTGAAACCCATCGAATTCGACGGTCACTTTATTGATCGTAATGTTTCAAAAATAAACGGAAACATACTTATTACTTATGTACAAATAATATTTCTTTGCATTAATTCGATTACGTTGCGGTGCCTTGCCCATTTGATTTACGATCAGGTATGTCACCAAGGTTTTGCAGAAAACGGACAGGAAACTATCGCACTTCTCAGTGCCGTTCATTTCGTCGTATTGTATGTATTGAATTGCTTAGAAATAGTGTTATATACACCCGCTTCATACCTTCCCAGTATAAAAATGTTTGTAACCCTCGCTTTCGCCGCTGCCCCGCTCACTCATACTGCATTTTCACTAGTCAGCTACGCTCACCTATATCGTCTGCCTACCCTGATCGTACAAATTTTTTTGTTTTATATTTAATAATTCATTTATCACTCACAATGCTACTTACTAAATAAAATTAATCTCCGTGTTCCTTCCAACTCAATAGATTTGACCCTGCTCTTCATGTTCCTCATGCCGGTACCAACTATAGGCAAAATGCATTTCTGTGGCGAACAAGTGACAATTGTAATTATTTAATTAACCCTTCAAGCCTCGCGGTTTTTACAATCATATGTGTCAAGTCGCCGAAGATTTTCGCCGGCCGACCAAAATAATAATTTCTCCTAAACGCCTGTACCGATAATAAAAATAGGCATTTCATTTTGTTCCCTTTGAAACTGGCAATTAGAGTATTCAAACCTAATTTTTGAAAACAATAAAAATATTTTTTTAATGTCAATCAAAGTTAACGAAAAAAAAAACTCCCGTTTTTTAACACATTTTAGGTTATAACTCGATAAATATAAATGTATTCAAGAATTTGTAAATACCTCTAGAAAAGGTATTAAATTACTACTATACTCCTGTACTTTGTTTTAAATATTGTATTACAAATAAAAAGATTTCGGATGTTGAAAATGTTTTATACAAACGATGTTTTCTTAGTATTGAAATAAACTTTATGTTTTTTATCAAATATAGGTATCACAATTATACAAAGTATTTACTGTGTCAGACCACAAAAATATCCTTCTTCATATTGAACATCATAATAACATCTATATCTCTTTTTAAAATACATTTATTAGCAATTTGATTGACTCACCCGTTCGCATGTCGTAATAATCGAAACAATTCATACACTTTCATTCACTTTACTTCACTAATTACGAACTTTTACAGTGATATATGAGCATATATACACTTCGTTATTACGAAATAACAGTAATGAATACATATTATTGCACTTTTTACATCAAAAACCCGTAAATTGCGTAATTGCGTGCAAAGCAACCCCAGCTGATGCAATCGCGGCCATAGAGAAACTGCCAATCGTTAGGGCTGTCATCCCCCGGGTGGTGTCGAATTTTAATGTATCGATCAATTATCGATTGTAATTATCGACTAATTATCGGAAGTGAAAAGTTGTAGTTTTGAATATGAAGAGTCGTTCTTCAAGGTTAAATACACAGAAAATGAAGTACGATCTTTTTGCATTTAAGGCTCCGTTTTTGATTAAATAAATAAAATCGCCATTATACTAAATAATCCATAAAATATAGTAATTTCGAAAAAGTTGTAGTTTATATTATATAAAGTCGTTTTTGGACGTTAAATAAACAGAAAATGTAATATCATCTTTTTGCATTTAAGGCTCAGTTTTTGAGTAAATAAATAAAATGTCAATTTTAAAAAGTTCACCATAAAACGTAGTGATATCATAAAAATTGTAGTTTTTAATATACGAAGTCATTTTTCGATGTTAGATAAACAGAAAATGTAGGATGATCTTTTTCAATTTAAGGCTCAGTTTTTGATTAAATAAATAAAATCGAAAATTATACTAAATAATCCATAAAATATAGTAATTTAAAAAAATGTAGTTTATAATATATCAAGTCGTTTTTGGACGTTAAATAAACAAAAAATGTAACATGATATTTTTGCATTTAAGGCTCAGTTTTTGATGAAATAAATAAAATCGAAAATTGTACTAAAGAATCCATAAAATATAGTAATTTGAAAAAATGTAGTTTATATGAAGTCGTTTTTGGACGTTGAATAAACAGAGAATGTAATAAATCTTTTTCCATGTCCGATGTCCGACCGAAGGTCAGTTTTTGGCCGAAGCCGAATGTTCGGCCTTCGCCATAATCTTCGGCCGAAGCCGAAGGTTCAATCACACTTAGAATCCGGACTTAAAAATAAGTCACAATGAAAATATAGAAAATTATCTGCTGGTAGTTTTATTGTATGCGTTATATTATAGTTATAGTTTGATAATAAATTATAGATTGTAGTTTAAATAAATATATTGCACCTTTCCAAAAATAACAAACTCAGTTTTATTCATATTTATTTATTTGACAATAAAACATTCCACCGAAAGGTACATTATACAATAAGTAATATCAAATATAATAGCAATTATTTTACCATTCAAACGTTGTTTGAGCAAAAAAAAGGTAACATTATCCAATAATATACATTTATATGCAATAAACTTCGTTAGTTATTGCCGTGTAAAGAGTATAAAATCATTTATATTGATTTTATGTACATCGGTCGCTTTAGATAGGATTCGATCATACGATATTGGCTATATAGCTTATTTCGCTGTATCTCGGTGAGGGCCGAGTAGTTATGTGGTCTCTTGTGGTCGGACGTTATAGCAATTATCCAAAAATCTTCATACAATATATGGATGACATGCTTTTCTGGTGGGTCCTCGGTGTGCTTCGAGGACGTGAGACGGCAGCGGCGCAGCGTTCACGCTCGTTTACATACAACATCAGGCATATAAATTAATACATATATATTACTATAAATAAATAAATCACTTCATCCATCACCAATCATCCGTCGTACGTACTTGAAACAAGGATACTGTGGGTATACTACTGTAAACTACTATACTACTATATCTACACGGGCAAAAATGACTGCAAAATCGAGAAATGAATTGATTGATACTATGAAATGAATTGGTACTACTCTACAGTATGATAATTTTTAAAGCAAGGTTCCAGGCAGAGTGGCACATTGCAAGCCTCACACATAGTGGTGCCCTGTTTTTTCGTATTCTCGCGTTTCAGACACCATACGCAATAATTCCGCATCCTACGTTTACTGGAACCAACGGCCAGAGGGCTATGACAAGGGAAATGATTTCTACCGACAAGTCGGTTCGACGGAAAACTTGAGCCACGACTTCCACTTTGGTACTGTCGCGGCTGAGGAACATGAGGCAAATGCACATCCATGATTGCATTAACTAAACATATGCGGAACGCCTGCTGCCTAACAGGTGTGGTGGCACACTTACGATAGAGGATACAAGCGTTTAATACAGAGGCGTTGAGAAGCCTCTTAAACATCTTTTTGTACCATTTCTTGTGCCTTTTTCGTTCGATCAAGTAAGGCTCCAGCATTTGGTCCTTCTTGTCGACTGCTCCCATGAAATGATTGTACTCGTTTATCAACAAGGGTTTGTATTTCGACGGCCTACCTGGTCTTGCAGCCACTTGGACCACCTCAGTGCCATGGCAAGTGGATGTAAGGTATACAGTTTTCTTGTCCTGGTAAGCCATCACCACAACATCCCCGGAATGCCGAGCTACAAAGGTTCCTTCTAAAGGTCTGACGTGCTGAATAAGTGGTGACACGTTCTTCCGCGATTTGCGCAAGGTGCCAACACAATCAGTTTTGTTCAGTTTCAGGAACCTCGATAAAACTGGGGAATTGAACCAATTGTCCATGAATAACATATGTCCCCGATTGAGAAGAGGTCTCATTAGCCGGACCACAATGTCGGTGCTTTTCAGCATTTTTGATAAATTATCAGTATCTTTGCCGTATAAATTTCGAACGACCACAGGTAACCCGTAGCGGATTCGCATATTTCGAATGATTTGATTCCGAAACGAGCGGCCTTCGTTCTGATAAACTGTCTGAAGGAGAGATTACCCTTCCACAATGTTAACGATTCATCGATCGCTATCTTTTGCTCCATTACATAAGCCTCCTGAAACTTCGTATTCAAGTGCTCAAGTAATGGGCCAAAAGAGAATAACCTGGATGATTCCTTAGTGCGGGCTGCGTTGTCTACAAAGTGTAGAGCTCGAGTTAGATTTTCATAACGAGACTTTGTAAAAAGTCTCGTGAACGAGTCTTGTTTTAGCAAATGATCTCTAGAAAAGCACAATTTTATAGACGGCATTGGAATAATGGCGTGCAACATCCAAAATGCAAAAAGTATCATTATTTCATGAACGTTAGTGTCATACCACTCTCTCGCAAATGCATCCGAGGACACCTTCAAACCTGTAGCATATCGATTGGTCTCACAAACGATATGCTCCAGAATGCTGTCGTCCCAGAAAGTGCGGAAAGCATCATACGTACTCGCAACTGGATTGACAGGTCCAGGGTTTTCGGGCAGAAATTCCTCTGGGCGCCCAGCGAAAGAATCCATGGACGCCCAGTTGAATTCCATAGCCTCCCTGTCCCCATCGAACAGTGCTCTCGCTACATCATCTTCATACGCAGTTCCGGCCTGGCTCGATCGAAACACCCTAGCACTCCGCTCAGCTTTATGCATCTTATCTTTCACTGCTGCCGGAACGTTTTCATCAGTCACACACGCTTCTACAATCATATCTCCTAGCCGCCATCCTCTCTCACCAGCTATACCTTGTCTGGCAGTGCGGCGACCTCTGCCCCTACCTCTCACCCTAAAACCGGCGCGCGTCGCTGCCGCCCCTCTCCCGACGCCCGCTCCACTGCTTCCGCGTCCTCGTCCAGCAGCGCTTCGTCCAGTTATCGCGTCCAAGTCCACTGATCTGAAAATGAAAATATGAAAATGATTAAAATTGAAAATTACGATATAAGAAATGTAGTACTAAATACTAACCTTTGAGTCGCCACACTCTGGCTTGCCAGTGGACTTGTCAGCGGAATAAACGAGGGCGAACGGCTGCTGGACGAAAACCCGGAAACGGGGGAAACAGGGCGTTCCATCGGCGGTGTCCTCGACCTCGGCCCTCGGATCAGACCAGCGCTGGTTGACGGCGTGGGCGACGAACCTGAAGACATGCCGCCACTTTAGAAAAAAATACGATATATTGAATTGATATTCTCTAAAAATAACTTGTGCCCAATACTTATATTCGGACCGGGTCAGAGCATCTAAAGCTCAGAACATCTAAAATTATACGATCTGAGCCTCACACGATATTTTCGTGTTTTCGGGTCATAGCATCTAAAATGAAGTAAATGCAGTGCTTTGCAATTTTAGACGCACTGAGCTTTAGATGTTCTGCCCCTCCGTTATAATAAATTACATTTCAGTAAAAACGGGCAGAACATCTAAAGTAGCAACTAGGGTCAGAACATCTAAAATGTAGCAACCTGTGAATTATAACGGTCTGTCTGCTACCGAAAAATAGCGCTTTAGGGAACGTCAATTGTTGCCAGGTTTCCTCTGTTTTGAGATAATACGTAAATATAAATATAATATTCATTATTGTCCTGCAACCGAATATACTTGAATTTTCAAGGTGAGAGACGTTAAAAAACTAAATTATAATTAACGTATGGTCCTTCCTTCGATGTAGGAGCCTACTCTGCGATAGTTTTCATAGTTTCGGAAACCTAACACCAGATAAGATATCGGAAAACTTTCCGATACGCCTGGTAACACAACATCCATCTATGACTGCTATTTATCAAATATCATTAAACCGTAAAAAGTAGCAGGAGCTATGTCACAGTCGTGATTTTTTAGATGTTCTGACCTGTTAAATGAAATCGATGTATTTATTTCATTTCGAAGGCGGCTCAGTACATCTAAAGGCCAGAGCATCTAATTTAGATGTTCTGCACCTCATCCGATATTATCGCGGTTTACGGGCCAGAGTATCTAAAATGCGTGCGTCTCGATTTTAGAAGCTCTGCGCTTTAGATGTTATGACCCGGACTCCTTATATTTATACTAACAAAGGTCGTAGAGTCCCTCCGGGACTTAACCAGAAGACAGGCATGTCGAGCACGTTCACATTGACGTCGACATCGACGGCGCCGTCGTTGACGCTATGGGGGTCCGAGTGAACCTCGAGGACTCATCGTCGGAGACCTCTGATGCCGACGAACTCAACTCCCTCTCAAGCTCGGCCAGGAAATAGGCATCAGGAAGGTCTCCGATTTTCCACTTCCTATTCATCTACAAAGCAAATAAAAACAAAAATAAATTAAAAACATTTTTGTGTTTGTATACATACATACATACATACATACGTATGTGTATGTGTATGTGTATATACATACACATACAGATACACCTACACCTACACACCTATATACGTATACACACATATACATATACGTATATATAGGTATGTATACGTATACGTGTACGTACACGTATACGTGTACGTATACGTATACTATACACATATACACATATACACGCATACACGCACCCTCGCATACACGCATACACGCACCCTAGCATACACGCATACACGCATATACGCATATACGCATATAATACATATATACATACATATGGGTCGTTCTCCAGAAATGTGGAAATCCGGCGTCCTTTCACTGATTTCAAAGAATGTAATTTTTTATTCTTATTTTTTTTTTATATTTTTTTTTTGTAGATATTGAAGAGCACTGTATAACAGTGTAAAAGTTTTTTAAATATCTGTCATAGAAAAAAAGATAAACGCCTTTGAAATACAAATTGGCGACGGTAATTTGAAATCGTGGCGAGGGTAATTAGGATAACGGTAATTATGATTTGATGGTTTTTATTTTTTTTAGGGCTACTTTTACTATAAAACTAAAAAGTAATGCTAGAAAAATGTTAACGTCAATAAACTTAATAATAAGTAATATTCACCACAACTCCACCAAGTAACACGCACTTTAATTTCGCTGCGAAGGTAATTATGAAATAACCGCAAATTGCAACTTTTCTCCAAAATTAGACGTACCGTGCAATTTATCGACAAAAGTAGGCGCAGCCGATAGGTCCGCTCTAGATCAGTGCAAAGGGCACACTGGGGTAAACTTTATAGCAAACGCCTTCTAGTGATTGGCGTAATAATTAGTGATGTGCGACGTTTTGAAAACTGGCAACGGTAATTTGAGAAATTGTGGTGACATCGGTTCGGAACGTTATAAACGGTATAAAATATGAAATATGATTTATTAAAACCATATAAAATAAAGCTTTTGGAATCGTAGTTTATGGATACATAAGTTAAACAGCTCTATTATTTACAAGTGTGGAATGCCATTCACTCGAAAGTCGAAAAATGGAGAAAGGGACAGGGACGGTAATTAGAGTTTCATGGTTTCACATTTTTTTTCAGGACCTTCAATTATGATTAAGCCACATGTTAAATATTCCAAAGTTAGAGGTACTTTAGTTCTACATGTAAAAAAATATTAGAATACTATGGGACATCGGGAACATAGTTATTCATGCCGGAACCGTGTTTTTCCCAATATTTGGAGAACCACCCATATATATATATATATATATATATATATATATATGTGTGTGTGTGTGTGTGTGTGTGTGCATATGTATGTATTTACACACATAGGTACATACTCATAAATAAAGACATTACATACTAAAAAGTTACAATCGATAAAAAAATCGATAACGACTACGTCCTTACTTTCTGGTCGTAAATCTACGCAGTATACACAGAAATGCCCGACTTTACTAACAAACTGATAAATTGTAAGAAAGTTGGTTTTTTGATTGATATCACATGAAGAGGGATACAAAACATTATTTGCCAGCGTATGCCACTCTATTTGAGAGCAATATTTCATTATTACTTATCAAAAATGCTTACAAAAGTTCATCTTTCGAATTTCTTAGACGCTTCTGAAAAATGTTTTGCCGAAAATGACTGCATTTACTAGTCAATCGGATGTAATTTCATCATCAATCAATCAAACAATCGTTTAGGTCAATAAATACTCACAGCTATCAGGTTTACTGTCCAATAAACACAAACAAACACTTATTGATTGCGACGTGCCACCATGGTAATCAACAGCTGAAATGAGAGCACAATTTTGACATTTCTTAATGACTCACTAGTAAAGAGGTGCGTTCGAGAAAAATACTTTTTCTACGCCAAATATCATCTTGCATTTAAATAAAATACAACTGCATACGGAATAGCACGAAAAACCCAATCAAATCACTTTCCCTGGACGCGTTCATTTGATTTCGATATCGCAGTGCGCACCAAAAGTTTGACTGCGATATCGAAGTCGCGGGGCCGGACGGGTTAAACGCTTTGACTTTGATCTATGTATTCTGTACGAGTATTAACTAGGCAGCAGCTGAACAGTGAATTCTTTAGCATTAATTGTTGAATATTTTTTGATGTATTTTTAATCGATAGCTTTATTTGAAAGGTCACACATGTTTCTACAACGTTACTTAAACGTGAAAACCTCTAAATGGCTCTCTGTTATCCTACTCCTCTTTTTGTTAAATTTTAATTAGCTGTTGGTTTTCCTAAAAATAAATAAATAAATAAATAAAAAAAATAAATAAACAAGCGAAGAGTGACACACGCGCGGGTGTGATAAGGCAGGTTACAAAGTAAACAAAAGCTTTTACGCCAATTCAGCGTATTCAGTTATTTCCAAGTTTGCAAGCATGAGTTCTATCTCAGTTGGCTGCATTGAAGTCGACGCTTGAGGACTGGATGTTCTGTGCCTCTTTGTTTGGTTGTAAATTAAGTTGTTTTGCCTTTCTCGTTGCGCATATTCTTTATCGAGCCTTGATACGGTTGTATTTTGGCATTGACTGGATCTCTCTCTCCTTCCAGTAAGGCTTTTTTTAAAGGGGTTTTAGCTTTTCCGGATTGCGAGCCATTCAAATCGGTGGTAAAGGTACAACAGTTCAAAATCACCGGTAATTTTAAATATTGCCCAAAATTACACAACTTTGACACAATGTCAATGCAGTTTAGCAATCGTCCGTTAGAGGGCCACCTGTTTACAGTATGGCCGAAAGGTCGCGCTCTAATCCAGCAGATGGTGGGGTGTAAAAAATTTGGCAGAGGTTTCTAAAAAAACTCAATCTGTAAACGTGTCATCAAAAAAAAAAAATTAAAAAAAAAGGTCATAAAAATATAAAAAAAAAATATATAGCACCATCTACTGGATCTCCATGCGGGGTCGCACAAAAAGGTCGCGCAGAGATCCAGTAGATAGCGCTATAATTGTGTGTTTTCTATTTTAATGCCTTTTTTAAATTTTCTTTTTTGACGACACATCTACAAACCGAGAGCTTTTTTTAGACACCTCAACCAAATTTTTACACCTAGCCGTTTTCCCAATATGGCCGTTAGAGGAAAAATACGATTCAAATTAATATATACTTAGATACAGAAGTAGATCCTGGAAAGAATTCTACTTCTGCCGTTACTAGACTATGCCGTTGTCGCATATCTGGATCTTACCGAAAACAGACTAAATCAGCTTGAGTGCCTACAGAACGTTTGCATAAGATACATATTCAATCTGCGGAAGTATGACCGTGTTTCCGAGTACCGAGCAAAATTGCAATGGCTTCGTATACGGGACTGGAGAAATTTGCATATCCTCTCACTTCTATATAATGTCCTACACAATCCTACATTTGCCGCCTACCTCAACTAGGATTTTACCGGGTTAGGAAGTCATGGTCTCCTCTCCCTTTTCGTTCAAGTCAGAATAATACCCTACGTATCCCAAAACATAAAACCACTTTTTTTCCTAATCCTCCGTACATGCAGCTCGACTGGAATCAGCTTCCTCTAACTATTAGAGGCACTAGCTCGCTGTCCACCTTTAACCCGTTGAGTATGAGTCAACCAAATCTGGTCGCGAAACAATTATCCGTTGAGTACGAGTCGACCAAATCTGGTCGCGCGTTTTTTTCACTTTGACGTTCTCATATTTATTCATAATTATCTAATTGTTTTACAAAATGATATTTCAATATTCTATATTCGAAATTTCAATGCAATCATTGTGCAGTTGTTCTTTTTATGATTGGTGTAGTAGTTTCGTAGTTATAGTACTTTAAGTCAAGCGCCGTCGATGTCGCCGAAAATCCTGCAAAAGAGACAGATGCATCCATGAAAATACCCATTTACTCCCAAGGGTTAAGCAATCATTGAAAAAGCACTTCCTTTCACAATAAATATGAACCATAAATTCTACCTTTCCATTATATTCCCTGCCTTTCTTTACCTTATTTTGGCAGTTTATGCATTTGTTTATTTAATTATTTATTTATTTGTTAATATATAATATATGTAAATATATACAGACGTGGCCAATTCATTAGACTCACCAAACATTTTATTTGACTTGTTGAAATAATTGTTATATAATTTCCCCTTACTACATAAAATTCATAATATTTCAGCTCAATGGAATCGGCAATATGTCCTCGTAAGTTTTTAAGTACTTGCAACACATATTGGAACTTTAATTATTGGCAATGCCCATAAGTGCATACGACAGGTGTTCGACACATAATTTTCTTCAGTTCAATTGTATTCTTTTAGATTAGTTTCAAGTGTTTTTGGTCAGATTTTAATAATTCTTTTAGCTTGTTGCTTTAAGATACTGACAAAATTAGAGATAAAAAGTGTTTTGGGGTTAAAATCTACAAGATATTTTCAATTTTATACCAAGTAACCATTTCTAGGGGGAAATTTATATTTTTATCTTTGAAAATTGGAAATAGGTCAAATAAACGACTTGTCTCTGCGAAAAGTTGCTGTAATAATAGTTCTGCTAAAGAAAAAATGCTTTTTAAGAGATAAATCGCCCAGAAAACAAATGTTTCGCAAAAAACTGTGAGCCGAATCAAAGTGAGTCTTGACAGTGGTAACGAGTACAATCATAATCGAGTGGGGAAAAGTTACGGAAAACCCAAATTAACTCCTCGATCGGCCAGAACATTGATGAATTTGTGCCTGAAGAACCGCAAGCATACTTCAACCGACCTGAAAAAGAAGATGGCAGACTATGGAATCGATGTATCCTCCAGAACAATCCGCCGTTAACTTTTTGATGGTGGTATGAAAGCTTGGCAGCCAAGAAAAAAGGCAAAGATTACACCTGCCATCTTAAAAAAAACGTCTAGATTGGGCTCGTGAACATGCAAACAAATCAGAGATGGACTGGATCCAGGGGACAAACCTAAATTTATGTTTTACATATCTCAATAATATAACAATACATATAACAATATAACAATAATAATACATACATATAACAACAAGGTCTTTTGTAACTGCCCACTATGTGGTTAGGTCAGTGGCCAGCTAGTAGCCCGATACTTCTTACCAGTCCAAGTAAATCACTGACCTTCAAGTTGGGCAGATCGCTGGGTTCGAGAAAGGCTCGTCCCAGTAAACTGTGTCCTTTGGCGGCGAGCCCTGGACAGCGACCAACAATGGGTAAGCTGTCTTCAGGTTCCTCGCCACATATTCGGCAGTCCTTGCTCTCGGTCAAGCCAAGGTTGATTAGATGAGCTCTAAGGGTCGTGTGTCCGGTGAGGAGACCGATAGTGGTTCTAGGGTTCTTCTTGCTCATGTCAAGGAGGGCCTTGGTTTTCTTCTGTAGTGGTTGCTCCATCATGGCTTTTGCCTGGCGACATCCCTGGCTCTGTTTCCAGGAAGCCCGATGTTCCTGCTCCAAGCAGTCCCTGATGATTTTTTTAGCTGTAGCGAAGGGGACCCCTACAACTGGCTCCAGTGGGCATTCCAGTGTGCCCAGTTTTGCCAGTCTGTCGGCCTCTTCGTTGCCGGGTATGCCTTGGTGACCCGGTATCCATATTAGGGTGATATTGTTGGATTTTTCCAATTTGTTGAGCTCCTGCATGCAGTCCCAGACCACAGACGATTCTGTGGTGGCTTTAGCCAGAGCGTCCAGTGCTGCTCTGCTGTCAGAGCAGATGAGGATTTGTCTGTTTTTTACCTCAACATATAGCAATAACTTTGGTGGAAATATTTTTTTCTACTAAACTGGTATCCAGGACTAAGTTTTGCAAATTTTTTGGGTCATAATAAGCAATATTTTTATTCGTGTATGTTGTAGCGACGAATAAATATTTTCCATTGGTGAGGAAACTGCTTAGTACGTTTAAAGAAAGCCCGAGGAATTGTTTCACAGCGACTGCATTCGGCAATGTGTGAAGCATCCAACACCAGTCATGGTGTGGAGCTGCATGTCTGTGAAGGGACCAGGAAGGCTATACATTGTAGAAGGAACGATGCGTCAAGACCAGTACATAAAAGTACTCCAAGAACGACTTTTGCCCCAAATGGATCAGTGGTTCCCTGAATAATAAGATGGAACTTTCATGCACGACGGTACTCCGTGCCACCAAGCTAATAATGTCACATTTTTTTGGCTGATAACTGAGTTTCTGTGCTGTCCTGGCCAGGGAACAGCCCGGGATATGAATCCCATTGAGAATTTGTGGTGAATGTCAAAAAAAGATTGAAAACAAGACGAATAACAAACAAGACTCAGCATATGGAAGAATTCATTTATTTATTAGTTTCAAATAGTATTCAAGGGCATTACAGATGAATCAAATTCGCCCTTGAATATTAAAGCTAGAGTGTAAGTCTAAAAATAAATGACTACATAACTAAATTGATGCTAACATTGAACAAGAAACATAAAAATATAAAACTTAATAAAAGACAGATTATGATAAACATGATAGCAGGGAGTTGCATTTTTAGCTGCCAAAGGGATATACAAAAGATATCTATTTCTGTGGGTAAGGAATTAAGAAAAGCTATAACCCTTCCCACTGGCCTGTCTACAAAAATATTTGTACGGTGGTACGGCACATAAAACAATAGATACGATCTCCTCGCTGTGTAATTTACCGGTACGTACAATTCAAACTTACATAGTATCTCTGGCAAATAAATAGTTCCTTGAATTAATTTATATGCAAATATAATTAGTGAAATATATCGACGCGTTTCAAGACTGTTGTATCCTACCATTCCTAGCACAAAATCGAACGGAAATAAGTATGGATAAATATTGTATTTTCTGTAATAAATATATCTTGAATATTTTCTTTGAACATGCTCTACCATCTGGCATCGATGGTAGAGTGTGTCTGTATGGCACCGTGATTAAGTAGTCAAAAACATGTGCCAAACCTTGTTTTTTCTGTGACAATGACAACGCGCATCAAAACTAATACAAGCTAAAGGAATACAGAGTAATAAATACTAATTTTCATTAACGTCTTATAAATTTAGAATTGCTTAAAAATAAAGCTTGAAAATCACAACTTTTTCATTTGAGTCCGTCGACAGAATTGGCCACGTCTATGTTTTATGTCTTACTCGCAAATTTATTTATTTATTTACTTTTTACTTTAGATAAGACACATAAATGATCTAAACATCAAAATATCAACTAACCTAGGCAACTTAAATACGATCTTCCAAGCAGAATGCATTGGCATCACCAGAGCAGCACAGGCAGTAGCAGCCAAAGATGTCGGAGACCTAAGTTTGACATTTGTCTCCGACAGTACCTCCGTGCTACAAGAGCTAGCAAAAAATACTATAACCTCTGTCCTTGTACTGGAATGCCACAATGCACTTCAATCCATTGCAAGGTCAAATAGAGTGACCCTGCAATGGATTAAAGGGCACAGCGACTCACTGGGCAACGACGCGGCAGATGAACTGGCCAAAAGGGGATCAAAGAAAATAGTATATGGACCCCGGAACCCTTGATGCCCATACCCCAGGCCCAAATAAAAACATGGCTACGCAGAAACACCGATGAAAACCCCCTTACAGAATGGAAATAAAACGCAGGATGCAGGCAAATAAAGAACGCGAAAACTTGCCCGCAACCTCACCAGATTAAAAAGGGACAAAATCCGTAAAGTAAAGTCATAGGTACTATGACAGGCCACTGTCCTCTAAACAAACACCTGTTTACCATAGATGTGACAGACAGCCCTCTCTGCAGAGGATGCATGAAGGAAGAAGAAACGCCACAGCATGTGCTCATGGAATGCAAGAGCGTGGCAGAGCAACGGGCAAGAATACTACAATCTCCAGCATCTGTCCCGGAGGCCTGTAGCAACCTAAACAGGCTGCTAACCTTCTGGGACAGCCTGGGTTGGCTGGAGTAACATAAATAGAAACATGAGCCACGCACAACGGCCCAATCAAGAGGCCAAGTGCGGGAATTAGTCCAGGAAAACTAACTAACTAGACACACAAAATGCATAATATATGCTATAATTTAAAATTTCATTTTATATCTTTTTGTATCATATTGTACTTCATTTTTTTGCCTAGTCTTCTTTCACACCAGCATGTTGCGTGACTGGAAATATTGTTATGTAGCAACAAGTCCGCCATTGTACCTTATTTTTGTTGTGCAATAAAGAGATTTTCATTCAATGTTTCTTACCATCAGTGATTGACTGGGATCAGTAAACATAGTTCTAATTTTTTGTTTGTTCATTAGGTATGATTTCTTCCTCGTGTCGCAGCAAGTAAGGGAAGGAACAGTATCCCCGACCAGCTACAACGTAATATTTGATACCTCCTCACTGAAGCCCGATCACATTCAAAGACTGACATACAAGCTTTGTCATGTGTATTTCAACTGGTCCGGCCAGGTTGGTATTTCAATTTATTATTATTACTATTAATAATTATCGGGCAAGGCAGCTCAAGTCTGTTTTGCTGGCATAATGTCAATTACTACGGGCAAACCCACCACCCCAGGGAGTTCTAACCGCATTGTGCCATTCTGTCTCCCATGGAGTGAACATATAGACTTGATAGACAACAAAATCCACAGTAAAACTACGCTAGCTGCCCTTAACTTCTCGCCCGCATACACAAAATTCGTCATATAACCCCAAATTGGTCTAAAAGGACATATCTTCCTTATAGACCCAAATAACCAGTTTAAATTCCTGGACAGGAAATCACTCATCAGGGAAAAGACCTCTGACAATCCTGCTATAGAACATTTCAGTAGTTTGGCAAAGATAGATGCCTTGCTAATTTCTGGCCCTTGGAAGGCTTGCATCTATGACAATTATCTAACTTCACATTTGTCATGGCCGTTTCTTATTTACTATTTCACCAAAACCCAACTGTCTCTTTGGGAGCTAATGGGCCCATGATGAGGTGGCCACGATGACCCATGTGTTCAGGGTCGGTCACACTCACGGGTCAACACCCATCCGACGGCCTCCACGCATGGGGTGCGAACCTGGGTAGGACACTGGGTCAACCAGTCTCCCCTGGGAATCAAACCTCTGGCGCTCCTGGACGGTCTGCGCACCGAGCGGCGCAAGCCAATCGATAATACTATTTTTTTTACACTTCTGAGGGGTGAGCAGTGGATTCCGGACTTACGAACCGGCTGTGGTAGGTATAGGACAGCTGTCTTGCCACATGTGAGCTTGCACCTTACCACCCATTCACTCCCCCTTCGAAGCCATAGAATTTGAGATGCGCAAATCGCAGTTTTAGATAATTTTTCTAAGAAAGAGTTGATTATTTTTCTGGAAAGGCCAAGATCTTTAAAGAGGTGAAATAGAGATTTAGCTGGCAGGCCACGAGCGCCAACTTCCACCACGTGAAGGTGACAGTGGAGCCGTTCCGGTTATGTTAGAATTGTTGTCATCTCGAGTGTCGTAGGGTTACTTAACTGTCCAAATATCAAGGAAGCAGTTGTCTAAATGTCCAAATGTCAAAGAAAGGTCTGATTGAGTCATTCCAAAAATATACAGGGTAAGTTTTAATTAACCAGCATTCTTCAAGGGGGTGAATCAGTATGAGCAGGTGGACAACTTTTCATATAATTTTTGGGAACAATTTTTTTTTTAAATAATTTTTTTAAGAACTTGTCTGTTAAATAAAAGTTTGATAGGCATTTGAGCACGCTGCACCATCTAGCAGTAGGTAAAATATTTCTAATAAACAAAATAAGCGACATATTTTCTACCGCTAGATGGTGCATAGTGGTCAGCGCTTTTTATAGTATTTTTCAAAAAAAAAAATCAAATTAAAAGAAAATACACAAAATTATTTTTTTTACTTTTTTCCACATTTTTATATTCAAAGTTGCTTACTTGCTCGTACTCATTCACCCACTTCAAGGATGACGGTTAATTAAAACTCATCCTGCATATGTATCAGCCTATATATGTATAAATACAGTAGTTCACTTTTTGTAATGCGGGTCGTGTTTTATATTCCTTTAATATATTTACTTGTTACTTTTTGTCCTTAGGTCAAGGTACCCGCTCCGTGCCAATACGCCCACAAACTTGCGACCCTCGCAGGTCAAGCCCTGCATCGGCAGCCGCATTCCAGCCTTGAAACGCTTCTCTACTACCTGTAGAAAGGAAATGAAAGCTCAATTTGTTTTTTCTTTTTACTAGCTCTTAAGAACCTAATGTTAGTTGGAGATTATACAGGGTAATGATGCATTAATGTTTCTATTGTATTTAAACTTAAGCGTTGTTTTGCAGTATCGGTATGGGCATTTTGAATGAATGGCGGTTGTGTTTCTTTCGACGCCCTGTGAAAATTACTACTACATTTTGATCTACTCTGTTTCTACTCAGCCCTGGATCTAAACTGTTTCCAAGCCGGTGCAAACAAGTTGGCTTTGGTTCCCATCCCCTCCAGAATTTCTTCTTCTTAAAGTGTCATCTATCCGAGGTCGACGGTCATTATGGCCACTCGGGTCTGTGATGTTGCGGCGTGGAACAACTTGGTGGTGCTTGAGTTGTACCATTTAGCGAGGTTTTATAGCCGGTGGGTTCTCCTTCGGCCAGGTCTTAGCGGCTTTTTATCTTTCCTTGCAGGATTAATTGGAGAAGGTGGTATTTGTTACCACGCATTATGTGACCAGTGTACTGTAATTTCCTTCTCTTTATGGTTTTTCAGCAATTCCATTTTTTTGTGCATTCTTTGCAGCACCATCTCATTTCTGACTTATCTCTCCGAGATATTTTCAGTATTCTCCTCACATTTCGAAAGCTTCAAACCTTTTACACTCATTAATATCCAGCATTTGAAATTAATGATTTTAAAACTCAAAACAAATATACTGCATGGGTTGTTTTTGTGAGCAGAGAATAAGAATCCCTGAATAAAAGTGAATAGGCATTTTGAGCCCACTTTTCCAATAGCAGTAAATCATTTACCTTTGACTTGATCCCTTTATATAAAATATTTATTACTAGAGCGACTGACGTCAATTATGAGCCGTTTCTGAGTTATATCCTATTAAATATGGCTAATTACCTGATTTCCCTTATATATGGCAACCTATATGGCACCTAACACATAAAGGCCACAGTATACCAGACAGTAGGTTCTTTTAGAACAAAATTGAAATCGAAGCGAATAAGTCATTTATTGCTCATCTTCCTCCATCTGTTGAGGGCAATATGTCCTGTCATTAGTCTCGACACTTTATTTGGGAGCTGTCATTAGTCCTGACACTATATTTGGGGTCTGTCATTAGTCCTGATGCTTTATATTTGGGTCCTGTCCCGACACTGTTTTTGTTTGGGGTTTGTCATTAGTTCTGATACTGTTTTTACTTGGGTCTGTCATTAGTCTTGACGCTTTTTATTTGGGGTCTGTCTAGTTTGACCAATTATACAGATGTATTCACGAAAGGCTTGCATACGAAACCAGTCATTGTTTTAGAATAATAAAGCAAGTAAAGTGCCATAAATCTACCTATTTCGTTGTTACCTCGTTAGATCTGTTTCGAAATCTCGTGTTTTGTTTTGTTATAATAAGTGTTTGAATTGCTAGGAAAATGTATAAATACCTCACCGGCTGTATAAGAGGAGATCTCCAGCTCCTTTAATGTATTTTCTTTATCAGCACAATTGTCAAAATAGTGAGTAATTATGATATTAACCGCCCTACCTCTGGGTTAATAATTTAAAAGTAGGTAAATCCTTGTTTTTTTTTTCATTACATTTCTCGATAACAATAAAGTGGAACGTCTCATAACAAGCACCTCTCTTAACGAGTATGGGAATTGTTTCGCTTAACGAGTGTTTAGCCTAACGAGTGTTTCGCTTAACAAGTGTTTCGCTTGATGATTATTAGTCTGGAAACGAATTATGTTCGTTATGAGAGTTTACTTGTTTAAAATATATAGCGGTTTTTATATATCTGTTATATATAACAAGATAAAAAAAGAATTTACCGCATGAATTTTGTAACATCTGTCGTTTCGGCGACGTTGCGGCTTCCGTTGTCTACGGTAGACTGCAGACAACGGCGGCTGCAACGTCGGGTGCTACAAAATTCATGCGGTAAATTCGTTTTTTATCTTGTTCATAATGTATTACAAACAACTGTATTAGTCTCCGATTTCATAGGGTTTTATATAAATGTATATAATTATAATTATTTTCTATATGATAAAATAACAGCATTCGTATAGGTAGGGCGGTTAATGCCATATCTTGTATTTATGACGCGACTGCTGATAAGATTGAGCTCTGAGGGGGAGTTCAGACAGAGGCGATGTGGCGAGGACGCAAAGTGACTAAAATATACAGAAGAGGCATTCAGTCGCTCGGGCACCGCAAAACCGTGCGAAGTAAATGCATTATTATGCATTAACTGCTATTTTCATACATTTTAAGTCATATACTGCCATCAGTCATGTAATGATAAGTATTTCTCGACTAACTCATAAAAATCAATATTGAATTCCATATCGTCATGAATTTTCGTTCGGCGCGTCGCTTGTGACCGCCAAGCGACGTAAAGAGGCATCCGCGCCATCAAGACGGTCAAACGGCTCTTCTGTCTGTATTGGCTTGTACATTACCATGGGGGCGCCTCAAAAACGCATCACATCCGCCACATTATACCAGAAAACTAGAGCTGTCGACTAAAACGGGACGAACCTGTCACCTCAGGAAGTCTTAACGATTGGTCGTTCTATCTCCCGTGAAGTGAACGCAGAACACTTAGGACAAAACAGTCCACCGTCAAGCTCCACCAACATGCCCGTAAGAGGCCAACGCCTTATCTGCGAGATAACCAGGTATGTTAACCAGCGGGCTTACACTCACGCCCTTACTTCCAATTGCTACCAGATTGCTCCGTTCTCTCAACTGGTTACGATTTCGAGGTCGCTTGCGCGGTCCTCTCCCTTACGCAGCGGTGAAACGGTGTAAACTGAATTTATCGCGGATCACCGGCTGTTCACCCGGAATCGCGTAGCCGATGGTCGTTTCAAGAGCAGTCGCCGTAAGGTCAGCAACCACCCCTGCTCTATAGGAAATAGTACATCTTCCAGACTCCCCCGACTGTTAGTCAGAATGCACAAATGATTGGCTTACGCCGCACGGTGCGTAGACCGTCCAGGAGCGCCAGAACATTGACTCCAAGGGGAAACTAGCCCCAAGGCCAGAGTCCTACCCGGGCTCGCGCTTCATGCGTGGAGGCCGCCGGATGGTTGTTGACCCGTGAGTGTGACCAACCCTGAGCAAATGGGTCTTCGTGGCCAACTCAGCAAGGGCCCATTAGCTCCCAGACAGTAACTTCTCTTAGAACAGAATTGAAATCAAGGCGAGTCCCGAGTCGTAAGAGCTTGCATATGGCCGCCAGATGTCCACTACTCGGCCGACGCGGATATTTAAACGTTTGAAAAAGTCGCCAACCTTCACCCGCGCCTGACTAACCAAAGGCGTTCGTCGAGACGTACCCCTCTGCTTAATTCCCTCGCACCCTATCCCCGCAATGCGCTGTCGCTCGAGAGTCTGTTTTTGGTATACTGTGCGCCCGCATCCGATGCCTGCTCTGCGTCGCCTCTGTCAACCCCTCTACGGAGTTTCTAATATGTCTTCACTCGAATCACTCAAGATTGCAGCGCTAAAAATTAGGCATATTGGAAACACTGCCGTTTGACGACCTCTCCTTGTCTTCGCTAAGTGGGTTGTAGGTCTAAGTGGGTCATTTGTTAGCACACTACGTTTCTTCAACGATTTTTGAAAGAAATAATTTTAAAATTACGGTTTTGGGGTAATAACACATCGAACATGCTCGATTATTCCCCTGTTGTTATTTTCCTACGATTGTTATGTAGGCACTGGAATTCTCGTGCATGTTCTAGATGTATTGTAATCCTTTGTGATATTCTTAATATTAAAAATAAGGTATACACTTAAAAACCATCGTTTAGATTTTAAAGCGGGCTTGAGGAACAGGGTAAGAAGGAAGCCAGCCCTCAAAAATTTGTCATACTAATATATAATAACGGTGGTTTATTCAAGGCCATGCTTCAATGGTAAGCTTTTACAACAGTGGAGGGAAAAATAGAGCCGATAATTGAATAAATACTGATAATACGAAAAACGCCGATCGGCTTGCATCGCCACCCAGGGGTTAATTCAACGACTTCTGAATTTATATCATTCGATATTCATTACTAGAATTTCTTTGACAATTCCAATTGGCAACTGTGATTACGTGGGAATTATCCTTGCAAATTCTGCTTGTAAATCCCCACAACTATCAAATGAAGGGTTACGATCGTCGTTATTTTTTGTGAAAATGAGATACGAATGCTATCTTGTTCTCAAACGAATCGAAGAATAAATCGATTTTCGAAAGTATGATCACAACCTGCCCATAAATTAGAAGAATAGAAGACGGGAAAGAACGATCAAAATCCAGGCGGTGACGGTGGACATAGATCGTTCTTTCCTGTTAGTTCCAGAGGTAAGGTATTTTTTAATTTATTTTTAATTTGTTGAGTGGGGCTTTTCTAAGGTCTTTATGAGCCTTGTAACACTGCGACCATTGCTGATCTATTGTGTTTATAGCTCTGCGCTAAGCCTCGTGTCATTTAAGAACCGCAGCAGGCTTTTGGCGCCAGATTGTTTTACCTCCTCAGGTTAGAGGTAATGACCACCCAAGTGGGTGTATATTTACGCATCAGAGGTAAGGTATCTCGATGACTATAGGAAATACTGATCGAGTCTAATAATGACTTCCACGTTTGCTTTTTTTTCGAGGTATAATTAAAATGTGTTTTTTTTTTTTTTTAAAAGTATTATAATCTTATATTAGTTTTTTTTCTGAGGTGGAATTTTAGTAAAATGTATTTTTTTTTTTTTGAAACTGAAATGTGTTTGGTTTTCAGGCATTATATATTTTGTTCTCACTCAAACCCTTGCTAAAATATATTTTTAGAATGTGTAACGTCCCTTCTGGGAAAGGTAGGGCTGAGTTTTTACTTCACAAGTTTAGGGGTTGACCGCTGGAATGCTCATACCACCGATCGGTGGTTTTTACGTTGCGACAACTCGCGGGCAGCTAAATCCCGCATTTATGCAATTATTATGTAATTATATGCGAAATCATTGGATAAGCCACCATTATACATCAGTATGCATGCACTAACACCCTATACAAAGAAATTTTTGAGGGTTGAAAACATGCCGTCGTGATTTTCATTCCCACTGTTAGATTTCTTCTAAGGGTTGAGTTAGTAAATTTTAAAAATGGAATTGTTATAAACTTCAATACGTTCAATACATCAGTATGCATGCACTAACACCCTATACAAAGAAATTTTTGAGGGTTGAAAACATGACGTCGTGATTTTCATTCCCACGGTTAGCTTTCTTCTAAGGGTAGTAAATTTTAAAAATGGAATTGTTATAAACTTCAATATGTTGATATTGATCATTGTCCCCTGTAACCCCTTCATTTGTTATATGCATAATAAATATTATATGTCGATATGTATCCGATACATTTTACAATATTTACGATCCCTGCGCAGGAGGAAGTAACGACGGAAGAAGGCGATGTGGTTTGTAAACCCCGCAAAGTTTATTTTGTTATTTTTAGCTGTAAGTAGTTGTAAGTTTCTCGACCACAGAGTTGGCGTTTTTACTCTCATTCCTAAAATACGTTTCGAGTCCTGATATGACTATCCGTCCGTACAAAAATGGATATCGAATGGTGCTAGTACCTCTGAAAAGGTACACCCACTAAGATGCACAACTAACGTTAAAAAAGCCATAATAATTTTATCCGTCATTTTGAAAACAATAAGTACCAAAAAGTGAATTTTACAGGAGATCTGTAAGAACTGTTTATATTAAAAAATAGCTTTAGATTTCGTCAACTGCTGCAGCTGGTCAACTGCTGCAGCGTCATTTCGGAAACCGATCGAAGAGAATTATGCTTCTACCTCATAGACGAACTGAGAACCGAACTGAGGCCATTGCCTTCTCTTCAGATGGCAGTGTCTGGATAAACGCGCATGCGCAACTAGACAAGGATGGAGGGGGCACTATATGCTGCTGTCTCTTTCTATTAGGTGAACGCATTCACTCACAGCCCGCCTTCGCACTCCCGTTATCTGTTATAAAGAGACGTTACCTACGGATTTCCCCATTACCGATTTTCGCTCCGTGGCCCATCTCTAGAGGGTCTACGAACGTCATCTTGCGGTGTCAACTACAACGGGCGAGCCCGTCACCACAGGACGTTTTAACGATTAGTCGTTCTATCGCCCTGCAGTGAACGTAGAGACTTTGGACAGTACATTCTACGTCCAGCTACGTCACAACCCGTGAGAGTCCAACGCCTTACCGCGAGTAAGCCAGGAGTAAACCCGGCGGGCTCGAGATACTCGCGCCCTCACTTCCAATTGTGACCAGATTTCTCCGGTCTCTCGATTGGTTCCGAGTTCGAGGTCGCTTGCGCGGTCCTCTCCCTTATGAAGCGGTGAAACGGAGTGCACCGAATCTTCGCGGACCAAGGCGTCCTTTGCCCGCCTCTTACCCGGGATCGGATGGCCAATGGTCAATTCCAGAGCAGTCGCCATAAGGTACGCAACCACCCCCGCTCTATAGGAAACAATACAGTTCCCAGACTCCCCCGACTGTTAGTCGGAGAGCACAATCGATTGGCTTGCGCCGCACGGAGTGCAGACCGTCCAGGGGCGCCAGAGGTTTGATTCCCAGGGGAGACTGGTTGACCCAGTGTCCTACCCAGGACTCGCACCCCATGCGAGGAGGCCGTCGGATGGGTGTTGACCCGTGAGTGTGACCGACCCTGGACACATGGGTCATCGTGGCCAACTCATCATGGGCCCGTTAACCCCCGTCTACGAACGTCAGTTGGATCAGCGGATTTCCGCTTGAGCTTGCCGCCCTTGCCGCTTGCGTTTCGTTGGTTTTTGCCTGTGTCTTGTCCATTGTCCCGCCGGTTTTTTGTGCTTCTTTTTCTCTACAGCCCCCGTTTCCTAAGGGTGAACGAAGCGTGGGTGCATGTCAACAATTAAAACCTGAATTTCATTGTCATTGTGACTAACACGCTATTGATCACAAGTTCTAGTTGTGTTTTGTGCAAACAAGTTAGAGAAATCGTGCGAAAATGGAGGAAGAGTGGGATCTTACCAACGATAAAACCTACGAAAGCATACCCAGGAGGTAATAAACAATATTATATTTACTTCTATGGAAGTCGTTATGGAAGCAATGTGTGAAAAGGTTATGTCGATTTTAGGAAAAGCCTGAAGAAAGGCAGGAGTAACTGCAGTATATGAATCTCTTTCAAAATAAAAAAATATAGACTAATAGATTGTTTCATTTTATTGCTAAATCTTGAAGAAAATTGTATCGGTTGCTATAAATAAGCGAGATTTTTTTTTATAATAAGCGAAAGCATTCAAAGTTTAAATTTTATATGTAAACAAACGGGCCAAAATAAAAAATAAAAATATCACCACGCTATATTCACCATGCGGATTCCGAATCTTTTATAATCTTTATTCGATCTCAATAAATAAGCGAGATATAGGCGTTCAAAATGTTCATTCCAATGTCAAGAAAGTTGCGGCCATTTTGTTTGTACATAGCGTGTGGGGCCGTACATACCGTGTGTACATTTGAGTATATCGCAATATTGAAAACAATTAGTGATATTACAGAAATTATGACAACTTGCAGAGTTTTTAGATTTTATAAAAATATTTAAAAAAAAACAAATCAAAACAAGCAAAAAAAATTTTTTCGAATTTCGTGCGAAATTCGAATAAAAATTTTTGCTTGCTGTGATATTCCCATATTTAGGAATTTTCTATTATTTCAGGATACCTTTTGTTATCAAAACGCAAAGTTATTGAAAAAAACCTCGAAAATAGTCTCATGTTTTTAAATATCGCATACATGTTTTTTCACGAGCGTGCCATCATTTTTGTAATATCGCAAATTGTTATAGATATTAGTGAACTCGCGATATATCAACTATTTTCCAGACACTTGTCCGATTTGTTGAGGCTGAGTATGCAAACTTTGAATGCCTATATCTCGCTTATTGCAGACAAAAGATTGCAACAAAAGATTATTGCAGATTCGGAATCTGCGTGTGTTAAAAAATTAAAAAATAGCTTTAGCTTTGAATAGAAAAGCTTTAAATATTAAAATTGTTTCACTGTTTTTAAAAAAAGTTATGATTCATTATTACTTTTAGGAAATATTTCCATCTTGAAGACAGTCAGAAATGTAATATACGGGTTTTTAATAGGGTAAGGGCTGGTCGATGTTGACAGTCTACAATAAAACAAGCTGGGTGTGAGGTATAAACAAAATTCTTTTTTTATTTGATAGACCCATGTAAGCCATTATGTATGGAATATCTTTTCCGTCGTTCCCTCGTTATCGATGATCGTGGCCACTAGACAACAGTTTGCCTACGAGGCTCCCCCATTTCGACCTGTCTTCTGCATGGCGGGTCGCAGATTGTATTGACCCTTTTGTAACTTCTTTGATGAGGTCGTTCCATCTTGCCGGTGATCTGCCTCTGCTTCTTCTTTCCTCCACTTGACCCCCGGAAAGCATTTTCTCCAGATTCTCTGGGTTTCTCCTGGCAACATGACCGAAGAACTGCAGGACCCTTCTCATGCATACGGTGGAGAGCCTCACTTGGATGACGAGTTCTTCCAGGACAGATTTGTTGGTGCGGCGTGCTGTCTATGTGATTCCTAGCATTTTACGCCAACACCACATCTCCAGTGCATCGATTTTGGTGCGTATCCGAGCCTTCAGGGTCCATGTCTCCGATGCATAGAGAAAGATCAAGAAAACCAGAGCTCGAACCAGCCTGACCTTAGTCCGCTTGATACCCCGATTTTTCCACAGCCTTTCTAGCTTGCTCATGGCCGATCTTGCCATCTGGCTTCTGCGTGAGGCCTCCTTTTCGCAGTTTCTGTCGTTGCATATCATGGAGCCCAGATAGACAGTCTTTCACAGCTTGCAGGTCACTCAACTCGTTGGTGCATTGCATGGTTCCAGCCCGGTCCACAAATATGAGTTTGGTCTTGCTGCGGTTCATGTGCAGTCCATACTCCTTGCTTTCCTTCTCCACCCAACTCATTTTCATATGGAATATAACATCGTTCAAATGTCCGCTGCGATTTTGCAGTGGCACTAATCCTAGCGGTCCAATTTTCAATGACGTCGCATAGATCGGGTTGAATTTGAGCGATGACCTGGGTATTGTTGACTTTGAGGGCATCTGTCGATTGCGGCTTATTGGTTTTATGTGAAACTTCATAAAACCCCACAAAAAAACTCTAGCGGGGGTCAAATCGCACGATCTTAGTGGCCAATTAACGTCACCTCCGCGAGAGATAACTATGCCCTCATGAACACTCGTTTCAATAATAAAGTTTTAATGCGCTGCACAATCATATAACTTGCCTTGGTATTTGGCATCAGTGACTAAATAATAAACGACAGATTTGACAGACACCACCAAAACAATACAACCGCCACAGACTCAACATCGAACCACCCTTATTAGAGAAAGATCCCTATACTCTCTGTGAAATGCCTAAACAGGTCCTTATTTATCATTGTCAAAATCAATTCATACAATCGACTAACAGAAATTCACATATTCTTATGTTGCAAATAAAACAATCGATTTTTCTTGTTTAATTTTTATTAACTTTTATATTTCGATTACAGCGTAGATCGCAGTATCAGTCAGGAAAATATTAAATTAAAACTACATTTATAAAACGTATAATCGATAGGAGTTGTGGGGTTATCGAAATAAGTGATCTTGTGCAAAATGCCACTATTGGGTTTTCGAAATGACTGATTCAATTATCGAAATCAATCAATATACCGTGAATCGGGACTCGAACGTATTAAATTTGTATAATTACTATAAGATGTATTTCAGTTATTTTTCTCGTATCATTTTGAACATTTGTGTGGATTAGAAGTTAGTGGCCTAAGCCGTTTCGAGCTTGCGTGTAAATTATAAGAAAGGCATGAATGTTGGCGTTATATGTACTTATCATTAGGGAAACGTCGCTCGTTTCATGTTCGTTTCTATTTTTGTAATTTGTTTTAATTAAAACCGCCTACGTCTGGCAGAACGTTGTTTTATTTTGTACATGAATTCCTGAATTCCCCGTCTGCCTTATAACCACAGTAAACATATTAAAGCAGTAGAGAAAATAGGCCCATTTGTTAAAATAAATATCTGGAGCACTACGTTTGTCCCTTTTTATTGTTTTGTCGAAATGAAAATTTATTTATATTTATCTGGCTTTTACAATGATCAAATAATCGAATGAATTTGACTAGTTTACAAATAAAAACGTAAAAACATCAACATTTTAAAGGGCTCTAGACTAGCTAGACGATCAACTTCGCGTCGCGGGTTGGGAGGGATTGTAAACTGCTGCAAATATGAAAATATTATTTTAGAGTATTTACCAAAAATGCCTAATTTTGTAGTTTTATACTAGGGAGTCACGTTAATTAGACTTAATTGATTGGTTGATGATTGATGATTAATTGATGATTAACGTCATGTGACTTCACACATCAAGTCACCTATGGTACTATATTTTAAAAGAACGTTTGCATATTTCCTGCAGTTTACGATCCCCTCCGAGCCCGCGACGCGAAGCTTGCCAAGCATGCTTGATCGTCTAGAGAGCCCTATTCTGCCGTCGTAAATGAAAACACAGTAACTTGAAAACAGACATTCTGAGAAAAACCAAAGTTCAGTTGTTAAATATTTGTTTTCATGAACAAAGTAATCAATATAGATTATTTATTTTAATCTTTAATGTTAAAAAATAGTTAGAACTTCAATTCTGCATAAAAGTATATATTAAATTATAATTGTTATTAATTAGATATTGTGTTTTAAATTAAGAAAATAATTTTATAAATTTTATATTTTTGAGCTCTAACACCGTAACTGAGTGGTTACTATAAAATCGAAGACTATCGCGGTTGTTTGACATTATAAATAGGATAGAAATCGAATTTACCGCGTGAAATTTGTAGGACCCGACGTTTCGATGACGTTGCAGCCGCCGTTGTCTAGGGTAGACTAAAGAGCTGTCAGTCCGTTGTTTTGCGGGTAGGCCGCAAACCGCTGCCGCCACTGCGTAGGTTATAACCACTGCAAACCCCGGGTGTGTATAAAGTCGAATGCAGCTGCGGTCTAGCCTACGTTGGACAAACGAAACGGCCCATAGCCACGCGACTGACAGAACACATCAAAGCTGTTAAAAACGTTCAGCGAGAAAAATCGGCGATCTGCGAACATATATTGGATAGCGGAAGTAACCACTGGATGCAGTTTCAAAATCCCATTGTTCTATCCAAGGAACAATTCTACTTTCCTCGCATGATCCGGGAAGCCATTGAAATAAGAAGAACTCCGAACTTCAATAGAGATGACGGCTACAAACTCTTCTACGTGGAACCCTCTTCTTAAAATGTTCCCGCCGCCGAACGCCGAACGCAAAGACGTAAAACAGGATACAGTGAGTGTTGTATGCAAGACGGATTTTAAAAATTCCCGCGCTCCGAGCCCGGCCCCCCACCACCGTTATAACCTACGCAGTGGCGGCAGCGGTTTGCGGCCTACCCGCAAAACAACGGACTGACAGCTCTTTAGTCTACCCTAGACAACGGCGGCTGCAACGTCACCGAAACGTCGGGTCCTACAAATTTCACGCGGTAAATTCGTTTTCTATCCTATTTATAATGAGTGGTTACTGTTATAGGTAAATTACCCATTACTGTGTTCTAGCCATGTAGAATAAATATATTTTTTAAATAAATAAAAAACTGCATGCACCTTAACAACAGTAATTGAGATACTGTGATTAATTCTTGTTTAATAAATGAACTTTTAATTTTTTTTTACCTAAAACCACAGTATCTGAAGAAGCCTTGTTGTAACAAAGCAAACATATTTCAAATGCTTATAAGTAATAAAAAAAATGACAGTAAATCATAGGTTACTGTATAGGTTACGGTTACTTACTGTGTTTATTATACATACTGTGTTTTTTATTAAAAATATTCTGTTTTTTTTTTGAAAAATACTGTCCATTGACAGACAAACCGAATAATTTGCCTTATAGTACTCCAACTCGTGATTTTAAAGAACCAAACTTACACAGTAAATGAAGTTACTGTGTTTTCATTTACAACTGCAGTATTGTTCGTTATTATAAATTGGCTTATTTTTAATTGCACATCAAGAAACTTATCACCCATCAATTTATACTTAGGGGCCTATCCACATATTACCTAATCACCCTCAGGAGGGGGTGCCCTTCCTGTTATGTAATCAACTTTGATCACTGCATCGCAAGTTTTTGGTCTAAACCTGCACAGAAATACGGCAATGCCACGCTGAAGATACCCCCTTCCCTCCGCGCACGCGCGATGTGCGTAGATACCACAGGTGGATACTGTAACGAAAAAAAATAAAAAAAAAAACTTCTTCTAAGTGATTTATTCTTAAGTAAATTGAAATTTCTATGAGATGATTTAATTTAATTTTAGATAATTTAATTTTATATTAGCTAAACCGCTGTGTTACGTTACGCAAAATTTCTACTGATTGATGTTAATTGTTGTGATGCTCAAGGTGATTAAGGTATGAGATGAAATTAAAATAAAAGAAAACTAAAATCTAATTTTTCTATGGTTTCAAAATATTTCTAAGTATTCTATAGATTTGAATATTTTCAACGGCTATTTGATTTTAAAGTGATTTTCAAATAATTTTATTTTTATATGTTTTCGAAATATTTCTAAGTATTCTATAGATTTGAATCTTTTCAAAGACTATTTGATTTTAAAGTGATTTTCAAATAATTTTATTTTTATATGTTTTCAAAATATTTCTAAGTATTCTATAGATTTGAATCTTTTCAAAGACTATTTGATTTTAAAGTGATTTTCAAATAATTTTATTTTTATATGTTTTCAAAATATTTCTAAGTATTCTATAGATTTGAATATTTTCAAAAGACTATTAGATTTTTCAGATTCCCGTGTTTTTTTCTGGTTTAAATGACGTGTCGCAATCTTAAATCAGTGCATATCCTAAATGCTCTTTGTAAGCTAAATATCTTACAACCAACCACTTATTTTTAACTTACGAAAATCTTACATCTGCATGCCGAAATCTCCTTCGTTGCTCACTCTTGATGGCGAAACTGCTTTTCAAAATCAATATTCTTCTACCTGTACATGTTTTATGCGTCTTTCAGTATTTTTTAAATTGAATTTTAGGTTTTCCACGCAATTTAACTAAACTATTCGAGCTTACAAATTTCGAATAGTGGTCCCTTCAGAAAATATTTTTTTATTGTTTAACGCTTAGGGAGTCGATCTATTTTTTATTTAATGAGCGCCGATCGAATCTTGGCGTTTAAAACTATCTCATTTTCATATTTCTTGGACGGAAAACCTCATCACTTTCTTATGTCTTTAAGCTTAAATTTTACGCCGATTCTATTGCGTTTCTCAAAATTTACAAATTTCTACTAATTTAAAAGTTATAATCAAAAATTGGCTAACTGAAAATTACAGACTCTTTTATTAAAAATTTGCCATATTATCCTCAGGGCGTGAATTACGTATTGGTATTTTACTATGAGTAAAAAAACTAGTTATTTAGTGAAACAATATTTTATTAATTAACCTTTGAAACATGACCAAATCGTATCGTTTTACACTCGTAATGTACTTATGTGAATATTTTCAATTATTATAAAACGAATTTTCTTATTATTATATTTTTAAACACGTTTTTATATCGTATTTAAATTAAAATTAATTATTTACAAATGAACACTGACGAACTCATCTCGTCGTCAGTCCTAAAATTTACTCGTTCTTTGTAGTATATTTACCCACGGTAAAAACTACGTTTTCTTATGCAAAAATCATATATCTAAAATCGACTAAAAGTTCGAATTCTATTTAGATATTACAAAGCGATATTTTCTGCTGGTTTTCAAATTTCTATAGCGTGGAAAAGATTAGCACGCAAATATTTACTGCTATCTTATTCCAAATTCAGCTTCAACTTTTAAAAATAAATCTTTTGTTATATAGAAAATAACCAACTAAAACTAATATGTTTTTCTGGCCAGTAATCTTATCGATTACTCAGCTCAATCAGAAAAAAACATTTTACATAAATCTTTTAAAACTACTTACATATACAGTACATCAGAATTGATATTAAACGTGACGATATGCAGTTGGTGATCTTTTCCTTTTTAGTATTTTATATGGCTTCCTCTTCTTTGTAATTCTCTTTCATCCTTCTGGTGTTTTATGTAATAATTGGTCTTCCTTCTTGTTATAATATGAATGGGTCTTCCTTCTTGTTATATGATAGATTGGACTTCCTTCTCAGTTCTCGGTATTTTATAGTAGTATATCGTCGTTCATTCAATTCGTAATATTAGGCTTTTGCCTCCAATTTTCAATAAAGCTTCAACGCTTCGCGGTATTCGTATTTTCGCAAAACTATTCGAACAATATATGTTTAATTATAGCAAAATTATTTTATAAAATTACTTTGTGAGCCTTGGAGGACACGCAAAATGCATGACCTCCAGGCGAATTAACACACCTATGCTCGAATTATTGACTGATGACTGATTGACTGTTGAAAATTTAATGATGCCCCTTTTTGTGGCTGGTTCCTTTTATAACATCGTGTTTATTACCCTTCCACGATCATTATTTTTCTGTCATAATTTGACCCCTCTAGACATTGGCGCCATCCTCCCTTGCACGAGGATGTTCAATAAGGTGATCGATAATCGTTTGTTATTTTTTTTTTAATATTTTGGTGTGAGTATACCATTGATTTTTCTTATTTTTCATAAATCCTATTATATTTTAGTGTAGTTATATGTATTTCGATATTCTCGTTCCGAATCTTCTTATTTACTATTTTTTTAAGCTTTAATTATATGAGTTTTTCATGTTTAAAAATTTTATTTTGAAAAACTATGTTCTACTCGTTTTTTAAAAATTTAATATATTCTATTATATGTGTTTCTTTCCTGGCTTTTCAAAGATGATATTATTTTTTTAATTTTTCTGTTTATTGTGGTAGTTTTTTATGTTTTTCTTCAATTTTTGTTTTTTTTCAAAACGGACTTCATTTCTATTACCGTCCTATTTTTAAAACATTTTCTATATTTTTTTATTATTTTATTGTCATACTTTAAAAAAATATTTTTGATACAACATCTATGACGCCGAGAATGTTGTCCTTTCCCGCGCTTTCTCTCATTCTTCTGTCTTTTTGAACTTCCCCTTGGCATTGTCGTCTGAGCTTTCGGCATCAAATTTCTGGGAAATTTCCATGACCATATATGGACATGATTTTTTGCGCGTCTATAGCACAGGAGTAAACACGACTCGTGTGTCTATAGTGCCGCTTTAATACTTTTTATCGTAATATCTATTCTTTTATATTCCTCTATTCAAATATGACATTTCAATCCCGATCTTATTTTCAAAAATCATTTTGATTTTATTTATATCTCTGAAATTAAATTAAGACTTTTTATTTTTTTATTTTATAAATGAATCAGTGCCATCTGTCATTTCCTAATAGAACTTCTTGAGTTTAATCTGATATTTTATGGATATTTATTATACCTAATCGTTCCACTTTTTTTACAATGTGTCGCTACTGGTATTGTTTCAAAATTAAATCTTATTTACTATGTTATCGCCGTATTGCGATTTTCAAATTTGATAGGTTTGAATGTAATGAATTTTAATTCATTACAATACTCCACGCGCTCGTCTGCGATTGAGTCGCCCGGGCCTGTTCCTGGAAGCTCTGCGGTCTGAAGATAGGTATTTCTAAAATAAACCAAAGAGTTTAAGATTTTGTAATTTTTTTAAATTAATCTACTAATATTATAAAGAGGTAAAGTTTGTGAGGTTGTAGGGAGTAATCTCTGGATCTACTGAACCGATTTTGAAAATTCTTTTACCCATAGAAAGCTACATTAGTGTGAGTGTCATAGGCTATATATTAATCCGAAAAATAAAGAGTTTTTCGTGGTAGTCGGATTTGCAAAGTATACAGTCGGAGAAAAAACGGTCGAATGAAATCGTTTCTTACGAACGCTGTCTTAACGATGAGAGATATATGATTGAGTTCCAGAGAAAAGTTCTAGAGCTTGATAATGCCTAGAGAAAAGTCAGCGACAGCATATGTCTTAAGTTTTATATTTAGGTCACAAAAAGTAGTTTTTTATATAAAAAAATAATTTAAATCGTTAGGTCATGTTTCAATTCATTCAATTCATAATTTCAACAATTATGAATTCTTATCAAAATAATTGAATTTATCGTCTGTGTTTAAAACAAAAGACTTCCCTTTTACTGTATATAATTTCCTATTTACTGCATAAATGGTTAAAGAGATAATACAACATAGGTATGAAACCGCGACCGTATCTCGGGTTGGAACTCCTGAAAGATTTATTTTGGTACCAAATAATAACATTACATCTAATAATACAGAGAAGTTTTGAACAATTAAAATAAACATAATTTATTCAATCATAATCATTTCATTCACTCATTTGAAACCCGGTAATACAGCCAAATTGGCATGCAAATATATACATACATATGCAGTAAATAGGAATATAATAGGATATCCCTCCTTTTGGCAGTCAGGAAATAAATCATAACACACAGTACTAACCGAACCACACTCATAATTTCATCACAAGTTAAAATGTTTACCGCCCAACGAAGTGGGCCGGGTCAGCTAGTAAAGCATATTTTTAAAACCACTTTACAAACGCTGGGTTAGATTCTTCACTTTTTCTGCAAATTCGGTTGATTACGTAATCTTGGGGGAGGGTGGGTGGGGGGGGGGGGGTCAGGCCGCTGATTACGTCTGTTGACATGGGGGATACCAAAAACGTGATTACGTAATATATGGATGACCTCTTATCAATCAAATAAATATATTCAAGTATCATCAATACTGGTTGCACATCAAATTAATCAGGGCATACATCAGGGGCGTAGCTACCGCCGTATCTGCCGTATCAATTATACGGGGCCCTGGGCCACGGGGCCCCCAACCTGACCTGACCTGACCTGGCGACCTGAGTAGTATGTTCGAAATATTACAACTGGAGAAACTCCTGTCTTCAAACGAAGAGATATTAGACGCTTCCGGAAAACTGTCGGCTAAATACAGTAAAGACATCTCAGTTATTTTTTATGACCAATTCAAGGCTCTAAAAACATGCTTAAAATCTGAAATTCAAAAAATCATTCCATTAAGGAACTCATTGAATTATTGCTGATAAAATGTAATAGTCTTGTAGTTGCATCCAGTTTTCTGGAGGTAATAACAGCATGCTTTTTATTCTTGACCCTTCCAGTTACAACTGCAACTGCTGAAAGAAGTTTTTCAAAATTAAAACTGATAAAAAATTACCTAAGAACTTCGATGGGACATGAACGTCTGTCAGACCTGTCACTATTGTCCATAGAGGCAGAAACTTTAGAAAAACTAAAGTCCTCATCAGCTATAATTGATTTAATAAATCAGTTTGCCGAAAAAAAGGCAAGGAGAGTGTATATTTAATTTGAATTGTTTGGAAAAATTTTGGAAAAAGTGACAGATAGATAATTATGATGAATAAATATTTCTTTTAATTTTTCTTTCTTTTATGTGAAATCTTTACCGTTCCTAAGGGACCCCAAACAAATTTTTATACGGGGTCCCGCCAAGGCACGCTATAGCCACTGGCATACATGTATATGTTACTATAAAAGCCCGAATAGTGGTAAATCTTCAGTTTCACTAGTAAATCTTTAGATTTACCATCATGACTTGGTAAATATATTACACCGGTCGGATATGTGTTGTTTTTGGTAGGTTCCGTTATGTTAGTTTGCTATGAACCACAACGCACGAGCCGAGATAAACAAAAAACGTAACCACTCGTCTCGAGGCGGCAGTCGTGACTGACAAACGTGACTGAATTCCATTTAAATTACTTAAAAAAGTAGAGCCTTGTTGTCTGATTATTTTATATGGTCTTATATCTGTAGATTTAATTTGATTATTTAACATTTTACTGACAATTTGAATATTACGATAAATAATTTTACTATACATATCTTTTCGAATTACTAACTACTTCAAATATTAGGCTTCTATTTTGATTATTTGTATTTATAGTTTGACAATCTAGTAGTTAATTCTTGACTACCTATGTATGTTCAGTAAATAGTAGTAGCGAAACTTACTATATAACCCAATTATTTTGACACGTCCAAGAGCGGTCTTTAGCCGTCAATTGGACACGACGAAAATGTAAATGTAAATGTATAAATTGTATAAAATGAAATATGAAAATGATAAATAAAACACAAACGCTGTATAACATGCTTTACGATGTATAATATGCCTATCGAAACAAAATGTACAATATACTTTCATTATTAAAATTTAAAATACAGATTTCTTTAGTGGATTTAGCTTGAAGATTTAGATGTAGGTATAACATGCTTTTATTACTAATATGTAAATTACACAATTTTTTAGTGGATTTAGCTTTTTGCTTTAGATATATAAGAGGTTTTATTACTAAAATTTTAATTACAGAATGATTTAGTGGATTTAAATTTTAGATTTAGATGTAAAATACGCTTTATTACTACAATTTAAATTACAGAATTCTTCTATGGATTTAGCTTTTAGCTTTAGATGTATAATACGCTTTATTACAAAAAAATTAAATACATTGTTTTTCAGTGGATTTAGCTTTTAGCTGTATAATAAACTTTTATTACTAAAATTTAAATTACAGAATTCTTTAGTGGATTTAGCTTTTCGCTTTAGATATACATATAATACTCTTTTTTACTAAAATTTTAAATAGGTACAGAATTCTTTAGTTGGTTAAGCTTTTAGCTTTAGTATAATATACTTTTATTACTAAAATTAAAATTTAGATGTATAATTCGTTTTATTACTAAAATTTAAAATACAGAATAATTTAGTGGATTTAGGGTTATGCTTTTATTACTAAAATTTTCATTACAGAATTGTTTAGGAGAGTTAGCTTCGAGGGTAAAAAGTTAAAACGTGCACTTCGGCATCCGGGTTGTTTTGTTGGGACTGGTGGTGTTGAAGAACCATTGTTACGGCTCTTATAGATGTTGTACTACCTTGTAGGTTACCATTGTACCATTCTCCCATCCTTTGCTGGATTCCTTGCAGCTGTGAAGCCGGGATGGTGACCGCTTCACGCGTAGAACCCTGGTTCAAATTGGCCATGGCCCGGAGGGCTTCACGAGTCGTCAGTGCGATGTGAGCGACCTCGTCCTGGTCGCTCCTGGACAGAAAACCAGACTTTTGGGAATTTCGACTGTACTGTTCAACACTGCCCTGCGGGTCTGTCGATGCAGGATGTGACGCATGTCCCCTGGGGTGTCCTGGGGACCGGAATGCATGTCCAGCAACGCCTTGCGACTCGTCCAGAAGACGTGCGGCATCTCTCGGACCATACCCGTTATACCTCGCTCCGCCAACACCGCCGAAAACCAGCAATATTAGCCCAAACGCTAGAAAGATTTTTTTGCGCGATTCCGAAACCATTTTCAGTTTGAACTCTAATCTGAAACAAATATAAAGAGAACGTTGATAATATTGATGATTGCTTCCTATCCCGCTTACAGCGTCCACATCATTTCCTGATTCAGTTAGAGAACCATGAAAGTTAGAGAGGGAGATAATGGGCCCTGTTGCAGTTTTGCCACTAAGATCCAGTTGTATAGGGTCGGTCATACTCACGGGTCAACACCCATCTGGCGGCCTCCACGTAGAAGTGCGGGCCAGGGTAGGACTCTGGCCTTTGGGTCAGTTTCCCCTAGGAGTAAACTTTCGGGCGCTCCTGGACGGTTTACGCACCCTTTGGGAATTAATGGGCCCTTGCTGAGTTGGCCACGAAGACCCATTCTGTTCAGGGTTGTTCACACTCACGGGTCAACAGCCTGGGTAGGACTCTGGCCTTATGGTTAGTTTCCCTTGGGAATCAACCTTCTGGCGCTCCTGGACGGTCTGCGCACCGTGCGGCGTAAGCCAATCGATTGCGCACTCTGACTAACAGTCGGGGGAGTCTGGAAGCAGTACTGTTTCGTATAGAGCGGGGGTGATTGCGGACCTTACGGCGACTACTCTTAAAACGACCATCGGCTACCCGATCCTGGGTGAATAGCTGGGCAAAGGATGCCGTGGTCCACGATAGATTCGGTATACACCGTTTCACCGCTTCGTAAGGGAGAGGACCGCGCAAGCGACCTCGAACTCGTAACCAATCGAGAGACTGGAGTAATCTGCTCACAATTGGAAGTAAGGGCGTGAGTGTAAGCCCGCTGGGTAACAATCCTGGCTATCTCGCGGTTAAGGCGTTGGCCTCTTACCGGTTTGTGGCGGAGCTTGACGGTGGACTGTTTTTGTCCTAAGTCTTCTGCGCTCACTCCAGGGAGATAGAACGAATAATCGTTAAAACTTCCTGAGGTGACGGGCTCGCACGCTGTAGTCGACATCTCTAGTTGGTTTACGCACCGTGCGGCCGGCGGCGTCAGCCAATCGATTATGCTTTCTGACTGACAGCCGGAGGCGTCTAGAAACAGTACTGTCTCCTATAGAGCGGGAGTAGTTGTATACCTTACGGCAACTGCTCTTGAAACGACCAATCGACTACCGACAAAGGCTGCCGTCGTCAGCGATAGATTCGGTAGACACCGTATCCAGGCACGTATCCAGACTTCGGTATCGCGGGGGCATTCATTGAAACAACGCGCGCGGCACCCACCAAACATGAATTTGCCCGTACACTTAAACACGAAAATACACCGGACTTTCGGGGTTATATCCCAACTATCCCCCTCGCCTGGATACGTGCCTGACACTAGATACTTAAGTCGCGGATTCTCATTGATTCTCAATTTATTTTTTAATCAAAAAAATCGGGGGGGGGGGGCAATGTGCCCCTTCCCCCCTCTCAGATACGTCCTTGACCGTATCACCTCCACGTAAGGGAGGACCGCGCAAGCGACTTCGAACCTGTAACCAGTCGCGAGGCTGGAGTAATCTGGTTGCAACTGGAAGTAAGGGCGTGAGTGTCAGCCCGAAGGGCGATTAACCTGGTAATCTCTCGCAAAGGCGTTAACTTCGTACGGGCGTGTGGCGTAACTAGGCGGTGGACTGTTTTGTCCTAAGTCTTCTACGCTCACCTCACGAGAGACAGAACGATCTAATATCGTTAAAACTTTCTGAGGCGACGGGTTCGCCCGTTGTAGTTAGCAACTCTAGTTGGTTCAGTTAGAGATGTTTGTTTGTTTGTAAAACGTTTTGGCACACACAATAGAGTAGAACATGGTAGGCCTATTGCCAAGTGGCAATAGCTTACGACCATACCGCCAGGCTTATTGTGTAAATAAATAAATATGTATGTATTAATAAATGTATTTTTTGTAAAGTAGTGGTTATAATAAACGAGAACAATTAGTGCTAGGGATTGACCTGAGTGCAAGCGGTGGTTGAGGTGCGGGGAGCGGCGTTTGTACAACACGCGTTCTTTCGTTAGCGTACATACCTATTCATATTACTGCCGAGTTGCACCGGGCGAGTGATGTCACAGCACTAATGTCTGCGGTGGGGAGACCGAACGACCGAATTAAAGTCTGTCCGTGGGTCTGTGTGTGTATGTGTACTCCTCCACGATAGCGCCCAAACTTTTCATCCGATTGAGCTGAACTTTGGCATTCATGCATAATTTGGTCATGGCAAGAGTTGAAAATATTGTAGTTAAAATCTCGTATAATATTTAATATTATCACAAATAATATTTACCCTTCGTCATATTTAAGAAAATAGTACATCATTTTTGGAACCACGGAAATTTAATTACCACGGAAAATACCAGGCGGCACGCTAGCGATACTTGGCAGGGGCGGACAGTGAGTTTCTGGGGCCCTGGGCTTATATTAGTTGGGGACATGCCTAATTAATCAACTAACTGTCATTCTGTCAAAAATCTGTTTTGGATAATGATATCTGTCACTAGGTACACGGTATAGGAAAAAAAGAGGACAATAAAATATTTTATTTACGTAAAATGACAAATACACAAACAGCAACTGAACGACATTTTACTTTTCACTAAATATAGACAAATCGACCAGCAAAAGGCGACATGAGACCTCAGAAAAATATCCGAAATGGGCGGACACACGAAAAAATAGGCGGATCTAATTTTGTAGGGTTTGACCAGTAAAAATCCAGCGTTGACGAGGCGTCAAGCGTAGATTCCACGTCCGCTAACGCCGGGAACCAGGCGCATACTAAACGGTCAATCGCAGCTCTAGTACAGAATAACTATCTTTACGCAGTGGTGGTATAAGCGTGTTAATGGCAAAGCATATTTAGCGTAACAGAGCGCTCTCACGTAATAATTAAATGTAATTAATTTAGGGCCTAAATAAAAAATGTGGCTAACTACTGCCCTAGAAAATTAGCCAGTCAATATAATGAAACTATAATAATACACTCACCGATTACATTTTAGCAGTAAACGCGCCTGAAAGTTTTCGAAGTCAGTTTAAAGCCCTAATGTCCAATGCAATGAGCAACTATTTTGAGTCCAAATTATAAATTGGTTTCTTTTTGAGGGATTCACTTAGAAACTTTGTTAAATTAATGATAATGTTTTTCAAAAAACTCATAAAACTAAAATTCCTCAGATATGGTCGTTCCCAGGTATCATGTCGCCTTAAGATAACGTTGAAACTCAACATATTAAGAAACTTAAATTATGATTTATCCAGGTAAACTAAGTAAAACATGTATAATAATAATATAATATAAATAATGTAAGTAAGTATTAATAATTATTGTAAAGCCAGTGAATATAAGTGAAATGTATACAAACATTATTTATTAGATACCCATTAACAAGGCACTAAGCCTTAGTGGGGAACGGAACTGCTATATTTATTTATTTATTTAAGAATTAATTACTATAAAACATTGTTTTTGCTTATAAAAATAACAGGAACCGAATGGCGAAACCTCAACCTTTTGCTTATTTGATTCTGTCACCCAACTGGGACTAGCCCGTTTTAGGATGGACAGGACTCTAATTTTAAAATAAATTATGTAAAGTTTCATTAAAATGCTCATAAAGCTAAATTGCCCTAAAATATGATCCTCAAAAAAACAATCAAATAGAGCGAGACAATCAGAGTATTTACTTAAAACTAAAGTAAAGAGTAAGATAAATCTATAATAAAAAAAATTAAAAACTCAATAAATAATATTTAATATATGTCATTTTATATATAGATGTTATTGTTTATGTTAATGTTTAAAGATGCTATTTTTATAAATAAAGAAATTAAAAAAAGTTATTGCAAAAGTAATCAACAGATTGTTTTATGTATATAAATTATAAAGCATACTGCATTTTTGTGCTGCAAATTACTTTATTTGTTCATCACATTGTAAGTCCTTTGTTAATTAGCAATTCATGGAAAGAACTGATAAATGATTCAGTCGATAGTTTGACATTGTTGTCCTATATTTACATTTTAGCGCCCTCCGCCTTACAGCTAATGGTTGGTAACGTTAAAAAATCTTCCAGTTTGTAAAGCAATTTGGGAAAATATCAACAAGTTTCTTTTCATAAATTAGCATAAAAAATTCACTGCAAGAGGTGTAAGACTCTGGCTTATAGTGCTCCTAAACAGGCTATACTTTTACGGCAATATGTGGCTTCAATCTCAGCAATGATAGCCCGGCCATTACTGCAACATTTTATTGCAGCATATGGCTGGAAAATATATATTTAGGCCATTCTCGGCAATGTTAATTCTGCAAAAGTAAGGCCTATCATTTTGACTCGTAAACGGGCTACACAATCGGGCAACAATGACCGACGAAATCATACATGTTGCAGCGGCTTATATTGTTTTAAATGAAATTTTAAAACAACAAAAAAATTACGACAATGTGGATTCGACCTGACTTCAATAGGCGTGATACTTTAGATATCTTAGCCTGAATGTTTTCGATGATATGAATACAAATTGAAATATTTTCTCCGTGAATTCACTATTAATAAAAAAATCACAATACAATTATCTATTAATGATGTATATAAACATTTAAATACACTAATAAGTAATATAAATTATTTCACGCAATTGTACATAACATATCATAATAGATAATAATATTTTATAGATCAAAAAAAAATCATTAGATGATATAAATACAAAATCAAGATGTCGTGCGTCGTGCCTCGAATCAGAAAGGGACGCACTTATGGCGCAAAACGAAACAGCAATGAAGCTGGCCGGACATATTGCAGTATTTTTGATTGCGAAGCGATCGTCCAGCCACACTGGCCAGCGACATCGGCCATACGGCAAATATGTCGCTATCTGGCCGGGATATACTAAAATATATATCCGTATATTGCATAGTATGGCTGGTATTGCTAGCAAAGTTGCTGGGCAACGTATTGCAGCCACATATTGCAGCGAAAATGTGGCCCGTTTACAAGCACCCTTAGACTGTAGTAAGTAAAGGGGCGAACACACTATCTAACGCGTCCGCTGCCGTGGCTTATGGACGCGACTGAACAGTATGCACAGTCGTTTGGGACGTGGCTTGCCAGATCTCTATCGGACGTCCGAAGCCTCAAGGTCACGTCCGCGACTGACGTCCGATAATGTGCACGGCTCAATAGAAATTCATTACACAAATACCTATTCAGTCGCGCCCATAGGCCGCGGCTAACGGACGCGTCCAATAGTGTGTTCGCCCCTTAAGATTTGATCTCAGGGTTGCCAACCTTATGATAGGATTTTTTAAAATTTTAGACTTAATTCACAATATTGTCCATTGTTTTCAATGAGGGCTGGGGCCCTTTATATCCACGGGGCCCTGGGCTGCAGCCCAAAAAGCCCTTATCCGCGGCTGCTTGTTGGGCGTCCACGTTGTCCACCAGGGGGCGCGCTAGTCATACATCAATATCGAGAAAGTTCTATACACAGATACGTCATTAGGCCAAAACCACATTAAAAATTTTGGTTGGAATATAGGTACAAGTGACAAAAACTGCCGTATTTAGCAGTTAAAGTGGTTGCCAGTACGCCAAAGAAGAAACGTTCATATTGCTCTCCTCTATCGTACATATACTCTGACAATCAACACCACCCATCTCCACGAGCTTTTTGAAACATTAAATTCCCACGGTCTTGTACTTCGGTCAGCCTCTGACAGTTTACTAAAAATACAGATTTCTATTCCTACTCTTCGACGTCTCCAACGATCTCCCGACAAATATACGAAACTCGCCTTCTTTACCATGATTTAAGACTCACCTGAAAGATCACTACCTTTCTAAGAAGTAACCAGTTCTTCCCTTTCTCTCCTCATCCTCTCCCGATTTCTCTCCTCGGGCATTCTTAGTTTTAAATACCTTTACTGTTCTGCATTTTGAGCAGAAGAGTAAAGGTATTTAAAAGTAAATATTACATATGCTATCACAATTACTTGACAAAATCGCTATCAGTTGGAGGGAGGGTCAGCGGGGGGAGGGGAGGGAGTTGGCGGGGAAAGAGGGAAGTTGGCGGAAGATTTGGGGGGGGGGGGGGTTGTGTATTTTTTTAATTTGCACAAGTGTGCAAACTATATGAAATTGCAAATAGATACATCTGTTTCTGTACATTATTTTCTTTTTCATGATAAAAGGACAATGGGCATTTTTTTATAAAAAGTGTACACAGGTGTAACAACTAGGCACATATAACATTTAATTCGAACTCTTTTGACTCATATAACATTTAATTCGAACATTTAACACGAATTTTAACTCGTCGAAAACCAAAATAATGAACTTTAGCCTAAGATCAGTTCATATCTCCAGCTTCTTAAAAATCCACTCTCACAATTGCCTTAAAGACTGCACGTGCTCATGTGAACGACTAAGTGTTGTAGATAACATAAAATACCTTGGAATAAATGTGGATTCTAAGCTGAATTGGTCTAGCCACATAATTCAACTCTCTGATCGATTACGGAAATTAATATATGTTTTTCGTGAACTGCGCAATGTACTATCTCGGAAAACAATTAAAATCACCTACATAGCTCTATGCCAAAGTCTTATGATTTATGGGATTGTAGGGTGGGGTGCTTGCACGAAACAGGCCTTGGATCCACTAATAAAGACGCAAAAACTGTTGTTACGGATTATTTATAGGAAACCTAATGACTACCCGTCAGAGCGTCTTTTCAACGTGGCGAAAGTTCTGGACGTCAAGCAATTGTTTATTAAATATGTGATAATATTTTTTCATAAACACAAAGATAGACATGATCAAAGTCAGCAAAACTGCAATACTCGGAGTTCACGGAAACAAAATTTCCTTATTCCTCGAGTACAAACAACATTTGCGCAACGACAATCTTTTTTCATTGGTCCCAAATTATATAATGGCATAGAGGAAAAATGGAAACACTTAGAGAACAATCAAGTGTTTAAAGACAATATTAATAAATGGTTATTTGAATTAGGAAGGTTTAAATCTGAAAACTTGGTTTGTAAAGCGTATGTATAACGGTTAATTTAAAAATATTATTGTATATTTATATAAATTATTATGTATATATTAATAGTATATCATATCATATTTTTATTTATTTTAGTTCATATTTTTTAGCAGTGATTTTATAATTGTATTTATATATTTTAAAAAATTATAAATATGTTTATACCATATATCATTTATCATTTATTGATATCGTATTTACGTGTATGTGTATTTGCCATATTGTATTACCTACAATGTATTATTCGTACAAATTTAGTGTTTGGATTTGTATTATAATGTTATTTATTTATAATTATATATTATTCAATCTTAAAATAATAATTAAAAAAAAACAATTAAGTACATTCATTTATTATAAAAATAAAAAGTTTTTTCAAGTTAATTAGGCTAATTGTTACATAAGTTGTATTACTTATTTTAATTACTCTGACCCGCCTAGATACGGGACAGTTTACTCCTAGTTAGGTGGGCCTTGAGCATTAGCTGCATTTCGGTGTTCAATTTTTCCGAGTTATTTATAACATTGATAACAATGGGGCTAAATGTACAAAAATAAAATGAATAAAGTATTAAAAAATAAAAAAATAAATAAAAAAATATGCTTGTGTAAAGTAGTATTAATGTCCAAAATGTCGGATGTATGTCCAGGGTGAGTCTTTTCAAGGAGGTAAATCAGTACGAGCAACAATACAACTTTAAATATTATTAAAATGAAAAAATAATAAAAAATGATTTTTTAATTTTTGAAGAACTTGACTGTTATATTATTATAATAGTCAAACGTTTGAGCGCGCTGCGCCATCTATCGGTAGGTAAAATATCACTTATAAATAATATTAGCGATATTTCACCTACCGCTTGATAGCGCATCGTGCTCAGCGTTTTTCTTTAAATTTAGATTAAAATAATTTTCAATTTTGATAATTTTCAATTAAAAAAAAACAAAATTAAGAAAAAAATGTTTTTCCACATTTTTTATTAAAAGTTGTTTTGCTTGTACTGATTCACACCCCCTTCAAGGATGCCGGTTAATTAAAACTCACTTTGTATATGGAGATGTCTCCTACAACGGACGAACCCGCCGCCCCAGGAAGTTTTAACGATATTGATCGTTCTTTTAACATTGGGGTGAATTTAGAGACCTGGGAACGAAACAGTCCACCGTCTAGTTACGCCGTTTGCCCGTGAGAGTTTAACACCTTACCGCGGGGCACTGGGAAGTGGAACAAGCGGGCGGCCTAGCGCCCTCACTACCAAATTTCGCTAGATTTCCCCTCTGGTTACGGGTCCGAAGTCGCTTGCGCGGCCTCTTTATATGTAATTCAGTTCGAATTTATCGCGGACCATGGTCCATGGCGTCCTTTGCACGTTTACCACTCGGGATCGGGTGTCCAACTGGTCGTCACAAGAGTGGCTGACATCTGGTTAACATCTATCCCAGCTGCTTAGGAAACGTGGGAGTTAATGGGCCCTTGCTGAGTTGGCCACGACGACCCATTCTGCTCAGGGTTGATCACACTCACGGGCCAACACCTAGTTTAAAAACAATTCAAGTGGAAAGCTTATTCAAAAAATTACTTAAAGAATTCTTATTAGACAGCTTTTTACTCGATCGACGAGTTTGTTAAATTTTAATAATTTTTCAAAATTTTTTTTTTAATTATTCTGATTTTTTCTGATTTTAATTTCTTGATTATTTTAATTTGTGGTTTTAGTAAATGAATCTTAAAAATGATTTTGATGCCCTAAAAGTAATAATGAAGTAACTGTATGTACGTGGTGATAAATTTAAATATTGTAAAAACGGACTAATAGACTGTTATTTAAATACATACATATTAAGTTTGTTAAAATACATACATATGTACATACGTACATACATATTAAGTTTCTACAATCTGTTAAGATTTTTTTTGGAAATAAATTGAAATTGAAATTGAAATATCCGACGGCCTCCACGCATGAAGTGCGAGCCTGGGTAGGACCCTGGCCTTATGGTTAGTTTCCCCTGGGAATCAACCTTCTGGCGCTCCTGGCGGCGTTAGCCAATCGACTGTGCACTCTTACCAACAGTCGGGGGAGTCTGGAAGCAGTACTGTTTTCTATAGAGCGGGGGTGGTTGCGGACCTTACGGCGACTGCTCTTGAAACGACCATCGGCTATCCGATCCTGGATGAACAGCCGGGCAAAGGACGCTGTGGTCCGCGATAGATTCGGTATACACCGTTTCACCGCTTCGTAAGGGAGAGGACCGCGCAATCGACCTCGAACTCGTAACCAATCGAGAGACTGGAGTAATCTGGTCACAATTGGAAGTAAGGGCGTGAGTGTAGGCCCGCCGGGTAACACTCCTGGCTATCTCGCGGTTAAGGCGTTGGCCTCTTACGGGCTTGTGGCGTAGCTAGTAGCTAGATAGTGGACTGTTTTGTCCTCAAGTCTTCTACGGTCACTCCAGGGAGATAGAACGACTAATCGTTAAAACTTCCTGAGGTGACAGGCTCGCCCGCTGTAGTCGACAACCCAAGTTGCTTAGGAAACGTATAGGATCGTCTCCAGACCCTTCCAGTTATTCACCGGAGTGCGCAGTCGATTGTCTGACGCCGCACGATGCGCAAACCGCACAGCAGCGCCCGAAGGCCGTCCCCCGGGGGAACTGATCCACCTGCCGTAGCAGCGGCAACCGAGCCCTTACGAGGTTTGATCTTTTCCGAGGAGGCTACTGGATAGGAGTTAAACCGTGAGTTGAGCCGACCAAAGATAACGAGCAGGTCTTGACAGCCCTACCTATACGAACGTAATTGATACGTCCGCTATGTTATCATATATAGAAAAAGTTGTACAAAAATATATAAAATTATACATGTACATATAAATTTATATAAAACTGATATATGTATATGGTCTGGTATATTTTAAACAAGTATTGTTGTTGAGATATATAATGTAAAAAACCAAGAATATACCTACTTTTTAAATAATAACCCAAAACTGCTTAGAAACCGTTAACTGCCTGATGATAAGGAAAACGATATACGTAACTCTCAAATACGTAACTATAAAATAAAATAAAAAAATCGGTTGTGTCGCCCCAAGACTTCCCGGCAAGTAGCCAATGACTGACTTGATCTGAATATTAATTTCATTAATATTCAGCCCTCTCTAGGTACGCGGACGAACCCGGTTGGATTCCGATCCGTCTGTTAGCCCCGTCTGAGAAACGACCCGCGCTGCCCGAGGCGTAAATATTGGATTAAATTGTATGGCGGAATTTAAATATTATTAGTGTAGGTAGCTTGTATATGAGATATTCCATCTGAAATTTCACAATGTGATTTCGACCCAACTAGGCATCTGTGTATCAAATTTCAAATTTTTAGGTCCAATATTTCAAGATTGAAATATAACTAAGGCGCCCCCTGGTGTGGCGATTTTAACCAAAACTTTTTCAAGTCTTGCCATGATCAAATGATGCCTGCATACCTAATTTCAGCATAGTCGGATGAAATGGGGTTTTGTTATGATATATTTTAGCAATTCTTCCAGTCGATTCGGGTTTTATTCTCTATCGTGGAGGAATACACGCAAACACACACACACACCCACACACACACACACACACAAACACACACACACACACACACACAACACACACACACAGAAAGCGTTCACAATGCTTTCTCTTCTTGTCGGTTGGTGGGCCGGGAAAGTAACACATAAGAGGTATAGCGCTGCTTTTAGGCGAGTAATTCCGATGTCTGCCACCGCGGGCGCTGGCATCAAAACCTGACACATCACTTCATGCACTGCTTTACTTATTCCGCGCCTGAAACGACGCCATTTTGAATTAAATTTTAAATTTCGAACAGATGCAAAATGTTAGGATATTTCATGAAAGAAAATATGGCAGACCAACGAAGGGTTTAAGGAAAATGTAAATTGCGGTACCTCCGTGCGACATTTTCTCAAAAATTAAAGGTTAATGGTAATCTATTTGAAATTGTGCATTATATAAAAGAAATTGTGATAAAAAAGACTCGAGGATTGATGGCCTATGGATCGATTAATATTTTAATTGACAATTCGAATAAAATCGGAATCAACTGGAAGAATTGCTAAAATATATCGCAACAAAACCCCACTTTCGGCATTATTTACTTGAGAAATAAGTCGATAAAATAACGCTTCAGTTTGAGTGCCTAGCTGATAACAATACATAGCAATAATATAATAAATTAATTATTAATAATGTTATTATAAAGATAACAACACAAATGCTCTTAGAAGACATTTTTGTACGTAACAAAGGCATGAACAAAGGTGGACATTTTGTAGGACATTTAAATCCGTTTAGGAATAAATATTATATTATTGAATGTTACAAAGATTATAAGCTTTATAAGATTTATTATTAAAAAATAGCAAAAACAAAACAAATATTTCCCCTATATTTTCCTTCTAATCATGAAGCCAGCCAAGCACTGGGAACACTACTAAAAAACGGGAATATTCTTGTTTCGCCAACTTGACGCGCCGAAGACGGCATAGCAACAAAATTAAAATCAAAACTCACCTTTTTTGTATATTTTGTTGTTTAAAACACTAATATTCCACCGCACTATAATTTTGAAAAACCACGTCCAATTTTGAAAGAAAATCCACAATTGTAGGAAACCTAACTGTAATTATTTATCTTTGGAAAAACCAAAACAAAAGATAAACGGTCGACGTCGATGCGCAAAAAAAGAAGCACTTCCGGCTTGAGAATCATGAAGATACAAGGAATACACAACTTTGACATTTATTTTCTTGCGTGTAGCAACCCTGCTTCCTGCCTTCAAATATATAGTAGAAGGAGGTGGAAGGACGTGCATCAAACAATCGTACAATAGTTTTGCGGTGTGTTAGTAGGTTAGCCAGAGCTGTATTTGTAAATAGGCAGAGTTGGCTCAATTGCTTTTCTTCGCGAGCGAAAATCGGAATTTAGTTCATATGAACGAGACAGGGCAATGCTTTAGAGCTTTGAAATGAATGGTTGTCACTTTTCCGCATTAAAACAACTCACCGAATTTAAAGCAGGTGAATCTAATACCGCAGATGGCTACAAGTTAGACAGTTAGTTTTGGTGCGAAAAATTCGACGATCGTGCATTTCATATTCCGCTCTAACGTATATTGCTCTGTCTCGTTCGATTGAACTAATTTTCGATTTTAGTTCTCTAATAAACATAATCGGGCCCAGTATAAGCCGCGGCCTAGGGGCGGCAGATTGCAGGGGTGTCAGATTTCACAGGGCGTTCGCTTTGGTATAGTAGACGCCTTCAAGTTCGTGCGAAATTATGAACCTAATACGCAAGTCACATGAGGATAGTTTTCTATAGTTATTACTGCACGGGCATTTCTTTTGTGGGTGAATCAAGACAATTAAATAAGCAACTTTTTTTAAAAAAAAAAAACTAAAGAATAAAAAATATCATTTTTTAAAATTGTTTTTTAAATTTATTTTTAAATAGTACGAAAAGCTATGATCGCGATGCCCTATCTAGCGGCTGGTAACATGTCGCTGATATTGTTTATTTACGACTTATTACCTACGGCTAGAGGGCGCAGCGCGCTCAAACGCTTCTCAAACCTTAATTTACCAGTCAACTTATTAAAAACTTCAAATTAATAAAAAAGCAAATATATATATATATATATATTAAAAATTGTTTTGTTTTTTACAACAAAAAATATCAAAAGTTGCTTGCCACGTTATACGATTCACCCACAGATAAAAATGCCAATGCAGTAATAACACCCCGTATGTTAAATGGTAAATATCAATTGGGTAAATGTTTTGTCTTAATTGCGACTTACAAATACTGCTAACCTATGTTAGTTACGTTTGTGTTACTGCGCTGCGTGGACGGCGAAGTAGGTTAGCGACGCGGCGCGGCGGCTCGCGGTCTAGAATGGGTGAACCTTAAACGCCAAGAGTCATTAAAAAGTCAGAAGTCAAAAGTCAGTCTCTCGTGCAAAATTATCCCAATGATTAAGAGGACGACTTGGTTCCGGAATGTGTACATTTTTACAGTCGCGTTTTATCACAAGACTGCAGAGAAACCTAAATAAAGAGCATTACTCAAACTCTTAATATTGTGCACCAGCGATTGTGCAACGTTTACCCAAACTTGAATAAAGCTCTCCGTATTGCGCTTTGCACTCAGGACACATTTTTTTCTGGAGAAAAGAGCTTTTCGTGTTTAAAACATGTGAAGTATTATTAGAAGTCTACTATCCCAAAAAAACTAAACCCTTTGGTACGTCTATACATAGATGCAGAGATAATATACACCATAAACTGTGACGTTATTGTGTATAGATGAGTTCGCCAATAAAAAGCATAGCAAAAAAGTACAATTTTTGTTTCATTACACTTTTATGTTATGACGAATTCATTAATTCATTTGTTTTTTAATGCCTACATACCCAATTAAATACGTAAAATTGTTCCTTGCCTAAAACTGCCTAGGTAAGTAAATACACCTGATTAAGATAGGTAGGAGCGAAAGGCGGTCCGAAGTCAAGTTGCTTATACGTAAGAAAAGTATAAATCCGACACTGAGGTCAGCCGACATTGCCCTTTATAAACTTTTAAACGACATCGTTTGGGATATGTTAAATTCTAATACGACTTTTAGCACGTTGTAGTGAGATATATTTCCTAACCTTTTCTAGCTTTTTTTCCAAGTACGATTATTGCGTGTACGATAATTAATGTTCCTATAGTTACGTACCTAACCGTTGTCATCATCCGTCTGTTTCCTTTTCGTTTTTCGAGTTTCGACAGCAGGCTGGGGAGCTGGTTTTTCGATTTTGCGGTTCGTTTGTTATTTTCGTATTGATTAGATACATAGTTTTTTATTGGTGCCGCGCACCGCGGACGCCGTTTTTGAAGAAAACAACGTCGACAAGGCATTTTCGGCTGATTGAGGTAAATTTTTTGATTTTTGCGTCTCTTTCGCCATCTTGGTTTTTTCGTTTTGTTACGCTATTATCGTTTATATCGATCGGTTCACTTTATCAGGTGTGAATCTTGTGTATTTCATCGCAGGGGCGCGATTTGCTAACGTTTTGTTTTTGTTTGGATGGCCGACGCCCGGTTTGTTTTGGTCGCGGCACGTGCTCCGGCCTTTGTGTAATTAGTAAAGCAAACATGGGACTGTTTGTTTGGAGGTTGATAGTAACGTGGTGAAGTTTTCGATTGCGATGGTACAACCTGCTGCGACAAAAGCCGCCGCCGCCGCCGCCGTTGAAAGTGATCGAAAACCAGTGTCTGTACATTCCGGTGGCCATCTTTATTTTTTCTTTGTTGCGTACGAAAACATCAGCTAGCGCGTTTGTGCGGCCAAAAAATAGCCGGAATTTGCAGATGATGCATTATAACGCATAGGTGTCCGAGGACTGCGGGATGTTAGTCTGTTATCTGCGCCTGGTTCCGTGCAGCTTGGGCCTAATGGCCTGTCTGTGTTTTTAGGCCGGCTTTAAATCATGGTTCAGCTCCCATCCGGTAGCATCCTCAAAGAGGGACTATCCTGGAAGAGCCGCAGTGAACTCTGCACGCGGTTGTAACCTACAGTCATAGACAACTAGAGCTGTCGACTACAACGGGCGAAACCGTCACCTCAGGCAGTTTTAATGATATTAGATCATTCTATCTCCCGTGAGGTGAGCGTAGAAGACTTGGGACGAAAACAGTCCACTGTAGTTACGCCACTCGTCCGTAAGAAGCCAACGCTTTACCGCGAAAACCTTGTTAACCCTTCAGGCCTCGGCCCCTCAGCCGTTGTTAGGTTGATGTCCCATAAAATGTTAGTAAAAATTAGTAAAAAAAATGAATTATGACACTGTCTCGCCAAAACGTTAATTACTGTCAAACCACTGTACCAATAATTAAAATAAATCATTAACATAATAAAACATAATAAAATAAAACAAATTAAATTAAAATAAAATTAAAACAGGGCCGTCCCGCTGAATCGTGTTGTGGCCGATATCGGCCAATTGGGGCTCTAAGGGTTAATCACCCAGCGGGTCGACACTTGCGCTCCTACTTTTAGTTGTAACCAGATTACTCCAGTTTACCGACTGGTTACAGGTTCGAGGTCGCTTGCACGGTCCTCTCCCTTACGTAGCGGAGATACGGTGTCTACCGAATCTATTGTAGGATTAGGCCCTATGGACCTAATTACGTTATTATTTGATTGGATCGCGAGTGCCACGCCCCGTGGCCGTCGACGGCGGACGGGCGCGGTCGGTGCAGTTAGTATTAAAACGCATAAGTGTGCTTCGTAAGCAAGTTTTATTGTAACTGGATGAGCGAACGGTTATTGTTCGCTCATTTGGGTGTTACTTATTATTATTACTATTATTTATTCTGGACAAGCAGCTTTGCTAATACGACCAGATCAGATCTTGTAAAGCTAAACAATATTAACAATATAATGTAAACAATATTAACAAGTTTTTAGGTACAAATCGAGTCTGTTTTTAAATTGATTGACAGAGATTGCACTAATCACTTCAAATGGTAGTTTATTCCACATGTCCACCACTCTATTCGGCAGAACGTTCTTAACCCCTCACGTTGCGAGGTAAAAACTCACCTATCACTTTTGCGCGCGACATATTCGCGCAAAAAATTGACGCGAGTCAACGGCCTTGAGAAAAACGATCATAACTTATAAACCACTAATCGGATTAAAAAAAGATAAAGAGAAAAATGATCGCATTGAAATTTGACATATAAAACATTATAACCTTATCTCGTAAAACAATTAAGATAATAATGAATAAATATTACAAAATTGGCAAACTGAAAAAACTCGCCTATAAAATCATTTCGATTTTTTTGTAAATACAGTTTTTGTAAATATCAAAAATTGTAAATACAGTTATGTTCTCTATTAAATGCTTTACCAAAACGATATATTTTTTTTACTTATTTGCATACAAAAATACGGAAAAAAATATTTATTTATTCAGCCAAGAAAAATTGTATGTATTCTCGTAAAAAAAAAATTTTTTTATTTTTAATTTGCGACTACTTATGGTATTTTTTTATATGAAATTCTTTCAAATAACTTTATTACTACATCACTTCTTCTTAGAAATCACACCAGAACTTTGAGCTTTGTCTGATATTATAGAAAAATCTAAAGTTTTGAGAGTTTCCGCGTCCGAACCTAATAATAAACTTTGAATGCCCATAATATAAAATTCGTTAGATTTTTTCAATTATATTGTCTTATCATAGACTTATTATATGTCTAATAACTAATTACTATACTCCAAAGAGTCACATTTCATCGAAAAACTATGGAAAATCGCACTTTTTTCTCTCATAGTAATTATCAAAACAAGTTTCATTTTCGCGAGCCATATTAGAAAACAACATATAATGTTCAAAATACGCCTAATTATGTGATAACTTAGGATGTAAATGAAGCAATACCTATTTTATTAGTAAATTAAAGCGACATTACGTCATGTTTCGCGATATAATGGGATATTTCACAAACATTACAAAATAAAAACGGCCATTTTTTCGCGAGCCGTGTGTTGTTGCCAAAGTGTTTTCTTCGAAAATTCGTGAAAAACAGCAAATGGACTGTCTAAATTGACTAATCCAAATGCCTAAACTACTTAAAAATGGAAATTACTCACTTTTATCCGGTATACACTGCACTTATATCCACAAAACACTTCACAAAGCAAACATTTCGCGGAACTACGCGGCCGTCGCGCGCTGGCCGATCGGCGACTGTCGTCAGAAATGATGTCATCGATTTTGTAAGGGATGTAGTAATTCATATTTCTAACATCGCATGCGGCAATCGAGCAATTTCATAGTGTTGCATATTTGGCTATATTATGGCATCATTCGATAGAATATACAATCGCATTTCGAAATTTAAACGACATTTTCTTCAGAGCCGAGCGCCACACCCGGTAGCGGACGTTACGGATTTTAGGCAGCCGCCATACATGTCCCCAAATGGATGTTACGTGCTGCGCGGGTTAAGAGGATTAGATTTAAATTTTGTACAGTTGAGTTTTTTGTTGCGACCTCGAAGATTTGTATTGACGTTGAATTTGTAAATATTCTTCAATACAGGTACATCGTAATAATGTGTTAGAATTTTATATGTCTCAATCAGGTCCCCCTCTTTGTCTTCTTTGTTTGAGTGTAGTAATTCCAAGTAATTTCAAGCGATCTTGATAATTCCTATTCTTCAAGCCCACTGGCATTTTGGTTGCCCTTCGCTGAACCTTTTCCAGAATATCTACATCTTTGCAAAAGTAAGGGTTCCAGATCTGATAGCCATACTCAAGAATATGTCTCAAACTTGCTGGCAACATTTTCTGCAAATGGCAACATTTTCTGCCTTTGCGAATGGCCACATTATTTAGCAGGCCAGTGTCTGGGGTGTACAATTTGTTGTGCTGAAGAAGCCACAGTACCCTCCGCCAGAGGATGCAAGTTCTCGCTTAATAAACTAATTACACAAATAGGATAGAAAACGAATTTACCGCATGAAATTTGTAGCACCTGACGTTTCAGTGACTGCAGCCGCCGTTGTCCAGGGTAGACTGACTGTCTACCCTGGACAATGGCGGCTGCAACATCACCGAATCGTCGGGTGCTACAAATTTCACGCGGTAAATTCGTTTTCTATACTATTTATAATTACACAAAGTAAAATGTGTACTATAGATAACATTAACATAGAACATAAAGTTTGACTAGTAGTTATACCGTTGTAGAACAAATGTAATAGTTGTACAATTAACAATTTGTATGCAATGTGTATAGACATGTAAACACGCAAGTTGAAGAAAAAAACTTTGCATTAAAAAATGTAAAAAAATACAAAAAAGTTAGTTGAAATTAACCTACGTGTCACTTCCGCACTACTTTCGCATACCACTCACTGTGTAAAGCTGAGCTGGGGCTGCGGGCGAAGTCGCTACTGTAGGCCGTTGCTGGTTTAATGGGTAGGTTCTTGTCAACTGCTTTTTTGTCCATTCTATCTGGATTGACGAATAGGCTGAGCAGATCGCTAGTAAAAGGGTTACAGCAGTTACTAGTATGAAGATTTCAGCGCGGTTGCCGATTTTGTTGATGCATGCGTATGCAGTTTTGCGGCGGTCCAGTGGAATGTTTTCTTTGGATGTATTTTCTATGGTCCAAAAGAAAATTCTACGAGTCGGTGATAGCTAGTCGCTATGTCGTTCGAATGTCAGTTGTTTGTTCTACGTTAATATATTTCTTTTCGAGATGCAGGAACGTTGAATCCATTTTTATCTAGGAATAGAGTTATCGTTTGTAGTTGGTTTGCCTGATGATCAGCGTATGCATTCTCTTGCGATCGATGCGGCAGTTGTCTCCGTTGTAGTGATGTCCACCAGTCTGACGTAGCGATCGATGGAGCGTATGCATTCTCTTGTATTTGAAGCAGTGCTGCAGCACTGCTTCGGCGAAATCCGAAGCAGTGCTGGCTTCGGATTTCGCCCAATTTAACCCACTGGGTTAAATTGGGTAAAACCCACCTGAAAAAACCCGAGGGTTTTGGACGAATGTGGGTTTTTGAAAAAATACTTGTTTATAATAATTAAATCAATGAACGGATATAGCATTTATATTATATCAAAAAGAAAAAAAAGGGATGTATTTGTGACGCAACAAGTCTGTTCCGTAGTTTACTCCAGACCCTTCCAAATGTTGAGAAGTCTTTCAATTGATGCAGAAGTGGCCGGACAGTATAATGCCGACTACTTTTGGCATGGTTAATAAGATAAGTTATGGATAATATTGTTACGTGGATAGGCAACAGAAGATGCAAAAACCCGGTAGAACACTCAACTTGATTTATTACAAAACTATTACAATACTCTTCAAGCGACAAAGACCCTTATACACACTTCAATATACACTATTTAGTTCTAAAATCGTTTGCACTACAACTCAATACTTTCGCGCCGAAACAGCGCCACTAGCGGTTGTTAGTGTTAACTCTTATCCTGTTGTGAAAAGAAAGGGGATCTCCCCGACAACTGACAATAACGATTTTCGGGGGAATTCCCTTCATGGTAGTGTTACAACTTTATTTAGTAGTCAATAGATTTGGATTGGGAGAAAGAAAATGGAGTAGAATGGTAATAAAATAAAATAAAATGTAAAATTAAAATATATTAATTTAAAATTCTCATTAACTCCGAAAAAACCCGAAATTCCCCAAAAAAGACCGAAAAAACCCAAAATAACCCAGTGGGCAGATATTTTTTTGATAAAACCCGGGTTTTTGCCAACCCTGATTTGAAGAGATGTTTCTGTTGAGTCGCCCGATGTTACTTCGCTACTAGAGAGTGTTGGCGGTCTGGTGATATCGGGGATTTTTTAAATGTGTTATCGCTGACCTTTGATAATGGATGGTTTGTCTGACGTGCTGACGTACTTTTGCCAGCGATTGCTGGTAAAAGTAGTGACGTACACTAGTACACGTGGAGACGTATCCATGTTAAATGTTTTTATCGGTGTAAGAAATCAGTTCCCAACGATGTCGGTGAAAGAAATCGAACCGAGTGACCCTGTTATCCAGATATTCCTTCTTATCTTGATTTGTGCGTTGTCCTAGAGTAATCTGTTTACGAGTGACATTACTGCAAGTCCAGGGTCGTGTTGTACTGATGTAACATTGGGCTCGATTGCGTTTCTTCATGAACTAAAATCGGAAATTAGTCCGTGTGACTGAGACAGGGCAATACGCTAGAGCGGAGTGTGAGATGACCGGTTGTCACTTTTTCGCATTAAAACTGCCCGCCAGGGTCAAATCTTACACCGCACGAAATATGCTCGAATTTATTCGCACGAGTATAAGTTCGGCAGGTAGTAATTATCGACAATCGTTCGTTTCATATTCCGCTCTAACGTATTGCTCTGTCTCGTTCGCTTGGACTAATTTTAGTTTTAGTTCACAAAGAAACGTAATCGGGCCCATTGAATCGGGTAGTCATGATCGTAAATATCAGTATCAAATTCGTAAAAATAGAAAATTCGCATTACTTGGACAATCGTAAGTCAGAAAAAAAATTAAAGTAGATAAATTGTATTACGTAAATTTAAAAATTCTAGAACTAAAAACTAAGAAATTTAAGAATCTTAAAACTAGACATTTAAGCTGCGGTTGCAGTGTCCCGATTTAAGAAATTGGTTCATTCTTTAAAGCCGGGAAATAGGGAAATAAACGATGTACTGAAATTGCTTGAGCAAAGTAGGAAAATTCAGCAAAATCTTTGAATGTCTTGCACATTGTTCACGGTATGACTGTGGCGAATTCCCACTTGACTGCTGTAATTGTCCATTGTTACTTATAAATGTAGGTCACTTGAAAATTCTGCTTCAATAAGTCGATTGTTCTATTGTTTATACTTCTGCCACTTAATCGTTCGGTGGCGACTGATTTGAGGGCGACATTTGCTGAAGTTGGCGGCATATGCTGACGTCATTTGATGGTGCGGGGTGCGGGGCATGTCGGCGCATGCTTCGGGCGCGGTGTGGGGGCAGGGGGGCGCCATGTTGGCGGGGGGGGGGGGGGCGCTTGGCTGACGTCACCTCCTGTGCTGCGCGGGGAACGGGGAATTTCGCAGCTATGAGCGTCCAACGTCGATGATGTAATATCCTGCTGCGATGGCGCGATGGATCTGATAAAGAAGTTCTTAGAAAAGCGAGCGCGCGATTTTAAAAACTGCATTTTTGGCCAATCACGCCAGCATCTTTTGCAAATCACTTTCACTGATCAGTTTATCGAGCACTGTAACATGAATGTACTGTCTTTTCACTGCTTTCCTGATCTTTCGCGGCACTCTCGCCATGCGGCGTAGGGCGTGTCCCGGTGCGAAAAATGTAATGTAGTTGAATCAGGAACGTTGCTGAAATGTAAAAGATCGCTCCAACCGGAACACAAAATCGAATAATAATTTAAAATATAGTGAACAGAAGGGTAAAGCCGGGTCTCCTGTTTGTGTTTTCTCAAAACAATACACAAAAACATCGAAACAAAGGGACGTGGCCATACACATGTGTGTACGCAAACATAATGTTTTTGTTTCCGTGGCACTTGGAAAACATTCCTCGCGCGAGTGTAGGGGAGAGGTTTATTTCATTTTCAACTGCTTTATTTTCGTTTCATTTTCAAATATTCCTCGCGGTATTTAAATCCACAAGTATCAACGCGGTCTTTTAGGTTATATTGACTTGTGATCATTTTGTAATAAGAAATTGACAATGTATTCGAGTTGTTTCTTCTCCCCGATATTAGGTCTATTATTGCTAAAACTGAAAGTACGGCTTACTCGACGAAACTGATTTTAATATCTACATGTCAAAACATGAAACATTTCTGTACGCAGATATACCTAGCTTGTGTATGAAAACAATTGTTTTTGTGTATTGTGTATTGCTTATGCGCAGGAGACTCGGCATAACATACATATATAATATTTGTAACACAAAAACTATGGAGGAACATTACAATATTATTAAAGGGACATACTGTTGAGTTTAATAAATTTACACATGATTTTGTAGACGTTGGGGGAGTTGAGAGATAATAAAAAGTCTATACTAATAGGGAGCTGAATTTTGAGATTTAATAGGTCCGAAATGAAGTTAGGATAGTTGTTAACAATGGGACAATTAAAGAAGAGATGGTCCAGAGGGCAAAACGCATGACCGCAGTCGCACTGAGGAGAAGGGAGGACATGTATTCGGTTGAGGCACAGGAGTAAACACGAACAGAGGCAAAGCTTCTGAAGAGCGTGCAAAATTTTTACCTACTTTGTTAGGGTTGGCACAGAAGAATAAAATTAAATAAACTAAACATTTGTCAACTTTTTATTATACACAATTTTAAAAAGTCTCCTTTAGTTACACTATCTAATTACGATATACCAAAACGATTTTTGCACCGCCGGGTTGAGTTATCTTTCGATGTTAATGGAATTACTGCAGTAATTACTTTCTCAAAAATCGAAAAAATAATGAAATACTACTAGATTCGATCATTGTAATGCTAAATGTGAAAGAAAAAAGCTTTAACAAATTAACAACCAAATTTAGTTTAAAGTTAAAAACAAATAAACAAACCAAAAAAAAGTTTTTTTAAACTCAGTTTTTAAGATTGTCTTAAAAAACTAATGTAACCTACCGTCAAATAGGTGTTTATGTATTATTAAAAATAACTAACAACCTACCGAAATGTATGGGTTTGACCCTTTTTTGAATGCCTATATCTCGCTTATTTATAGAAACCGAATAAAGATTATTACAGATTCGGAACCAGCGTGGTCAATATAGTCGGGTGATGTTACAAAATCAATAATGTAAAATAGGTTCCTTTAATGCATTAACCCCTCACGTTGCGAGGTAAAAAGTCACCTATCACTTTTGCGCGCGACATATTCGCGCAAAAAATCGACGCGAGTCAACGGCCTTGAGAAAAACGATCATAACTTATAAACCACTAATCGGATTAAAAAAAGATAAAGAGAAAAATGATCGCATTGAAATTTGACATATAAAACATTATAACCTTATCTCGTAAAACAATTAGGATAATAATGAATAAATATTACAAAATTGGCAAACTGAAAAAACTCGCCTATAAAATCATTTCGATTTTTTTGTAAATACAGTTTTTGTAAATATCAAAAATTGTAAATACAGTTATGTTCTCTATTAAATGCTTTACCAAAACGATATTTTTTTTTACTTATTTGCATACAAAAATACGGAAAAAATATTTATTTATTCAGCCAAGAAAAATTGTATGTATTCTCGTATAAAAAAATTTTTTTAATTTTTAATTTGTGACTACTTATGGTATTTTTTTATATGAAATTCTTTCAAAATAACTTTATTACTACATCACTTCTTCTTAGAAATCACACCAGAACTTTGAGCTTTGTCTGATATTATAGAAAAATCTAAAGTTTTGAGAGTTTCCGCGTCCGAACCTAATAATAAACTTTGAATGCCCATAATATAAAATTCGTTAGATTTTTTCAATTATATTGTCTTATCATAGACTTATTATATGTCTAATAACTAATTACTATACTCCAAAGAGTCACATTTCATCGAAAAACTATGGAAAATCGCACTTTTTTCTCTCATAGTAATTATCAAAACAAGTTTCATTTTCGCGAGCAATATTAGAACACAACATATAATGTTCAAAATACGCCTAATTATGTGATAACTTAGGATGTAAATGAAGCAATACCTATTTTATTAGTAAATTAAAGCGACATTACGTCATGTTTCGCGATATAACGGGATATTTCAAAAACATTACAAAATAAACACGGCCATTTCTTTCGCGAGCCTTGGTTTGTTGACAAAGTGTTTTCTTCGAAAATTCGTGAAAAACAGCAAATGGATTGTCGAAATTATATAATCCTACTGGCTAATCTACTTAAAAAGGGAAATACTCACTTTTATCCGGTATAAACTGCACTTATATCCAGAAAACACTTCACAACACAATCACTTCGGCGAACATCGCGCGCGCCGCCGCCATGGCCGATCTGCGACTGTCGTCAGAAATGAGGTCACCGATTTTGTAAGGGATGTAGTAATTCATATTTCTAACATCGCATGCGGCAATCGAGCAATTTCATAGTGTTGCATATTTGGCTATATTATGGCATCATTCGATAGAATATACAATCGCATTTCGAAATTTAAACGACATTTTCTTGAGCGGCGAGCGCGATATCCCGTATGGGATAGTTTGGATTTCAGCCGGCCGCCATACATATCCCGCAAAGGATGTTAAGTGCCGAGCGGGTTAATACCTAATTACTAATAGGTATATCTTTCCACCACATAAAAAAAACGGTTGTGTCACCCCAACACTTTCCTGAAAAGTAGTCAGGAACTTAATTATTCTAACCCAAATGTTGTATACGCATTAAATTATGATAGCCCCTTCCAAGTTCTACCAAGACATCGCTGATGTACCCTGGGTTGGCTCCCGATGAGGGAACTCCTCAACGGTCAACAGCAGAGACCCAAAATTTTGTATACGCATTCAATTACGATAGCCCTTCCATGTTCCAGCATGACATGGCTGATGAACCCTGGGTTGACTCCCGATGAGGGAACTCCTCAACGGTCAACAGCAGAGACCCAAAATTTTGTATGTTCCCATCCTGTACGTTTTTGATCCATCTGTGTAGATTCTTAGGTCCGTTTGATTCAGTGCTTCTTTTGAGTCTTCTGTTAATGATATGGCATATTCTTTCCAGAAGATCATAGTTTTGGGTATTCTGTCGATTGCCGCATCCAGCATTGGAAAGCTTGACAGTATATTATCATATATATTCGTGTGCGGTGTTTTATATTTGGTCCATAAGTTTAGATTCTTTAGACGAGTAGCCGTTGCGGCTGCTTCTTTTTGTATATGTAAGTGTAGTGGTAGAAGCCCTAGCATGATTTCCAGCGCCGCTGTCGGAGTTGTTCTCATGCAGCCGGTCGCTGCTATACATGCTAGCCTTTGCATTTTCTGTAATTTGTTGATTGCAGTAGTAAGTTGGGTGCGGGGCCACCATACTACAGCTCCGTAGCTTATCATTGGTATTATTATCATTTTGTACAGCCACAGTATAATGTGTGGGGCTAGTCCCCATTTCTTGCCCACCATTCTTCGGCATTGCCAGAAGGCGACTCTTGCTTTGTTTAGTTTGTTTTCTAGGTGTTTATTCCAGTTTAGTTTTTCGTCCAAAGTTATTCCTAGGTACTTTACTTCTTTAGAGAGCGTTAGTCTGGATCCAAACAAGGTTGGCATTTTGTATGTACCCAATTTCCGTTTATGTGTGAAGAGAATGGTGTCGGTCTTTTTTGGATTTACCGATAGGTTATTCTCCTTGCACCATTTCTCTACTATTTTCAAAGCTGTTTGTGTAAGGTCGCACAATGTGCTTGTTACTAGTCCGTTGATCATTATTACTAGATCATCTGCATATCCTATTGTTAGGAAATGATTGTTGTTTAGTTTTGTTATCAGGTCGTTTACTACCAGGTTCCATAGAAGTGGCGAGAGTACACCTCCTTGTGGGCATCCTCTCATCACGAGCGCCTGGTGATTTTGGTTTTCAGATAGCCTGATGATTCTCTTTCTTAGCATGTTCATTATCCATTCTGTAATCAATGGTTCGGTTTGATGTCTGTTTAGAGCTTGTTGAATGCTACTGAAATTTGTCTTGTCGAACGCTCCTTCTATGTCGATGAAGGTGCCTAGGCAGGAGTTTTTCCTTGCTAGTGCAGTTTCTATGTTGTTTACAACGGCATGCAGTGCTGAATCTGTCGATTTGCCTTGTGTGTATGCGTGTTGGTTCGGGTGAATACCTATGTTTTTAAGTGCTGTATCCTTCAGTTCTCTGTCACATAGTCTTTCTAGTGTTTTTAGCATGAAGGAGGTAAGGCTAATGGGTCTGAAAGATTTCGGGTCTGTGTTATCAGTTTTCCCTGGTTTTGGTAGAAAGATCACCTTTACTTCTCTCCATTTCTGTGGAATGTATCTAAAGGCGATGCAGCTACATAGTATGCTTGCTAGTTGTTCGATAAGTTTGTCTCCTCCCCATTTTAGGAGGGCTGGGTATATTCCATCTAGTCCTGGTGATTTGAAGTTGTTGAAACTGTTCGTTGCCCAGGCTGTTTTGGTCCGTTCCGTTATATGCTCCGCTATCTTCCACTCGTTTTCGGTCGGATGATAGTTTTCTGTTTGTACGTCCCATTCTTGTTTGTCAACTACTCTGCAACCTGGGAAGTGCGTTTCCACCAGTAGACTTTCGGTCTCAGCCGGGTTACTAGTGGTGCTGTTGTCTTTCCTTCTCAGAGTGCCCAGTAATTGTTTTGGTTGATCGGCCATGATCTTCCTTGTTCTATTTGCTTGGGTAATTGTGGATATATTGTCGCAGAAGTTCCTCCATGAGGCTGATCTTCTGTGTCTTATTCTCTTTTTGTATTCTGATTTGGTTGTTTTGTATTTGTCCCAGTCTTCATCAGATTTTGTGTTCGTAGCTCTGTTTAGCTGTTTCCTCATTTTTTTTCTTAGGCGTTCCAACTCTGGACCCCACCAGCTACTGTTATTGCATTTTCCAGTAGTTGATGGTGTCGATAGTGGGCATGTGTTTTCGTAGCAGTCAATTATGTTTTTTGTGAGTGACTTTACCTGTTCCTCTAACTCTACTGTGTTGTTTGGTCTGTGTGTTTTTGTGTTGCTTTCTATTTTACCTGCGAGAAGTTCCTTATACGCCTTGATGTCGGTGCGTCTTGGATTTCTTCTGGGTGTAGGTGTTTGTGTATCTGCTGTCAGATCATACCGAATCCATCTGTGGTCGGAGCACGATAGTTCATCCGACACCTGCCAGTTGGACACGTGTTGAGCTGCCAGTCCTGTGCTTAAGGTAATGTCAATTATAGTGTTACATCTACGAGTGACAAAAGTTGGTTTTGATCCTGTGTTAAGTATGTCTAGGTTGGTTGTCATAAGGTATTCAACAAAATCGTTACCTCTGTTGTTGTTTGTTTCCATTCCCCATAGGTTGTGGTGGCCATTGCAGTCCGCAGATATGACCAGTTCGAGCCCTGCACGTTCGCAGTAACGTACGAGGTTGTTCATTTCCGTAGGAGGTGGTTCGTCTTCTGCCGCCATGTAGACGGACGCGAGAACTATCTCCGGCAGTCTTGAGTTTTGTGTTGTTAGTAATTTTATAGCACACACGTCTCTGGAAACGAATTCAGTTAGTGGTTGTGCCATTATGTTTCGGGATATGTATATACAGGTTCTAGGTTTGCTTTGTGTATTATAGAATATATTACCTCCGGTGTTGTTGAGTCCGTTTATGCGTGTGTTTCTGATCCACGGCTCTTGGATCAGAGCTATAGCGGTTGGGTTAACCTCCAGCCATTTCCGAAGTTGAGCCGTTGCAGATTCGCTATGCTGGAGGTTAACCTGGAGGACCTTACAGAGGGAAGGAAGCATTGGAGGAATGCTTCTTTTCCCCTTGCCCCTTTAGGTCCAGGAGACTTATCCCCTTTGGTAGGCCCTCTTCGTCCTCGGAGTCCAGCAGTATGCCTTCCTCGACGTCGGATTCCGTGGGTTCGTCTGTCTCCATTGCAGAGGGTGCGGACTTTTTGGCGGACTCGCTCTCTTTATTTTCCTCGTCCGTCTTGCCCTCTGGTGGGTTGTTCTTTTCCGGTGGGAAATCTCGGAAATGTCCCCCGCCGTGTTGGAAACGGATATAGACCGTACCACATAAGTAGCTCAGTCTTCTATCCCTTTCCAACACAGTAGGTACAACGTCCTCCGGGATTCCCACCAGAAGTAGTGTGCACTTCTTGGGTTTTAGTGTTTTATATGTAGATTAATATGCTTATTCCCCTTTTAGCTAACTTTTTTTTTTAATTTTAGGACAATGGCGGACCAACCTCGTCGAGGAAGGGGCGTGGCGCGAGGCAGAGCTTCCGCGCGGCCCCAGGAAAGCGCACAGGCTGCGTAAGTATAATTTGCTGAATTTTTTAATGCCAAATTGCTTGCGCTGCGTTAAAACCTACTCGATGTCCGACAGTGGAGTAGTGGTTCTTCAAAGCTCTGAACAGCTGTTTTTGAGTCTGAGTTTGTTTGTGTTCGATTTAAGAGCAAAACAAGTTTGAAATTTTACAGACGGTAGTTTAATCAATTATATAGTCTATTCTCATCTATATAATTGTTTTCCGATGATAACAAGTTTTTATTTACAAAGAGTGTTGAATTGCTTGACTTAATTTCACATGTCCACTATTCTATTTTGCAGATCGTTATTGAGAGAACTAAATTTAAATTTGGAATGTTTTGAGTTTTTTGCTTTGATCTCGGAAATATTTTGGTGTTGATGTTGAATTTATAAATAAAATACAAAAGGAGCTGTCATGGAATTCACTGACCGGAGTCAGGCCCATTGTAATACTATTATTACACTTATGGGGGGGTAAGCGGTGGAATCCGGACAAATGACCGGCTGTGGTAGGTTTAGGACAGCTATCTTGCCACATGTGAGCGTTATCACCCATTCACTCCCCCTTCAAAGCCATAGAATTTGAGATGTGGAAATGGCGGTTTTAGATATTTTTTATAGGAAAGAGTTATTTTTTATAGTGAGCAGTGAAGCCGTTCCGGGTGACGGCATTTGCGAGATCAGGGTATATATTTAATTTGTACTCGTGGTTTTTTGGGATATTTGAAATCGAACCGAAAGAACGTAATTTTTAACCCTTCAGGCCTCGGCCCCTCGGCCAATTGACAAGTCGATGTCCCAAAAATTTTTAGTAAAAATTAGTAAAAAAATTGAATTATGACACTGTCTCATCAAAACATTAATTACTGCCAAACCACTGTACCCATAATTAAAATAAAACATACTAACATAATAAAACATGATAAAATAATATAAATTAAATTAAAATATAATTAAAACGGGGCCGTCATGCTGAATCTTGTTGTGGCCGATATCGGCCAATTGGGGCTCTAGGGGTTAATATGTTATTCCATTATAAACATAGGTAACATCGCGGAGATTGTAATTAAATTGAATTTATAGGTGTACCTATTTGTTTTTTTTTTCTGAAATGCCTTCAATGGCGATTATCTACTCTGCGATTGTCGGTTGCGAGGCGTGCGATAAGCGGCAATAATGCGATTTTGAAATTGGTGGACGTATCCGCTTCCGTGACTCGTATCGGTGATTGGTTGCATTTGTCCGCAGACGTCCCGGAGCAGAGGCCCCCCGTCCGGCGGCGCCCTCTGCCTGGGGCGCGCCGCCCCGGCCCGCGGCCCCCGCGGCCCCCCGGCCCCCCGCCGCCCCCGCCCCCGCCACCTCGCGCGGGGCCCACACCAAGGAGGCCGATTTGTCGCAACAGATGTCGCAGATGACCGTCGGCGAAGGTAAGACAGCTGACTTAACTTCACCCTGACATTTATCCAGGTGACTCGTTAAATATTACCTCTCGTAAATGTTATTATTATTATTATTATTACCTAATTCATTCTGCCATCTGCCTAACCGGAGCAGGCGGACAAGACCTAATAGAGAGGATCGCAAATCCGGGTCATCGAGGGTCGGAATCTCTCTTGCTACTCGAGCTCTTGCATGCCAGTTCTGTAAGTTACGTATCGCACGCGGTGGCGCCATAGAGCAGTTGTCAATTTTCTACAAAGAACCACACCGTTTTACACGACTGCCCAACAAAAAAACCAGTGTAGTGTGTTCAGGGTTCATCTATGTATGTTTTCCATTTCTTTATTCCACCATAACTTGTAAACGCTGAACCGATTTAGAAGTTATAGATTAGAAGTTTTTTTCTGAATAATAATAAAACACATTATTCTGAGAAAAGGCGAGCTTATTGCCTGCAGGCAATATTTTAGAGCTAACCTATACTATTGTATGAACAATATGCGAGTAGGCTACATAACTTAACCTATATAAAGAGTATGACAAATAAAATAAAAGAGGATATAAAGAAATATATACTTAACTCTTTGTGGGCACAGGATTTGCCATACCAAAATATTCTAACACCTATAAGGATGCTAAAGTTTAAAAAGGAGGGGAATAGGGGAGGAAAGGAAATTTATCTGGAAGATTTCAAATGTTCTCTGAGTCTGCTCTCTGGTCAAATTTTCTGAGGCTTTTGATATACCGAATGCAAACATTTTGGAGACGCTCAACTTTAGTGGATAGCTCCTCTGTGAGGTCGAGAAATGCGACATCTCCTTAATCCAGGAGGGGGAGGAAAGCAGACTGACAAATCGTAATCTTATAATGGAATTGCATTATAAGATTACGATTTGTTATTTATATTTATTTATAATATTATCTTTTAATATATTTTTTTGGGGAACAAATTTGAGCGCAATTTAGTGTTATTAGCATTCTAGTAAAACTTTTACATAATTGATTGTAATATTAGAGTCCTGTCCACCCTAGAACGGGCTAGTCCCAGTTGGGTAAAAGAATCAAATAAGCAAAAGGTTAGGTCAATAAGCATTTCTAGGCATTCATATTGATAGCAATCTGCAATGGTCGACTCACCTAGAAGAACTGAGCAAAAAATTAAGTAGCGCCACATTTGCCATAAAACAATAAAATTGTTATGTGGCTTTGAAGCTTCCAAATCTGTCTACTTTGCCTATTTCCATTCCCTATTAAGTTATGGCCTCATGTTCTGGGGAATGGCGGCAAATGTTATAAGGATCTTTCGCCTACAAAAACGAGCGATTAGAAATCTGTTCTCAATATCTTCGCTAACATCTTGCAAGCAGTACTTCATCGAATCTGGTATCATGACTTTGTGCGCCGCGTATATATACCAAAACATCATGTATACAAGAAAAAATATCGAGACTACCTCAACTAACTCAAATATTCATTCGCATAATACGCGAAATAAAGAGGACTTGCGTCATTTTAAGGTGCGTCTGAGTAAGGTTCGGAATAGCTTTATCTGCCAATCTTACTTATTCTACAATAAACTTCCATTACACATCAGGGGCCTTGGGGAGGTTCACTTTAAGAAAAAGGTACAGGGTATTTTGACTAAAAACCCCATTTATAGCATTGAGGATTTTGACAATATCAATTTTTCGCAGCTCTATTGACCTACTTGACTATTATTATTCCTTATTCTTTCTATTATTGACTATTTTACAATTGCGTTTTTTTCCATCTTCTAACTATTTATTGACTATAATTATTATTACTGATTTCTTTGTATTTGTGTTTTTTCTTTAAAATATCTTCCCGTATGATAATTTGTGAAATTATCCAATATTTGTTTGATTATTTAGTACTTAGGATTATATAGAAAATTAGATTATATAGAAAATTTTACGAAATTACTTGAGAATTTTGATTGAAAATATTGGAAAATGTTGTTTCCTCTACATATATAACCTAGAAAATCTGCGCTTGGATGTTCAACGTTCATACCTTGCAATACCGACGTTTATATCTTATACCTTAATAGGTATTTATATTATACTTATTATTTTTATTACTTTTGACATAACCAAGTGTAGGAACTCCTATCAACTAAAATAAAACCCAACAACTATCAACTAAAATAAAATCCCAACAACCCTAAAATAAAAAAAAATAAAAAAAAATAAGGGTTTTGCCATTTGGTTCCTGTTATTTTTGTAAGGCAAAATCAATGTTTTATAGTAATTAAATTATTAAATAAATAAATAGTATGTGATTTATTTTACCATATCTCCCTAATTTCCTGTTACCTGGTTAACCCTTGACTCGCGAAGTAAAAATTCATTCATACCGTTTGCTCGCAAATCGGCGTGTATCGACGGCCTTGAGAAAAACGATCATAAGTTATAAACCACTATACGGATCATAAAAAGAATAACTGTAAAATGGTCCCATTGAAATTTGAAATATAAAACATTATAACCTTATCTCGTAAAACAATTAATAAATAATAAATGAATAAATATTACAAAGTTGGCAAACTGAATAAAACTCGCCTATTCAATCATTTCGTTTTTTATCATAAAATACGGAAATTCTATGCAAAAATTGTAAATACAGTTATGTTCTTTATTAAATGCTTTACCAAAACTATTATTTCGTTTTACTTATTTGCATACAAAATATTTATTCAGCCAAGAAAAATTTGATGTCTTTCTTGTAAAAAAAATTTTTTTTAATTTTATATTTGTGACTACTTAGGGTCTTTTTTTATATGAAATTCTTTCAAAATAACTTTACCACTACATCATACTTAGAAAAATCACACCAGAACTTTCAGCTTTGTCTGAAGTACAGAAAAATCTAAACTTTTGAGAGTTAACGACGGAAACTTGGTAATAAACTTTGAAAGTCTCATAATATAAAATTAGTTAGAGTTTTTCGAATATATTGTTCGCATTTTGCATTTTTCTTATACTCACGTTTCTGCAGTAAATCGCACTATAACACTTGAAAATCCCATTTTTTCACTACGCCGCGGCACAAGAACGGTCGCGCGCGAAACGCCGTCCGCTGACAGTGGCAGCCGGCCGAGACTGATTTTTAGTAAATCGATTACTGGAGTGATCGTTCTGCAGACGAAAAATTCGATTAGTGATGGGCATTAGGCCGTTATGTAGCGCTCTCGGAAGCGCATAGATCCGTATTTCGATTTGTAAATGGCATTTTTCTCAGCGCTGAGCGCCTCGACCCGTTCAGGTCATTGCGTGGTTAGTAAGCGTGCGACCCGAGCCGGTCGCTGCAAATCGCAGGGGTTTACAAGTATATATTATTAGATGAACTGTGCTGTCATATATATTAATACATATTATTATACTTTTTTTTTTCAAGCAAGTACCTCCCTTCGTTAGTTTTGCAAAGTACCTACTTAATTTAGTAAAATATAGGTATTTCGAAACCCGTGTTACAAGTGATAGATACTGTGTCATGCAAAATGATCACCAACTCATATATTGTCTTAAAGTAAAATTTTGGGACTTGGCTCATGGTTTATAAACCAAAATACGTAAATGTACATAATTAAAATGAACTGCATTTCTGCTATGATGGGCTCACCACTTGGGTATGTCAAGACATATTGACATGACAAGACATATAGACATATGCCAGCCCTGTTAGTTTGCCCCAGCGTAGGTACTTATTTCGAAGACGGGTTTGAGTTAATCTACTATTACGTTTTACTATGTCTGGACTAATTTTCATATGATTTTTAACAGCTGGCCGTGCGGTCAAACCTACCCGAGGCGCGCATCGCGGCGGGCGGACATTAGATGACAATATTCTGCGCACTCGACCACAAACAGTTAACTCTAAGAAGGGTAAGTCGCTCACTGCACTCGCTTTCACCTCGCTCGCTTCAATGGGTTCTAGGAAGACAATCTATCAACAATAAGATTCTAAATAAAAATAAAATACAAACGGAACTGCCATGGAATTCACCGACCGGAGTCGGACCCATCATCATACAATTTTTTACACTTCTGGGGGGTGAGCAGTAGATTCCGGACTAGCGACCGGCTGTGGTAGGTTTAGGACAGCTGTCTTGCCACATGTGAACGTTCACCTTATCACCCATTCACTCCCCCTTCGAAGCCATAAAATTGAGGTGCGCAAATTGCAGTTTTAGATATTTTTTCTAAGATGGAAGGAGACCAAGATCTTTAAAGAGGTGAAACAGAGATTTAGCTGGCAAAACCTAAACCTACCACAGACAGCCGTTGATGGGCCCGTACCACTTGATGGGCCCGACTTCGGTCGGTGAATTCCATGGCAGCTCCATTTGTATTTTATTTTCATTTTTATTCAATAACCCCACTTCGCCCTACTATCTCAGGGAAAAAATCCATTCTTTGGGAGCCCACGGTCTTCCACTTCGATCAAGCCGTGATAACACTTTCGCTATTACTTTACAACACTCTTCTGTGTTGTGCCCACATACTCTTTTACGGTCCATTCTGCTCGTTTATGGAATCAGATCCCACACTCAGGCATGCACCTTCGTTGCTCACTTTCAAAATGTTGAAGAAACATTTGCTTTCACACAGCCACTAACCAAACAACTCACCTTATCCACTCGTTTATCCTTCCCTGGGAAAAAAATGTATATTCTACCTTAGCATAAGTTACTGACATATATTTTTGTATTATTAGGTGTGCGAGTAGAAACTCCGCTATGAAATTGATTGCATTAAAGAAAAAATTCAACACTTCCAAATCGCCGCCATTTTTGATATATTTAGCCTAATCATTGCTGTTTTTATGACTTAAGTTTGTCATTTAAAAGCTGTCGTTCTGTATGCGTCAATTTTAAGAGTTGGATGTCGATACGCAGCATTTACGACATTGCATTCTAATCTGTTTTCAAATTAAAAAAAGCTATGGAATTGATTATTTATTTATTTATTAGTTTCAAATATTATTCAAGAGCATTACAGACGAATCCAATTCGCCCTTGAATATTAAAGCTAGAGTGTAAGTCTAAAAATAAATGACTTACATAACTAAATTAATGCACAAGAAAAAAAAATATTGAACAAGAAAAAAACATAAAAATATAAAACTAAATAAAAGACAGACTATGATAAACATGAGATAGCAGGGAGTTGCTTTTTTAGCTGCCAAAAGGATATACAAAAGATGTGTATTTCTGTGGGTAAGGAATTAGAAGAGCTATAACCCTTCCCACTGGGCTTGTCTACAAAAATATTTGTACGATGGTACGGCACATTAAACAATAGATGCGATCTCGCTGTGCAATTTACCGGTATGTACAATTCAGACATAGTATCTCTGACAAATAAATAGTTCCTTGAATTAATTTATATGCAAATATAATTAGGGAAATATATCGACGCGTTTCAAGACTGTTGTATCCTACCATTCCTAGCACAAAATCGGACGGAAATAAGTATGGATAAATATTGTATTTTCTGTAATAAATATATCTTAAAAAATTTCTTTGAATACGCTCTACCATCTGAATGTATTTGTTTTCACTTGTACACCAGATGACTGAGTTATATTCAAGTATGCTACGACTAAACAATTATATAGTAGAATTATTATATAAACAATTATATATTTATTTATTCGACTGAGTCAACATTCTGTGAGTCATTTAGCGGTAAAAAAGTGGTTTGTATGATTTCGTGATGACAATTTTAGTCTTGAGGATGATTCACACCCAGTGCAGTAAAACAATTTGAAGACCAAGAACTTAATGTTTTACTGGATGAATATCCGTGTGGAACTCAAAACGAGCTTGTGCAACAGTTTGGTATTACTCACCAAGCAATATTACTGTGATTTCTTGCAATGGGAAAAATACAGAAGGAAGGAAAATTGATTCCTCCAAAACTGACTGAAGATAACAGAAACCGATGAGTGACATCTGCATGAATTGGCTTTCTCGGAACGAGAGATTATGTTGCAGATAATCATTATAGGTGATGAAAAGTGGATTTTGTATGATACTCCTAAACGCAGAAAACATGGATTGATCCAGGCCGGCCATCACTATCAGATACAAAAGTGACTATTCATATTTACTACGAGCTACTGTAACCCGGTCGAAGTGTTACAACTGAACGTTACCAGGCCCAATTGATCAAATTAGGTGATGCTCTGGAGGAAAAAAGACAAATTCAGGGCCAAGGAAGGTAGAAGGTGATATTGCTGCATGACAACGCTCGTCCACATACAGCAAAATCAACCCAGGAACTCGTCTCCTGCTTAGGCTGGGAAGTCTTACAGCGTAATCTCCAGACTTGGCTCCCTCTGATTACCACTTATGCAGACCGATGTCATCATATTAAAGACCAGCGGTTCACGAAAATTGAAGATGTGCAAAAATTACTCGGTGAATATTTTGCTTCGAAACCACCAAGCTACTATCGCGAAGGCATTCATAATCTACCTGATAAATGTCAAAAGACCATAGTAATGACAAATATTTCGATAATTGATTTGTGTAATAAGTATATTTTTAAATCAAGTTGAATTTGACAAGTTGAGTTTCGATTTGCACACCTAATGGTTTTATGTTGAATCGAACTTTGTTACTTCTAGGTGTACTGTGTGATGACCATTAAAAATTAGTTTATGATATGGTTGACTAAGATATCGCTATAGTTATGAGTCCACCATTGCATAAATAGTTATTTTAAAACCAGTGTAATCTTCACTATGTAATGTTGTATTACTTTTTAGCACAATAAAGTTATTTTATTAAATGCTATTCTACAATCCGCACGTTGCTGGATCGAATACTTTTTGAGTAGTCGTATATTTAAAGTAGGCATGCAACTAGTTACGATACAAGTAATTTTGCGCCCTTTAGCAGCGGGCGAACGGGACGTTGCATCTTCTAATTTGTCTGATTGGTCAGAGCGGCCATTTCTGGTTTGGCCGGAAGTGTAAGTGGGACATAATGGGGATATAACGCGGGTCTGGGGTGGCAGTGTTGGACAAAATTTAGTCAAACTAACGAATAAATACGTAATCGTGATTAAGGACTAAAATGGGGTTGGTTTGATTGTAAATTGTGACTAACAATTGATTAGTTTCAATCGTAATCATGACTAAAAAATTTTGATTGATATTTCTCGACAGTGGTCAACTTCAAGTTTTTAATCGGTCGGACGTTCAGTTTGTCGGTCGGACGTTCAACTAGGGTTGTCGACTACAGCGGGCGAGCCTGTCACCTCGGAAAGTTTTAACGATTAGTCTTTCTATCTCCCTGGAGTGAGCGCAGAAGACTTGAGGACAAAACTCCACCATGTAGCTACGCCACAAGCCCGTAAGAGGCCAACGCCTTAACAGGAGTGTTACCCGGCGTGCCTACACTCACGCCCTTACTTCCAATTGTGACTAGATTACTCCAGTCTCTCGATTGGTTACGAGTTCGAGGTCGCTTGCGCGGTTTTCTCCCTTACGAAGCGGTGAAACGGTGTATACCGAATCTATCGCGGACCACAGCGTCCTTTGCCCGGCTGTTCACCCAGGATCGGGTAGCCGATGGTCATTTCAAGAGCAATCGCCGAAAGGTCCGCAACCACCCCCGCTCTATAGGAAACAGTACTGCTTCCAGATTCCCCTGACTGTTAGTCAGAGTGCACAGTCGATTGGCTTACGCCGCACGGTGCGCAGACCGTCCAGGAGCGCTAGAAGGTTGATTCCCAAGGGAAACTAACCATAAGGCCAGAGTCCTATCCAGGCTCGCACTTCATGCGTGGAGGCCGTCGGATAGGTGTTGACCTGTGAGTGTGACCAACCCTGAACAGAATGGGTTTTCGTGGCCAACCCAGCAAGTCAGTCGGTCGGACGTTCAGTCAGTCCATCTTGCCGGAAGGATCAGTCGGCCGGCCGTTTGCCCAACCATGAGAGTTGGCACATACAGTAGAACTCCAATTACCTGAATCAATTGGGACCGGACCCCATTCGGATAATCAAAATTTCGGATAAGGATGCTTTCCCGAAAATATAGTATTTTAATTATTTACTCTATGCATGATGAAAATGGGAGAAACATACTATTTTAAAAGGTCAATCTTTCAAATTTATTTTTTTGTGGTTAGCCAACCGATTTCTTCGTTTTCGCCCTCGTTTCCTTAAAAGTTATCTTCTGAAATGGCATTTCATGGTTTCAATAATAGACAGTAAAAGGCAGTAAAAAGATTGTTTTAAACTGGCCATTCCCTTTTTCCAACAATTCTTTGGTGGGATAAGTTGGTCTTAACCCGTTGAGTATGAGTCAACCAAATCTGGTCGCGAAACAATTATCCGTTGAGTACGAGTCGACCAAATCTGGTCGCGCGTTTTTTTCACGTCTTTGACGTTCTCATATTTATTCATAATTATCTAATTGTTTTACAAAATGATATTTCAATATTCTATATTCGAAATTTCAATGCAATCATTGTGCAGTTGTTCTTTTTATGATTGGTGTAGTAGTTTCGTAGTTATAGTACTTTAAGTCGAGCGCCGTCGATGTCGCCGAAAATCCTGCAAAAGAGACAGATGCATCCATGAAAATACCCATTTACTCCAAGGGTTAATTAATTATTAACAATCAGTACGTTTCTGTCTTATTTTTCTGTTTTAATTTCGGATAATCGGCGATTCGGATAGTCGGAGTTTGAATAATTGGAGTTCTACTGTATATTTATTATGTATTCTTTCATGGAAAAGGTTATTATGCTATCCATTTTGTTGTAACTCGCCACGAGATGGCGCTGCAGCATGTCAATTTCAATACCGTTCAATCAATCGCCATAAAAATTGGTATATATAGGTATTTTAGTATGGATTATATTTTCGTACTATACACTTCGTCCTAACTCGCCACTAGATGGCGCTGCATCACATCAACTAACTTTTCAGCCGATAGCCATTAACGCCACCAGGTCAACACTGGGTAATATTCCATTAGTACCCTATTTAATCAATGAATCAGTGATAATAATACCACCTAATATGTCATATTTATAAAATTTAATCCAATATTTGTACGGTTGTTTTGACGCAGGTACGACTGGCAACCCGGTGAATTTGGTGTCGAACCATTTCCGGCTTGAAACCCAGCCCAAGTGGGCTTTGTACCAATATCGAGTTGATTTTTCCCATGTCGAGGACAGCACTTTCATGAGGAGGGCTTTGCTGCGCGATCACCGCAAAGTACTGGGCGGGTAAGTCATCTATTCTTACACTGTGAGTTTTAAACATGTTAGTGCATCCGCCGTCAGGTCGTTGGCGCTAGTGGTCCCCTCACTGGCGCGTCACGTCGATGGCGGATCCTTTTACTTTTCAAATACGCCCCACCACTTCCGCTTCTCCGCGGGTGCCGTCAACGTGTTGGACTTTGGTTTTTAAATAGAAAAAAAAAGAAATATCGCAAAACAGAATCATAATAAGAAAAGGAAACTTGAAATGGGCAAACCATATTGAAAACATTGTAAAACAGGCAAACTCACTTCTATATTTGGTAAAGAAAGCTTTTCAAGTATTGACGATAACGACATTTCTAAAAATTTACAAAACCTACATTCGTCCTCTGATCGAGTATGGTTTTCAAATCTGGAATCCTTATTTTGCCAAGGACATCAACCTGCTCGAAAGTATACAACGTAGAGCGACAAAACTGCCAAAAACCCTAAGAAAAACACTCTATGAACATAGATTAAAAATCCTCAAACTGACAACTCTGGAGCAACGGAGACACAGAGGAGATCTCATAGAGACATACGAATTACTGAGGCAACGCTACGGACTGCCCAGAGTTGGAAAGCATGTTTGCGTTCAATTCAAACCATCACTTAAGAGGTCACAGCCTGAAACTCAACGTTACAAGCTTTTCAACTGACGCAAGAAAGCACTTCCTGACAAACAGAATCGTGAACAGCTGGAATAAACTGCCCGAGGTAGTTATCGAAGCACCAACCATAAACGCATTCAAAAATAGGCTTGATATATATTTAAAAAATTATATATAAAAAAAAAAAAAGGAAACAGCAACTCCAGTGAATTTCATAGATATGAACACATCAGCGTTAAGCTGCTAGTTCATCAACAAATAATAATATTAATAAACTATAATACAAATAAAAAGTTTTGACAAAGGGGATCGACCTGGAATTATAACGCACGCACTCACCATTTTTCAAAAGATGCCGGCAACTCCGCGCGGGGATGGCGGGGGAATACCATGCGTGCCGGAACAAATATGTGCGCTCCGCACGAATGCCGGCAGCAGAAACTTTGAAACTTACCCCCCTGTCATGCCGGCGCGGAGTTCCTGGCATCTTATCGAAAAACTGTCGACTCCGCGCGGAGTTTTCGGCATTGAACCTGTTTTAACTGACATGATTATTATATTTAATTGCAGATATATCTTTGACGGCACAGTGCTGTACACCGTGGCGAGGCTGAATCCGGATCCCATGACCCTGACTTCAGTCAGAAAATCTGATAGTGAACGCATCCAGATGACAGTGAGGGTAAGTACCTGATTTATATTTTCTTCTATCACATAAATATTTTCAATATGACAGCCCGCCTTCAGTGCAGTCCAGGTCGTCCGTCTGCTCGTTATGCCAATGCTCTCCTACTCCCGAGTGTCTTAAGGGGGGGGAGCCTGGTTTAAAAGGCAAAAGAAAACATGGTTTTTTTACTCAAAGTTAAAATCTGATCATGATTTTTTTTATTTTAGTTTGATTAACATTTTAAAAATAAAAATATGTTTTTGCAATAATAAAAATAACTGTTTTGAGATATTGAATTGCAAATGTTTCTATTGCTGCAGAAATGACTGTATCTTGCTTGTAATAGCGCATGTAATTTTGCCTGAAAAAAAAATATAACTAAGATATTAAGTGAATTTTATTTTTGAAGTTTTTATTTTTACAATTTTTCAAGGATTTAAAAAAAATTAATCGATTTTCGGCCCAAAATTTTGTGTTTAACTAGAAATAAAATATATAAAATATTTTTTTTTCTATATTTTTTAGTTCTTATAGAAGACAATTTAATAATCTTTTTATTTATTTTGGAACCCTTTTGATCCGTATCATTGGCGCAGAACTAAAAAATATGGTTTTGAGAATGTTTAACCCTTCAGGCCTCGGCCCCTCAGCCGACTGAGGGCCTCGGCCCCTCAGTTGATGTCCCAAAAAATTTTAGTAAAAATTAGTAAAAAAATTGAATTATGACACTGTCTCACCAAACGATTAATTACTGCAAAACCACTGTACCCATAATTAAAATAAAACCTTAACATAATAAAACATTAAAAAATTTAACAAATTAAATTTGCAACAGCAATCTGAGACTATCAGCTATTACAGAGGTAAACAATTCATGAATATATTTCAAACTTGGAAAAAAAAAACATGAAAATGGCCTTGGATCAAGGACGGTACACTTATGGCCATGACAAAGTCCTCTCTGTTATTCGCGAGGTTTTTAGCCTCTCAGTGGCTCGTGCCAACAAGGGTTCCACAGTATCCTCCAAACCCCCAATTAACTTTTTTAGCCACTCCCAGGTCCTGGAATTCAGCCAGTATTTTCTGCGGTTTGTGTTTATATCCTTCTTCTTCTCCGTCGTTCCCTCATTACTGAGGATCGTGGCCACTAGACAACAGTTTGCCTACGAGGCTCCTCCACTTCGAGCTGTCTTCTGCATGGCGGGTCGCAGATTGTATTGACCCTTTCGTAACGTCTTTGATGAGGTCGCTTTCATCTGGCCGATGATCTGCCTATGCCTCTAGGCCGATGATCTGCCTATGACTACAACGGGCGAACCCGTCACCTAAGAAAGTTTTACCGATATTGATCGTTCTGTCTCCCGTGAGGTGAGCGTAGAAGATTTTAAGACGATACAAATCTACCGTCCAACAAAGCCAAAAAACCCGTCAGAGTCCAACGCCTTACGGCGAGGCACTAAGAAGGTAACCTAGTGTGCCACCTCGCCCCCTGTCTACCAGTTTTGGAAGGATATCTCTCATCTGGAATTAATCTTCAGGATACCTCTGTCCTCCCGACTGGTTACGGGGCCCGAAGTCGCTTGCGCGACCTCTACCGTTACATTACAGCAGTAATTCAGTTTGAATTTATCCCAGATTTGGGCGTCTTTTGCCGGGTCTGATCGGGTGGCCTATAGGTCGTTTCAAGAGTGGAATGACAACAGGTCAACATTCACTCCCTCTGCTTAGGAGACAGTATATTACCATAGTCTCCATGCTCCTTCAGTAATTAGTCAAGAGTGCACAACCGAATGGCTGTCGCCGCACGGTGCACAAACCGTCCAGTAGCGCCGAAGGGTCTCCTCAGGGGAAACTGTTCCATAAGCTGTGAGGCCTAGGACGCAAGAGTCCTTCCCAGGGTAGCCCCTCCTACGAGGAGGCTTTTGAAAAGGGGCTAAATCGTGAGTTGGGTCAACCCAAAAACACTGAATCTTATGGCCCAAGCTGCACGACACCATTCGCTACCATCTGTAATTATTATTATTATTATTTCTTCTGGACAGGCAGCTTTGCTGATACGTCCAGATTAGATCTTGTAAAGCTAATCAACATTAACAATATAATATAAACAATATTTTCCATCTAGTTTTTGGGTACAAATCTAGTCTGTTTTTAAATCAATTGACAGAGCTTGCACTAATCACTTCAAGTGGTAGTTTATTCCACATGTCCACCACTCTATTTTGCAGAACGTTCTTAACACTATGTAGTCGGGCATTTTCCCATCAAATCACAGCGTAGCGCATTGTTTTTTAAAATTTAGGTAGATTGGGTACCGCCGACAATAGATAACGCACAACCCATTTAGAGCCCCTTGTTTTTACAAGTTTCCTGTGCCTTACCGCGTTTTACTATAAAAAGAGGGTATGACGAGTTTACTCGTTTCCCACAAACAATGTGGTAAGAGGATTAGATTTAAATTTTGTACAGTTGAGTTTTTTGTTGTGACCTCAAAGATTTGTGTTGACGTTGAATTTGTAAATATTTGTCAGTCCAGGTACATCGTAATAATGTGCTAGAATTTTATATGTCTCAATCAGGTTCCCTCTTTGTCTCCTATGTTTGTGAGTAGTCATTCCCAGTAATTCCAAGCGATCTTCGTAATTCCCTAATTGGTTGCCCTTCGCTGAACCTTTTCCAGGATGTCTACATTTAAGCATAAGTAGGGGTACCAGAGCTGATAGCCACACTCAAGAATAGGTCGCAATGCCTTATAGAGCTTGATATAAACCTCTATTGAAAAATGTTAAAAAGCCTTCCTTATTAGATATAGAGTAGAGTTGGCTCTTTTAGCAATTGCAATTATGTGTTTCTCCCATTTGAGATCATCAGGTAAATGTATGTGTAAAAAATTATATTTTTAAGCAACGGTGGCATGATAAATACATTTGTTTTATTTGTTTTATATAGCTCGTTGGTGACGTGACCGCTGGGGATTATGCATATATTCAAGTATTCAACTTGATTATGAGGAAGTGCCTCAGCGGATTAAATCTGCAGCTCTTGGGGCGTGATTATTTTGACCAACAAGCGAAGGTACGTAAAAACATTTCCTTTAAGTTTTATAAAACAAGCATTGTGATTGCACTGCAAAATTTCCTGTATTCTTCAAAATCATGGTTCTTATATTGAAAACAAATTTGCATGCCATATTTGTACTTTTGAAATATTTTGTTGGTGAGGAAAATTTTTACTAGTGGTCTCAAACTTTTGGCCGGCAGTGTATGTATTGTAGATCTTTACTGAGGTATAATCGTCAGCAATATTCTGTTTTGGACATTTTACCAGAAGAAAAAATCTTGAATTATTATTAGCTTTATCTAATCATTTTGTTTTTCAATCAATAGGTGGATATCCCGGATCACAAACTACAAATCTGGCCCGGGTATAAGACAACCATTTCTCAGCATGAGAATGACATCCTAATGGTCTGCGAAATCGCACATAAGGTAAGATTCGGAGAAAAGGTGTTTACTTTATACAGTTTGTTTCACTGCAAAACCTTTCTCAATAATCGAGAAAGCTTCAGATTGGATTCTGGAGGTCGATTCGGTCTCTAAGCAGTATAAATTCCCTGAAAGTCTCGGATGCACAGCCCTGCGTCCAGATATAACTCTTTACTCTATCTCGGAAGATGATCCTTATCGTAGAATTAACTGTTCAATGGGTATCAAATATCCCAAGACCACGAGTACAAATTAAATGAATACCATGATCTCGCAAATGCCGTCCCCGGAACGGCTTCACTGTTCACCTTCACCCGTTGGAAGTAGGCGCTCGTGGCCTGCCAGCTAAATCTTTGTTTCACCTTTTTAAAGATCTTGGTCTCTCCAGGAAAATAATCAACTCCTTTATAGAAAAAATATCTAAAACTGCGATTTCCGCATCTCAAATTCTATGGCTTCGAAGGGGGGAGTGAATGGGTGGTAAGGTGTACGCTCACATGTGGCGAGACAGCTGTCCTAAACCTACCACAGCCGGTCGCAATCCACCGTTCACCCCCCAGAAGTGTGAAGTGTAATAATTGTATATGATGGGCCCGATTTTGGTCGGTGAATTCCATGGCAGCTCCGTTTGTATTTTATTTATTTATAATCAGTCATGATAATTTCAAAGCATTCGCAAATATGGTCGAATCTTTATAAAGCTTCGTATCAACGGGCGAACCCGACACCTCAGGCTGTTAGCGATACAGATCATTTTTTCAGTTGTGAAGTGATTACACAGACACTTAAGCCGCAATTATATTAGGGCCACGCAGCATGATATTCAATTCGGTTTCATATATTTAGTATGAAAATTATTATATTAGACTTGGCCCGCGTGTCGTCGCGCTAGGTGACGCCACGCGTTGGCTCGCTTCTCGCTAGTATAATCAGCTGTGGGCACTCTCATTTTCGCGCGTGGCCGAGCAAGTGAGCAGACGCACACCTTCGTAATACCTATTTCAGTGCGCATACCAAGGTATTTTTTTAAATATCATTTTCAATAAAAGGATGTATGTAGTCGAATTGTGTTTTTGTCAATCTGAAATATTGGTGAAATCTAGTTTCGTCGCTTTGTTTGTTTGTTTATACTCTTTATTGTGAAAATGTCACAATGGGCGGGTTTATTGTCATATGACAATCTCTTACAACCAACCCTACTGTGACTTGTTATTGCATTCGATCGACAGAATTATGCAATTCCGTTAATTTGATCCCAACAGAAAATGGTGACCCAGCCGGGAATCGAAACCGGGACCTTACAATGTACGATCAGGCGACCTTAACCACTATGCCACCACACTATGTGTTCGCTTTCTAGTTCATTTACCAATATCACTTCGAGTTCCTCCTACTATTTTTATTGGATGCACCTAATATCTCTTCTTCATTCTTTTCTTCTTGAATAGGCTTAACATAAGTAGGCAATATTTTCTTTAGCATCAGTATCTGAGTCGGACGAAAACATTGTAGACAACTGCGGATGATGACGGCCACCGATGATGAAAATTCATCAGCACGCGCGGCGACCCGAAACCAATATACCTAATCATCTGCCCGTTGCATGGGACAGCGTTGTGACACGGGGCGTGGCCCTAATATAATTGCGTCTTTAGCCCTGATGCGGCGACCAACTTGCAGCCTGGCCGCGGCGACCAACGAGATCTATTATTATTATTAATATTATATTATGCACTAGCAGCTTAAGGCTGATACATGCACTTGTTTTTAAACTTGTGACTGTTTTGCACTAAGAAAAATGTCCAGTTTGTTTTTAAAGCTATTGACAGAGATAGCACTGATCACATCCTCTGGCAACGCATACCAAGCATCCACCACACGATTTGTCAAAAAATATATCCTGGGTTCGATGCTGCAATTGTCTTATTCAGCTTCAACGAGTGTCCACGGAGTTGTTTATTGGTGTTCAGGGTATACATGCTCTCGAGGTTGGGCACACTGTAATAACCGTGAAGCATTTTGTAGCTTTCTAATAAGTCTCCTCGCTGCCTACGTTCCTCTAATGTTGTCAGGCGAAGTTCTTTCAGTCGTACTTCGTATGGTTTGTTCCTCAGCGATAGCACCAACTTTGTTGCTCTTCTCTGAACTCTTTCCAGGTGCTCTATATCCTTCCGAAAGTAAGGATTCCATACCTGGTAGGAGTATTCGAGGAGCGGGCGAATGTAGGTTTTATAGTGCTTGAGGAAAAGATCTGTGAGAGTGGCCACCCTTCATTTGACTCCAAGAAGTTTTCTCCGTTATTGAAAGTCGTGGATGTTGAAGTTGAAGTATTTATTCAGAAGGTCTGTAGTAGGTTGCCAGTTCGTAACGCCTTGATTGAAATTTCGCCGTTGTGTAGGTAGTGTGGGCGCGAGGTGAAGCCGTAGTTGTGTATCCGAAGTTGAAGCGCCGCGATAGATTCGAAGATAATGGTAGTCGCGTATACTATGCGTGATTTGTTGACTCGAAGTGAAGTGTAGAGCGCGAGTACTTGTTAATGCGCGGTTACTGCCCTCCAGGGGATGATATCGATCGATCGAAATGTACTGCGTTTTATATTGTAAGCAGTGACGCAATAGTTGTGAATGGGGTGAGAAATGTGTGTTAATTTCGTATCGATCAGAAGAAATGACATTAGTCATCACTTGACTGCAAAAAATGCCGAATTTAGTTGGAAATCAACTGCAGCTGGCTCGTGTAAATTTGAGCGAATTTGCAGTTTCGATTCTGTAGAAGTTACTTTTTTGTTGTGGGTATGTTGGGCTGAAGTTCCAACAGATCTACGAAATGTATGAAAACGCTATTAGCCGCGCGGTATAGGTGCGCGCGGTCGACGGGGATTCCATAAATTTAGCTGGCCTCAAATGCGCGCCGGGATTTAGGGACAACTGGAGCTGTCAACTGTAGTAGGCGAACTCGTCACCTCAGGATTTTTCAACGATGTTTGATCGTTCTGTCTCCTGTGAGGTGACCGTAGAAGATTTGGGGCGAAAACAGTCCACTGTCTAGTTATGCCACTCGCCTATAAGAAGCCAACGCCTTACAGCAAGATAACCAGGGTAATCACCCAGCGGACTGACACTTGCGTCCTTACTTCCAGTTGTAACCAGATTGGTCTCCTGACTGGTTACAGGTTCGAGGTTGCTTGCACAGTCCTCTCCCTTACGTAGCGATGATTTGGTGTCTACCGTATCTATCGCGGACAACGGCATCCTTTGCCCGGCTGTTCACCTAGTATGGTCGTTTCAAAAGTGCCTGCCACAAGGTTAACAACCACCCCTGATCTATTGGAAACAAACCCGTTTTCAGACTCCCCCGGCTATGTCGGAATGCACAGTTAATTGGCTAACGCCGAACGGTGTGCAAACCGTCCAGAAGCGCTCGAAGTACTATTCTTTCCCAGAGGACATGGCCCGCAGGTATAGGGTCCTATTCGGACTCGTTCGTCTGCTTGGAGAAGTGCGACCCCGGGTAGGACCCTGTGTCTGCGGGCCAGAGACTTGGGGACACTTTGGAGCTGTCATCTGCAACGGGCAAACCCGACTCCTCAGGCGGTTATAAAGATATAGTTTGTTCTTTCAGCCATGAGGTGAATACAGAGACTCGGACAACACAGTCCACAGTCTAGCTCTGCTAACATGCCTTTAAGAAGTCGACAACTTACTGTGAGCCACGTGAGCCACAAAGACAGTTTTTTGAATTCTATTTTACTATTGCCATCTATCGGTTATTTACGCGACTACTTTCAATGAACTTATAATTACATATCACAATAGTCGTGTGAGTAACCGATAGATGTCAGTAGTAAAATAGAATTAAAAAACGGTTTTTCTACTATTAGGTATATTTTAGGCACTGTTTTATTTATAATATCTATTTTGTTTTAAAAAGGTTCAATATGTGGTGGTAAATGTCTCAAATATTCTAAATATACTCAAATATTCCAATAGCGCAACCCCATCTGTGGCCCTGCTTCCGGACTATTATGTTATTGAACCCCATTCAATGCCGTCGAGTTCGACGACATTGATCCATAAGCAAGGTCAAACAAAACAGCTGATTGATTCTCAAACTGTTGTAAATCATTTGGAATAAAATATGATTTTAAGAGGCTGTGTATGAAATCGATGTGGGCTGTTATACCTCTATAATCAATGGTATAATATAACTATAGGTAGGTAGGATTTTCGGAGCCAAAGAGATACGTCCACCCTTTGGAAGCGCTCGGCGGGGATTAGCTGACTTGAGGCGTGAATTGTATCATAGGCGAGTATCATAACTCGAGAATTAGATTGTTTTAAAAGACTATTGCCAATTTTAATTAATGTTTTGCATTTTATTTTGAGGAAATGGATTGATATTGAACTAAAGTTTATTCCTGTTGTTTTTATTTTATGAACGAGAGTTCTAAAGGGCCAAAATCAAAAGCAATTCTTCGCCCATTTTCTAAAAAAATTGACATAGTTGAATATTTTTTTATCAACAATTTTATATGAAAGTAGTAAAAAGTGATTCACTTATTATATAGAGTACTTTCACAATACATTGTAATTTTTTCGTACCGTTTAGATGTCAAAACGATTCGTAAATATGTTATATTCTAAACCTCTTACAGCAAAAATTCACAAACAGTCGCCGGTTTAAGGTCAAGTAATCAAAATTCTATAATATTTTTCAAAAAAGTAGCTCACTCATTAGACAATATTATAAATGATCTTTTATGTTGTGCAATAAAACTTATAGAAATTCACGTCTGCAAAATTACGTAAATTCACGAAATGCGCAATTTTTTTTTATTATATTATTTGATTCAACAATTTGTTGTCAAAAGTTGGTTATTTGCTCGTACTTATTCACCAATTTCAATTCACCTATTCACCAATTTAAAACTCACTGTATGTACCTTCCTTATTTTGCAGGTCCTCCGCATGGACACGGTCCTGGACCTCATACGAGAGTGCTTTAACAAATTTGGTAAAGACGGAATGAGGAGAGCGTTTGGAGAACAGATCATAGGTGAGTAGTAGTCATGTAAAGGGCAATGGGCAAAAATTACACCTCCAATAACAATAACGTATTTACCATTGGAAAGGCCTATTTATCTATATATATAACACAAAGTCGGGTTTGTTCGAACACTTATAACTCCAGAACAGCTGGACCGATTTTTGATTTTTTTTATTTGTTGTATTCGTCTCCGTCCCGAATACCAGAATAACTATTTATTAAAAACATTGGAAAATTAACCCGTTGAGTATGATACGACCAAATCTGGTTGTGAAACAATTATCCGTTGAGTATGATACGACCAGATCTGGTTCCGCGTTTTTTTCACTTTTTTGACGTTCTCATATTTAATTCATAATTATCTAATTGTTTTACAAAATGATATTTGAATATTCTATATTCGAAATTTCAATGCAATCATTGTGCAGTTGTTCTTTTTATGATTGGTGTAGTAGTTTCGTAGTTATAGTACTTTAAGTCGATGTCGCCGAAAATCCTGCAAAAGAGACAGATGCATCCATGAAAATACCCATTTACTCCAAGGGTTACCGAAAAAATAAAATAAAAGAAAAAACATTTTCCCATACAAAATGTTCATGGGTTTCGTAGCTGTCGGATTTATAATGTTTATCCTGTGTATAAGGTAAACTCTCCCCTCAAATTAAAGAAAGTATTTAAATAAAGGTTTTGAATCGACATGATATATCCACAATATTCGGACCACAATTATTACATAGTTTAATTCAATCACGAACACGCGATTGATATGCTTAATTTTTGTACTTTTATATTATCTTTTTGTGTCATTATCTTATGAACTTAATATTTATCTTGTATTCATTGTATTACTTCCATAAAATTCATTGGCCGTTGGGTGGTACGAAGTTCGCCAGGTCAGCTAGTCTAGAATATTTATGACTTCTACAACTTACCTCAATTATAAGCCGTTTCAAAGTTTTTAAGTTCGTAATCGATAATTCATGTCCCCTTTGTAACATCCCTTGCACAACTTGGGTTGTCGACTACAGCGGACGAGCCCGTCACCACAGGAAGTTTTAACGATAAGTCGTTCTATCTCCCTGCAGTGAGCGTAGAAGACTTAGGACAAAACAGTCCACCATCTAGCTACGCCACAACCCGTAAGAGACCAACGCCTTAACCGCGAGATAGCCAGTAATGTTACCTGGCGGGCCGACACTCGCGCCCTTACTTCCAATTGTGACCAGATTTCTCCGGTCTCTCGATTGGTTCCGAGTTGGAGGTCGCTTGTGCGGTCCTCTCCCTTACGAAGCGGTGAAACGGTGTATACTGAATCTATCGCGGACCACAGCGTCCTTTGCCCGGCTGTTCACCCAGGATCGGGTAGCCGATGGACGTTTCAAGAGCAGTCGCTGTAAGGTCCGCAACCACCCCCGCTTTAGATAATTTAATAAAGATCACGATAGTATTTACAATTTCTAAATAGGGTTCCATATTTTTCCGTAAGACAAGTACAAGTTAGAAATGCTGAGTTTTTTTCTTCACTTTTTTGATTTTCTCATATTTATTCATAATTATCTGATTGTTTTACTAAATGAGGTTTCAATATTCTATATATGAAATTTCAATGCGATCATTGCACAGTTATTATTTTTATGATTTCTGTCGAGCGCGGTGATATTGCAAGAAATTCCAATAAATTGTCGCGGTCTGCCATTAAACTATGCCGCTACTCGAAGGGTTAACAGGAACTTCCACCAACTGCTCATCGACTTTATTTATGAAATGTATATTCAGATGAAATAAGTACCTGTTTACTTGCCGGGAAAGTCTTGGGATGACACGACTGTTTTTTCTTATAGGCAAGATCGTCCTCACAACTTACAATAATAAAACCTACCGTGTGGATGATGTCAACTGGGACATAAAGCCAGCCTCCAAGTTCAATATGAAAGGGGTGGAAACGAGCTATGTGGAGTATTATCAAACCGTAAGTTCAGTTTTACATTTATCACTCTTTAGTACTACCGCATAGTTACAGAATGCACAAAGGAGGCGCAATTTGTTCATTCACACCTTTTAGCCGATGATTCTTGAGTCCTGAAAATTCCAGCTTTTTTAAACCTAATGCCATCTTCGTCACTGCGCTGCACTTTCTCGAGGAGACCCTCGTTTTCCACAAAGGATTCCAGATCTGGAATTCGAACTGAACATTGGTCTGATGTAGTTTTATATATGACAAAAGTAAGGCTGGTGTGAAAAAGCCGACAAACTTGCTAAGATGGGAGCAAAGGGAACGTTATACGGCCCTGAACCTTGCTGTGGCGTACCAAAAAGCCTTGCAAACCTGATGCTCAAAGAAATATGTTTACAAAAATTCGTCGACCACTGGAACAACATGCCAGGTTTGAATCATTCCAAAGCGTTAATTAAAGCTTACGACTGTAAGACGGCCCATGAGGCCTTATCGCTAAATAGGAACAATCTACGCATAATGGTGAGGGCGCTCACGAGGCATTGTGGCCTTAACAAACACATGTACAACCTCAAGTCCGAGATACAAAAATGTGCAGGTTCTGCCAAGGGGCCGAGGAAACTTCCCTGCACCTCATGTGCGAGTGTGGCCCGCTGATGCGTAAAAGATACACTCACTCGGGTGGTCATTACCTCCAACCTGAGGAGGTAAAACAATCTGGCGCCAAAAGCCTGTTGCGGTTCTTAAATGACACGAGGCTTAGCGCAGAACTATAGTAGGTGGCGAACTATCATCACAGTATGTAGAAGGTAGCTTCTCTTAGAATAACATTGAAATCAAAGTGAGTGACGTCAAGAATTCTGGGGGCTAAGAGGAAAAAAAGAATGCAAAAAGGAAATGGAAAATATCTAAATTTCACTAAAATTCGCATAAGCTAAGCTGCATATAAAACAACTTTTTAACCCCTCACGTTGCGAGGTAAAAACTCACCTATCACTTTTGCGCGCGACATATTCGCGCAAAAAATCGACACGAGTCAACGGCCTTGAGAGAAACGATCATAACTTATAAACCACTAAACGTATTTAAAAAAGATAAAGATCAAAATGATCGCATTGAAATTTGACATATAAAACATTATAACCTTATCTCGTAAAACAATTAAGATAATAATGAATAAATATTACAAAATTGGCAAACTGAAAAAACTCGCCTATAAAATCATTTCGATTTTTTTGTCACAAAATACGTAAAATATGCAAAACTTGTAAATACAGTTGTTCTTTATTAAATGCTTTACCAAAACGATATTTTTTTTTTACCTTTTTGCATACAAAAATATTTATTTATTCAGCCAAGAAAAATTTTATGTATTCTCGTAGAAAAAAAATTTTTTAATTTTTAATTTGTGACTACTTATGGTATTTTTTTATATGAAATTCTTTCAAAATAACTTTATTACTACATCACACTTCTTAGAAATCACACCAGAACTTTGAGCTTTGTCTGATATTATAGAAAAATCTAAAGTTTTGAGAGTTTTCGCGTCCGAACTTAATAATAAACTTTGAATGCCCATAATATAAAATTCGTTAGATTTTTTCAATTATATTGTCTTATCATAGACTTATTATATGTCTAATAACTAATTACTATACTCCAAAGAGTCACATTTAATCGAAAAACTATGGAAAATCGCACTTTATTCTCTCATAGTAATTATCAAAAGAAGTTTCTTTGCGCGATTCAATTTACAAAACAAGATATAATTTTCAAAATACGCCTAATTATGTGATAACTTAGGATGTAAATGAAACAATACTTATTTTGTTAGTAAATTAAAGCGACATTACGTCATATTTCGCAATATATCGGGATATTTCATAAACATTACAAAATAATAACAACCATTTTTTCGCGAGCCGTTTGTTGTTGCCAAAGTGTTTTCGTTGAAAATTCGTGAAAAACAGCAAATGGGCTATTTCAATTGATTAATACCTATGCCTAAACTACTTAAAAATGGAAATTACTCACTTTTATCCATTAAACACTGCACTTATATCCACAAAACACTGCACAAAACAACCACTTCGTGGAAATATACGCCGCCGCGGCGGGGCCGATCGAGACTGATGTTTTGACGTTTATGCTGACTTTTTAAATCGGCGATCGAATTTATCGTCGTTGGCCGGCGAATGAAATATTATTTGGCCATGTCGTCCCGCGGTCAGAAAGCATTAAGTACGACGATTCGAATCGTAAATTGCATTTTTCGCAGCGGCGAGCGCGATATCCAAAATCGGATGTTACGGATTGTAGGCGGCGGCCATACATGTCCCCAAATGGATGTTACGTGCTCAGCGGGTTAATAGACCAATAATTTATATTTAATATTAATTATAAGCTAACATTTTTGTACTTCCAATATTTGATTATTTATAATCGTTCTGTCCGTAACGGCGACATTATATTTAATAAAGAAGCGTTCTGTTTCTAAGTTCAATTAACAGCGTAGAAGTAACTAAACTCTGTAACGCCGCTTCAGCAAATGTTGGAAAACAGCATCATTTAGTATCCCAGAATATCTTCTTAACATTAGCATCTTCATTCCTATTTACTGATTATACCGTTAGGCGATACCTATCAAATGTTTGATTTTGAGAAAGTTCTCTAAAAAAAGGATATTTTGAGAAGTTTTCGACTTATGTATTTCGTTTTAAGGGGTAACTTGCAGCCACATTGGGCATCGTGACTCGACGCCCGTCTATGGCTCGATGACATCGAACAGATTGTATTTTGCATTGTATTTTATTCGACTCTACCGTTGTATAAAAATGAAAAAAACAGTATTTCCGCGTATTTCAATAATTGGCGAAGGTCGCTTCGGATGGACGCGACCGTCGTTGGTAGTTTGGTCGAGTGAATGGGACGGATTTAATACTGTCGTATCTTTCCCGGCATCGGCGCAACCGTGCAGCCGACGTCTCGGGAAGGAGCGAGTTTAGAAAGAGTCGGCGGGCGAGGGAAGCAGAGCGGGGGCGAGCGCAGAGTGAGCGTGGGTCGTTTTGCAGAAGTACAACGTGCGCATCGCGGACATGCACCAGCCGCTGCTGATGTCGCGCTCCAAGGAGCGGGACATCCGCGCCGGCGCGCCCGAGCTGCTGTGCCTGGTGCCCGAGCTGTGCCGCCAGACGGGGCTGACGGACGACATGCGCGCCAACTGGCGCCTCATGGCCGACATGGCCACGCACACGCGCGTCAACCCCGACAAGCGCGTGGCCAAGCTCTTGGCCTTCAACCGGCGCCTCCACTCCGTCCCCGAGGTGAGTCAAACTTCATTTCCCCTCCAATCTCACACGGCTCCTCGCGCTCCCATCCTGCAGCGACCGATCTCCATATTTAAATAATTTTATGCGCCATCATTATACCTGTCGAATAGTATGAATGTGTCTTGTAAAGTTTAGCTAAAACACCAGAAAAATAGTAAAGTTTTTGTCTCATGTTATTTCTAACTGAATTTGTTATGCGAGCGTTGTAAACTGTTAATTGGAGTTATTATATTATATAAAAAGGATACTTATTAGGCTTTGAACATATCATCGTATCCCGTATTTAGTATCTGTAAGTTTACAATAAAATAAAAATAAATTAATAAATAATAAATTACAATCAATATCGTCCCTTATAAAATATTTATTATGTTACCTTCCATTATCAATTTTATTATAGACTAGCTGACCCGTGCCCCCTTCGTTGGGCGGTAAATCTTTACCTGTGAGGAAATTATGAGTGTGGTTCGATTAGTATTGAGTGCTATGATTTAATTCCTGACTTCCAAAAGAAGTCTTTTGTTTTAAACACTTGAGACTATAAATTTACCAATAAACACGACCTAACGATTTTTTTTTTCAAATATATAATACTACTTTTTGTGACTTAAATATAAAAGTTAGACATGCGCTGTCGCTGACTATTTTGTAGGCATTATCAAGCTATACAACTTTTCTTTAGAACTTGTCTTTATCTTGATCATATATCTCTCATCGTTAAGGCAGCGTTAGTTAGAAACGTTTTCGTTCGACCGCTTATTCTCCGACTGCAAATCCGACTACCACGAAAAAGTCCTATTTTTCGGATTAATATATAGCCTATGACACTTACAAATAACGTGGCTTTCTATTGGTAAAAGAATTTTCGAAATCGGTTCAGTAGATCCAGAGATTCTTTCCTACAACGTCCCAAACTTTATCTCTATAATATTAGTATAGATGACCAAATTAATTGCTTTTAGTTTCGCCGTCGGTCCTATCGGCGCCGCCTGCATTTCTCCGGCGCAGAAGGTTGCCAAAAGATGCTTTAACGTTAATTTTGACCTACAGGTGACACAAGAACTTAAAGACTGGGATATGCGCCTGGAGAAGGAGCTGATGCGCATCCCGGGACGCGTTCTGCCGGCCGAGAAACTGGTGCTGGGAAATGGCGGCAGCGCCCTCGCCACTGGAGAGTGGACCAAGGAGTTGCGCTCTCGGCCTATTCTCAGCGCAGCTAAGGTAACCTTTCATTTCGCTTCAACATTTAGGGAGTCGCACCCTAAGTTGTAGCATAAGCACAGTATACCAGACGGTAGCTTCTCTTAGAACAAAATGGAAATCGAGGCGAATATGTCACGAGTCGTAAGGGCTCGAACGTTCGAATTGTCTCCAGCCTTTACCTGCTCGTATCCCTAACGCGTTAATAACCTGCCGATGACAATACGAGATTTAGAACCAAAAATATTCTAATATCGAGTTAAACACTGGCTAATCGCACATGCTATTTATAAGATAAGACGACCTCGAGGAAAATATTACAATACCTTTAATATAGGTATATGTATTCTATTCTATTTCTTTTCCATTTTAGTATTCTTTTGTGTAGCCAACGTAACAAATTATATTATAAAATTAAGCTATAGGTTAGCTGATAGACAAGGCAAATAAGCTCGCCTTTTTTATTTTGAAATAGTTTTTTATTATTATTATTATTATTATTATATGTTTATTATAAAAAATAACATATTTCTAATATACCTCTATTATTCTTATGTTAAAAAATACAAGGTTAACCTCGTAGCAATACATTTATGATGGAGCTGCCATGGAATTCACCGAATACTATTTTTACACTTCTGGGGGGTGAGCAGTGGATTCCGGACTAACGACCGGCTGTGGTAGGTTTAGGATAGAGGCTTGCCACGTGAGCGTTTACCTTACTACCCATTCACTCCCCCTTCGAAGCCATAGAATTTGAGATGCGCAAATCGCAGTTTTAGATATTTTTTCTAGGAAAGAGTTGATTATTTTTCTGGAAAGGCAAAGGTCTTTAAATAGGTGAAATAGAGATTTAGCTGGCAGGCCACGAGCGCCAACTTGCACCGCATAAAGGTGAACAGTGAAGCCGTTCCAGGTTACGGCATTTGCGAGATCATGGTATTTATTTAATTTCCACTTGTGGTCTTTTGGTATATTTGATTCCCATGGAACAGTTAATTCTACAATAGAGATTAGATTAGAGAGTAAAGAGTTATATCTGGACGGAGGGTTGTGGATCCGAGACTTTCAGGGAATTTATACTTCGTCGGCTTATCGCAAGAAGTCATTAATGTCAAAAAGTCATTAACTGCATTTGATAGCCCAGCGTTTAGGCGGTGTTGTGATCTACAATAATCAGAAATCATTATTTATATATCTAATTTAGATCCGAAGATATTCGACTTTATATCTGAGGAGCAAAGTTAATGATTTCAAATTTCCGTTTTTACAAAGACATAAAGTAATTAAAATCCCATGTTTATAGTTTTGTTAAACAAATGCAAATTGTATTGAACACAACATACTAATGTTACTTAGTTACTTTATCTGAAATTTAAAAGTGTATATTACAAATTACCAATTTCGTTATAAATCAATAAATACATTTAATGACTTCTGTAAAGGTTGAACTAATGTATGGTTTAGAACATCTCTATAATTTGTATTAAGTCGATAAAATCCTTAAATGACTTAGTTAATTTAAATCTTCTTAACCCGTTGAGTATGAGTCAACCAAATCTGGTCGCGAAACAATTATCCGTTGAGTACGAGTCGACCAAATCTGGTCGCGCGTTTTTTTCACTTCTTTGACGTTCTCATATTGATTCATAATTATCTAATTGTTTTACAAAATGATATTTCAATATTCTATATTCGAAATTTCAATGCAATCATTGTGCAGTTGTTCTTTTTATGATTGGTGTAGTAGTTTCGTAGTTATAGTACTTTAAGTCGATGTCGCCGAAAATCCTGCAAAAGAGACAGATGCATCCATGAAAATACCCATTTACTCCAAGGGTTAAATCGTTATGATAACAATTGATAAATACTTGGTTTTAATAACTTCTGAGAGACTACATACGACAAAAAGGCAAATAACTTACGATTTTGCTAATTTTATTATTGTTTTTTAATATCTTTTGACCATACCGTATTTCTAACAAACTAGTAATAACAAACTAGTCATAACGCAGAAATGGACGTCCATCCAAAAAAAAAAATTAAGACAAGCAGATGGCACAAAAAAGAGAAGAATTCTATGACCGAAACAAGCAGAAAGTTTTTTGCTCACAGTGTTTACCGTATAAAAACTACAAAAGAGATTACAGCCAGCCAAAGCTCCAAAGGAAATAACATGTATATGTAAATCTCAATGCACAAAAAACTTTACCAAGGAAGAATGTGAACAAATTTGTCGAACACTTTGGAGGCTAGATTACAATAGACAGAAAGAATTTATTCTTGCAAATGTTAACGCATATAAGCCAGTGAGAGTTTTAACCACCGCTAAGAGACGAAGAACGATGGCACGATCCTATTCTTCAAAATACAAGAAAAAAGCCACGCTATATATAATGGTCCTATTAACAAGGCATTTTCAGTGGTCAGTATTATGGGCAATTTCGAAGGTGAAGATCGACGTGGTAAACACGAGGCTTATAATAAAATAAACCAGGCTGATGAAGACTATGTAAAACAACATATCGAGTGTTTTTCAACAGTTGAGTCGCATTACTGTCTCAAAACATCCTCAAAACTGTATTTAGAAAGCGGTCTTTCTATATCAAAGATGTACGAATTGTATATGGAAAAGTGTCAGGAGGATTATATAACACCAGTGTTAATAAACGTGTATAGAAGATTTTTTTGTACACAATCCAATCTTGATTTTCACAAACCAAAGAAAGATCAATGCCTCCTTTGCCAGAAATACAAAACAGCGAAAGACGAAAATTCACCGGAATTAGATATTTGTGAACAGAAGTATGCTAGACATATTGAGGTAAGAGATCAGAGTCAGGCAGCTAAAGAGGCAGACAAGGAACGTGCTAATAAGGAAGAGCATTTTAACTCCATCAGTATTGATTTACAAAAAGTGCTTCATATGCAAACCAGTCAGGTGTCTCTACTTTACTATCTGCGTAAACTGAATGTTTATAATGCAACAATTTATGAAGGAAAATCACCAAATGACGGTTACTGTTTTTTTATGGACAGAATTCGGAGGGCAGAAAGGTAGTAATAAAATAGCAACAGCTATTTATTTCTGGATTCAACGTTTGCCGGCAACTGTAACTGGAATTTCAATTTTCTCAGATACCTGCGCCGCACAAAATCGCAACCAATATTTGGTTTGTCTTTTCTTGTCTTTGGTTCAAAAAACAAAACTGCATGTTATCGAACAGAAATATTTAGAATCTGGCCATAGCCATATGGAAGTAGACAGCATGCACAGTGCAATTGAGCACCAAATGAGCAAAATGTATCTTTTCTCTATGACAGATTTGTGCAATGTGATCAGATTGACAAGATCCAACAGAAAATCTAAAAAAGGCAGTGTGCCGAAAAAGCCATACGTACCTGTATTAATGGATCACACAGATATGCTAGACGTAAAAGATTTGGCTGATAAACTCATAAAAAACAGAAAGATTGGAAAGTGATGGTGGCGTTATTCAGTGGCTGAACGTCAACTGTTTTAGGTCTGAAAGACACGGCCAAATATTGTATTGTACAGGTATGATTACGCGTCTGCGTATAAAGAATTAAATGTGCTAGAAAATGTTAATCAAAAGAAAACTCTTAAAAAACGCAAACAAACCAAGATTACAAAAAGCTTTGACTACGATGCTATGTTTTTAATAAGGCCTATAATCACCAATTACCGATAACGAAAGCAAAAAAGAAAGATTTACTAAAAATGTGCTCAGAAAAGATTATTCCATCTGAATTGCACCACTGGTACGAGAATATACCAGTCAAGGATGGCCATGATTATATTCAGATGAAGAGGAAGATGACCTACGATAAATGAAATGCATATTTCAATTACAATAATCTAACCTTTTAAAAAATTATATTTTTTGTTTTGTTTTGAAATGTTGCTAGAAGTTTAAAGCATGATATTAAGACAGATATGTTTTCAAAGATTTAAAGAAGGCTGTTGGAATTTCGTTATTTATTATCAAACAATAGAATTATATTCAATTTTTAAACCAATTTTGTGCTTATCAAATTCAACTGCCCTTTCGAAATCTTTTAGGACATATCTAATATCAATAGAAAAGTATCTTTCAATAAGAAGTTTTCTGTTACAGTTTTGGTTCAGTAACAATTATTTCAATGTAGATGTTTTTTTTAAATGTTTAATAAAAAAGTTCTGAAGTAAGTTCCTAAACTAGCTGCGAAAAATTTATAAAAGTTTTTCAGGTAAAGTTGTTCTAATATAAATAAATGTGCACCGTACAAATATCGGTGGTTAATTAGCATTCAAGAGTATTTATTTCAAAGACAAGTTTTGTTATTGTAAGCAGAGGTAGGCGGACCCTTTTAGTTTTAATTGTTTTAGTAATATTATAGTAATAATGGTTTAGTAATAGTACTGATACAATTATGTTTTCTTAGACTGAGGTTTTTAAAATATTCAAAAACTAAAAATTTATTTGATTATTTTTAATTAAAGTAGGTAACTAAAAAATTAAATAAATTTGTTTTATTTCAGGTACAGGTTCCATACTTTAACATAGACCGTCATCAAACTAAATTTAGTCAAAATTAAATGAAAAACAATAATTTTATAATAAATAAATATTGTAATTGTCTAAGAACAGTTATTTAAACAATATAACAATTTAATGAAGTTTTTTTGTTTTATTGGTTGTTGGTCGTTTTTTATGTATGAACTTTCGAACAGAAGTCGTTATTTACGTGTTTTTTTTGTTTTTGTCTATTGTATAAAGTAATTAACTTTTTTTTTTGGGTTTTCCAAAAAAGGTAATAATGTTTTGGGGTTAGTTCATATATACTACAATAGACAACATGATAATCTACAAGACCATGTTTTTGTTTTTTCTCTAAGACTACAACTTTGGAAGTTATGGCAAAAATAATGTCAAACCTAAATATGCAATTATCTCGGAATCACATTTTTGTAGATAACGACTTCTTGCGGTAAGCCGACGACTTCTTAGAGACTGAATCTACCTCCAGAATCCAATCTGAAGCTTTCTCAATTATTGAGAAAGGTTTTGTAGTTAAATGTTTTTTTTGCCATTTGACGTATGACATTGAGCATTTATTTTTCTTTTATTTCGTCTGACTTATTTATTTTTAGTATTGGTTTTAATGATTTGAAGAAAAAGAAGGAATTCTTTATTACATTTATATTTTAATCATTGTGTTTTAAAAACGATTAGGATTATGACTTACAACTGTATTTGCAATTTTGGATGAATAAACGACTATTGACTAAAGGCGTTCATCGAGACGTACCCCTCTGCCCGCTTTTCTCGCACCCTCTTTCCGCAATGCCCTGTCGCTCGAGAGATAGTCTACTGTTGTCTTGGTATACTGTGGCGTAAGTACTCACCACTGGGCCCACCGGACCTAGTATGATATGGTAAGTTTTTACCAAAACCGACATAAGGAAGAGGTTGTGACGGGCCACCCCTCACTAGACTCCAAGTTGTTTGATGTGAGTAGGTGGTGTGAACTTGCAGGTTATCTCCGTATTAAAAGTCAGAAGGTATTTATTGAGAGTTGTATTGCCAGTTTCTAACGCTTCCCGAATAGGATAGAGGTTGACGCGAATGTAGTTGCTATCTGCCTGAAGGTATGGATAAGGATTGTAATTGTGCTCCGAGTATCTCGTACTCGGCACGGCTCGAGTCTGTGGGAGTACAGACTGATGCGTACAGACTGTGGGAGTACAGACTTGCTCGTCTCGATCTGAGGAAGGAAGGAAAAGGTACCCAAAATAGCCGGACCCGTTGACTTCACTCGTAAGAGAAGTGCCGGGTGTTGCCGTCGCTGTCTTGGGGGACGGGATCATTCGAGAAATTGGTCTTGGTCATATTTTCGCCGCCTTATAAAGGCCGAAAAATGATGCAATCCAAAATATTCCGAGTAAAAGTGATGTTCTATGTAACTGATTTGACACAGTAGTTAAAATCGTGTTGATTCATCGCTGCACGAGGTAGAACAATGGCTGTATTGGTATCAATGCATTTCACTGGAATTCAATGCATTTGTTGACTTGCATGTACGATACTTAACCCTTCAAGCCCCGTGACTTCGATATCCAAGTCGCGGGGCTTGAAGGGTTAAGGATCGTTACAAGGTTGAATCAAATAACTTTGTTTTTACTTACGAAATTTCTTCATAGTTTTATGACACGTGTAGGCTAATCGTATTCATTCACGCCTCAGACCCATACCACAGTATACCAGATAGTAGCGTCTCTGAGAACAAAATTGGAATCGAAGCGATCTACGTCACGAGTGCTAAGGGCTTTCAAATTGCCGACACTCCGTCGACGCAGATGCCAAAGGCGTCCGTCGAGACGTACTTCTCTGCTCGCTTCTCTCGCACCCTATCCCCGCAATGTCTTGTCGCTCGGGAGTGCATCTACTGCTTTGTCGGTACAGTGTGCTTTGTTGGTACGGTGTGCGGTACAGACCTTTTACAACCGTAGCGCTCAAGCGCTGCATGCTAACTGGCTACCAAGATTTCGAGTCATTTGCTGTGCTATGCTATCGTTAATAGGTACTAAAGGTATGTCCCGTGCGCTTTCGTCTTTATCTTGCGCTTTCCTCTGATGCATGCAATTGATACTATCATAGCACATGCGTCAATGTGAAAGCGACTTTAAAAAGGGATGACTAGAAAATGAAAGTGACGACGCAAGATGAAAACGAAAGCGCACTCGTGGGGACATACCTTTAGAGCGGCATCGTTGCAAAAGTCAAACTTAAAAAGTTATTTAGTCATTTTCATCCGTACTGAACCAGCATGTAAATTTTCAACTTCATAAGATATATTTAGATAGATAGATTTAGAGCAAGTCTAGCAGTACAAATACCTCGGTGTGTAGGTAAACGAAGAATGGAACTGCAAACAAGAAATTCGTACCCGGATTGAAATCGCCCGAGCATCCTTTAAGAAAATGGAAAAGGTAATATGTAGGCCGGAAACTTGACATCAAGCTCCGAATACGAATTCTCCATTGCTATGTGTGGCCTGTGGTGTTTTATGGTAGCGAAGCTTCAACCCTGAAAGCTGACACCCAGAAGCGTCTTAAAGCATTTGAGATGTGGTGCTACCGGAGAATGCTCCGCATAAGCTGGATCCAGAAAGTACTTCGACTTGTTAGAGTACTCCAACTTGTCGGTAGAGATAGCGAACTTTCGCCCATTATAAAGCAAAGGAAAGTGGCGTACCTGGGCCACGTGCTGAGACATGAGAGATACCACTGCTTCAGCTCATTATTATGGGGAAAGTTTGCGGTAAACGACGGGCTGGAAGAATAAAAAATTCTTGGTTCTGCAACATCCGAAAGTGGACAACCGTCTCAAGCGTAGAAGAACTAATTCGCTTGGCCCAAGAGAGGCAAAAATTAACAGAGCTGACAGCCAACCTTCTCTAGGAGAGGCACTATGACAAGAAGAAGAAGAAGCTATATTTGAGAAGTTCCCTCAATTCCTTGTGGATCCCATCATCGGAACAAATTTTTTATACAAATGGGACCAGTCTGGAAGTATATCCTTTCAAATAAAAAAAGATTTTTTTCAAATCGGTTCATAAATTCTGTGGTAGTTCTGTGGTAACAAACATTTAAAAACGAAATACAACTGAATTGATAACCTCATTCTTTTTTTTTTTTTTTTTTTGAAGTCTTAAAAAACATAATGGTAACAACGTCACCCCTCTGCTCCAATTTTACTATGCAGTACTGTATTTTATAATGTATGTATGTGAGTATTTAATCACATTTTTAAGTGATTAAAAGTCATTCATTCTTTCCTATACTTTTTCCTAGATATCGTGCTGGGTTGTGATTGTGCCGAACCGGGCGAGGCGCGATGCGGAGGACTTTGCGCAGAAGTTGATTTCTGCTGGGAACGCTATGAAAATACATCTACCCGAGCCTAAGTTCATGGGCATCCAGGACGATCGCTCGGGATCGTACGTAGAAGAATGCGAGAAGGCGATCTCGCAATATAACCCGACCATCATCTTCTTGGTGGTCCCCAATAACCGCATTGATCGCTATTCTGCAATCAAGAAAAAGTGCTGCGTGGACCGCGGTGTTCTCACCCAGGTAAGACTATTTTAAGTACGCAGGTGCTGCGAAACGTCGAACTCGCACAGCAAGGATACTGGCAAAAAAACAGTTCAGATTCTTAACCCTTCAGGCCCCGTGACTCGCGGTTATCCCTCAGGGTTGACTGCGATATCGAAGTCGCGGGGCCTGAAGGGTTATAAGAAAAAAAATACAACTATAATAATAAAAATGCTCCAAAAAAAAATCTGTTAGGTGGGTTACCCCAAGACTTTCGGCAAGTAGACAAACCCTCCTACTTACCACCTCGCTAAATGCCCCCCCTCTGCACCAAACCCCAATCACCTCGCCCGCTCGCCAGTCCCCCCCTCATAGTAATAAAATAAAAATGGCGCTGCCATGGAATTTACCAACCGGAGTTAGGCCCATTATAATACTTTTATTACACTTCTGGGGTGTGAGCGGTGGATTCTGGACTAACGACTGGCTGTGGTAGGTTAGGTTTCGAGGATAGCTGTCTTGCCTAAACCTACCACATGTGCGCGTTTACAATAACCTTGGTGGTATGGTCGAAAGATATTGCCACTTGGCAATAGGCCCACGGTGGAGTAATTGCCGATCGGGTCACTCAGTCCTAAAGCACGCATCCTAAAATTATTTTTGGGTCAGTCGCTAAAAAATGTAGCGTGTGTAATTTTAGAGCGAACGACCTTTAGATTGAGTGATCTTCCATTAAAATAAAATTACATTGCGAAATTACATCGTCGGCCACTCCGCGGTCACTAAAATGTAGGAACTCTATCAGTAGCGGGTCAGTCAATCTAAAATGTAGCAACCTGTGAATTATAATGGCCTGTTTGCTATCTGAAATAGCGCTTTGCCAATTGTCTCTGGCTTTTCCTCTTTTGCGTATGTAACTGCTATTTATGAAACCTAATTTAACTGTGAAAAGTAGCAGGCGCTATTTCACAGTTGTGAATTTCACAGTTGTGATTTTTTAGATCAAGCGACTCTCTAATCGAAATCGATATATTTATACCTTTCGAGGGCCGGTTATTCAGTTTAAAGGTCAGTAGCTCGAATTTAGACCGAAGACTATCGCTGTTGTTTGACTTTATAAAAAGGTTTAAAAACGTATTTTCAGCGTGCTTTTTTAGTTTGGGAGCCAGCGACAAAAAAGTTCGTGTTTTGGAAAATCTGATACTTTCAGATAAGGGGACATATTACGTAAGGGGAAGTATTACGTAACGCAATTGGGGGAAAGGGGAGGGGTCTTGTAAAATGTTACGATGCATTACAGGGGCGGGAGGGAGGTTCGAGCGACGCATTACGTAACATTGTTTTTTTTATTTATTTTGTGTATTAAAAAAAAAGAATGCACGAGAGGGAGGCGATGTTGCAACCGCCGTCGTCCAGGGATACTCCCCTGGACGACGGCGGTTGCAACATCGCCGAAACGTCGGGCGCTACAAAATTTACTCGTAAATTCGTTTGTAAATATTTTTGTAATCTAGTTGAGACGTTCCACACTTTGCACGATTTTATTGTGCTTTTTGGGTCGGTCGCCGTGAATGCGATTTTAGAGTGATCGATCTTTATCGACTGAGCGGATCCAACTCTTCTATTTTAATATGCAATAATGTTTAGACGAATCGAGTTATATTATTACTAGTACGGTGGAATATCTCGTAACGAGCATAATTCGTCGGACCGTCGCTCGTAAAGCGAATCAGTCTTCGGCATACTCTCAGGAGAGGTGCGAATTATCCGTCGGGAGAGGCTCCACCGTACCGTCGGCTAACGGGCGGGTCGTCGGCAGGTGGTGCTGGCCAAGTCGCTCGGCGGCAAGAACGCGCTGAGCGTGGCCACCAAGGTGGTCTTGCAGATGAACTGCAAGACGGGCGGCGCGGCCTGGGCGGCCGACATCCCGATGAGCGGCGTGATGATGGTGGGCTACGACGTGTGCCACGACACGCAGAGCCGCGAGCGCTCGTTCGGCGCCATGGTGGCCTCCATGGACAAGGGGCTCACGCGCTACTTCAGCGCCGTCACGCCGCACGCCAACGGCGAGGAGCTGTCCAACGAGCTCTCGCTGAACATCGTGAAGGCGCTGCACAAGTACCGGCAGCTCAACGGGGCACTGCCCGCCAAGGTGGTCGTCTACCGCGACGGCGTGGGCGACGGCCAAATCCCCTTCGTCTACAATCACGAGGTGAGTGCAACACTGATGTTAATCGCTTTACGGTATAGAGGAAAACGACTTTAGCTCTAACCCCCGTTGGAAGGGCACGAGGGCGGCCAATGTAAATGCCCGGTCGATGTTTTTTTCTTCCTTTTTTTAATTTTGGTAAGCGATTTTCTCTCATTTGGGGTTGTTTTCCGACGCGAATCGGTTTGATTTTGATGGATTTATTCTTTCATTGCTTTAGAGCTTTTTGCTACTAATGTGACGTGTAATGACCCTAATTGAAATGGAATAAATTACACCTCGATGCAACGAGAATATCTGCCTCCATCGATGGAATAATCCGCTTTATTGTCGTTTGTAGGCCGGATTGTCACAGCAGAAGCTTCTCGGCTTACTGTCATAACTAATGGAAATGTGCCGCTTAAGGGTGAAATTATACAACGTTCTCCAGAAATGTGTTTATTTCCATTTTGCGTATTTCTTGAAAGATTTTCCAGTGACATACAACTAAAGTTCCCGACCTGAGATAATTAGTGCTCAGTGTGCAGTTGTTATTAGTTTTTTTTTGTTGGAGTAAATTTTCCGGTTTTCGCTACAAAAAAACGGCGGCGTCCATCATAATTTAGTTATTTTAAAATTTTGTTTTAGTGCCGTGTTTTTAGATTTAATAACCTATATCAGAGGTACCCATACTTTCTTGACCCATAGACCCCTTGATGTTTTCCGTAGTCCCCCCTACCTGAATTTTCCTTAACTTTACTAACATTAAAAGTTTTTTAACGCCTGGAACAGTACTGATCGCCTACATAGGGTTTTTGGTAATGTGGACAGTTGTAAGAAATGAAAAATATGTACAATTTTTATTTGTTCATTTCTAAGCGTCCACGATCTTGAAGTACAAAGCATTTGGGAAAGCCGCACATAAGTGCACATGTAGAACTATCTCGCTTGCTCATTCATGTGGCGCGTTTATCCTACTCGCTCGCACGGATACCCATTGAAGCGCAATTTTTTCACATATCTCATTCGCACCTTCCCTCAATAGTCATTTGCGCTGGCCTCTTCAATCGACTAGTGATGCAATTTGAGTTGAGTGTTGATTTCATTCTGTGATACTTGTGACGCGCGCGTTTGTTTATTGCTATTATTATAATTTCGAAATACTATGCTGTATACAAAATCTGTTTAAGAAGTGATATGACATTAACGGATAGCCTGAATGCTTATAAGTCCACTAACGTGGACCCCATTTACATCTCGTGCACCCCGATTTTTTTTTGCTGACATGGACCACCTGCGAATTGAAATCGACTCCTGGGGGTCCATATAGACCACTTTGGGAATCACTGACCTATATGGACATAAATCAAGGTTATAATTTATATTGCAGAAAAACATTTATTTTAAGTTAAATCATTGCGACGATCGCCGCTGACGACACCTACAAAAAGTTTCGTATGTCCATTCCTATTTCTTTGCATTATAATTAATTGTCTATTTGTTGCAGGTCACACTGATTCAAGAGAAACTTAAGGGTGTTTATGGCCCGAACAAATTCGAGATGGTGTTTATTATCGTCTCAAAACGCATCAACACGAGGTTCTTCGACTCGCAGTACAGAAATCCACAACCCGGCACCGTAGTGGATGATGTCATAACTTTACCTGAAAGGTAAAATCAAAATTAATATTGTACTAGCTTGAAACCCATCGAATTCGACGGTCACTTTATTGATCGTAATGTTTCAAAAATAAACGGAAACATACTTATTACTTATGTACAAATAATATTTCTTTGCATTAATTCGATTACGTTGCGGTGCCTTGCCCATTTGATTTACGATCAGGTATGTCACCAAGGTTTTGCAGAAAACGGACAGGAAACTATCGCACTTATCAGTGCCGTTCATTTCGTCGTATTGTATGTATTGAATTGCTTAGAAATAGTGTTATATACACCCGCTTCATACCTTCCCAGTATAAAAATGTTTGTAACCCTCGCTTTCGCCGCTGCCCCGCTCACTCACCGTTCACATGCGCAGGATGATCACGTCGGATACCGGTTTCCATACTGCATTTTCGCTAGTCAGCTACGCTCACCTATATCGTCTGCCTACCCTGATCGTACTAATTTTATTGTTTTATATTTAATAATTCATTTATCACTCACAATGCTACTTACTAAATAAAATTAATCTCCGTGTTCCTTCCAACCCAATAGATTTGACCCTGCTCTTCATGTTCCTCATGCCGGTACCAACTATAGGCAAAATGCATTTCTGTGGCGAACAAGTGACAATTGTAATTATTTAATTAAACGCTTTGACTTAGATCTATGTATTCTGTACGAGTATTAACTAGGCAGCAGCTGAACAGTGAATTCTTTAGCATTAATTGTTGAATATTTTTTGATGTATTTTTAATCGATAGCTTTATTTGAAAGGTCACACATGTTTCTACAACGTTACTTAAACGTGAAAACCTCTAAATGGCTCTCTGTTATCCTACTCCTCTTTTTGTTCAATTTTAATTAGCTGTTGGTTTTCCTAAAAATAAATAAATAAATAAAATAAATAAACAAGCGAAGAGTGACACACGCGGGTGTGATAAGGCAGGTTACAAAGTAAACAAAAGCTTTTACGCCAATTCAGCGTATTCAGTTATTTCCAAGTTTGCAAGCATGAGTTCCATCTCAGTTGGCTGCATTGAAGTCGACGCTTGAGGACTGGATGTTCTGTGCCTCTTTGTTTGGTTGTAAATTAAGTTGTTTTGCCTTTCTCGTTGCTCATATTCTTTATCGAGCCTTGATACGGTTGTATTTTGGCGTTGACTGGATCTCTCTCTCCTTCCAGTAAGGCTTTTTTAAAGGGGTTTTAGCTTTTCCGGATTGCGAGCCATTCAAATCGGTGGTAAAGGTACAACAGTTCAAAATCACCGGTAATTTTAAATATTGCCCAAAATTACACAACTTTGACACAATGTCAATGCAGTTTAGCAATCGTCCGTTAGAGGGCCACCTGTTTACAGTATGAAAGGTCGCGCTCTAATCCAGCAGATGGCGGGGTGTAAAAATTTGGCAGAGGTTTCTAAAAAAAACTCTCAATCTGTGAACTTGTCATCCAAAAAAAAAAAAAAAAAAAAAATGTCATAAAAATATAAAAAAATAAATATTTAGCACCATCTACTGGATCTCCATGCGGTCGCACAAAAAGGTCGCGCAGAGATCCAGTAGATAGCGCTATAATTGTGTGTTTTCTATTTTAATGCCTTTTTTTAATTTTCTTTTTTGACGACACATCTACAAACCGAGAGCTTTTTTTAGACACCTCAACCAAATTTTTACACCTAGCCGTTCTCCCAATATGGCCGTTAAAGGAAAAATACGATTCAAATTAATATATACTTAGATACAGAAGTAGATCCTGGAAAGAATTCTACTTCTGCCGTTACTAGACTATGCCGTTGTCGCATATCTGGATCTCACCGAAAACAGACTAAATCAGCTTGAGTGCCTACAGAACGTTTGCATAAGATACATATTCAATCTGCGGAAGTATGACCGTGTTTCCGAGTACCGAGCAAAATTGCAATGGCTTCGTATACGGGACTGGAGAAATTTGCATATCCTCTCACTTCTATATAATGTCCTACACAATCCTACATTTGCCGCCTACCTCAACTATACTATCCGCATTACAAAGTGGCGAGTCAGGTAATTTATCATCGAACTCGTGCTATCTCTTTCGCACTTGCACGGCCTTATGGAGCGATACCTGTAACCGTAGTGTAGGTAGTTTTACGCATACAAAAGGAATGTCGATAAAGTAATGAAACGAGGGAAATAAATATTATTTCAGTATTGTTTCATTACGATAAATATTAAATAAGTTAAAAATATAAATATTGATATTGAATTATTAAAATAAAAATATAAAAGTCTGAAATTTATAATAGTTGACAATAAAATAATTGTCATACAAAAAAAAAATTAAAACTAAACAAAGAAAGTCAGCAAGCTATTCATATTGGTCTTCACTATCACTATCGTCTTGTAGATTAATAACATGACAATGGGTGTCAATTATATGTGCTTTGGCCAGGTCTTCGTTCTGGAGATTTTTGAATTCGATTCCGAAATCGATCTAGAGTTCGTTCGCTCGTTCCACAAACTAATGCTGCCAACTTTCTTGGTTGTTGAAAATCAATTTTCCTTATGACATCAGGGTCTTCTTTCAACTTATGCAACCACTTATAAATGTTGAGAATGACATGCCGGCTTTGCTGGTTAACATCACTTCTTAACTTGGTCAAATTAGTTTTGCAAAAATCTTCCATCATGATGTAGATTCACAAATAGAGTTCGTATAACGAATGAGTTATGCTCTTTGACATTAAGCCTTTTATAGCAGAATATTTTGTTATCAATAGTGCCCAATGACCTACATAATACGCACAATAATTATATTAGAAGAATACTAATTTCGCAAAAGTGTCGTTAAAATGTCATAAAATGTCGAAATCGAACTGTTACGGTTACCACAATTAATAGTCCTAATCGGTTAGCTACTTACCACCTATTACGGTATTTACTCACCGCTTTTGGCTAAATCTAGGAATTTTATCTATCTATCTAATTTTAGCAGGTAAAAGTCTTTTCATTTTTCGGATTACTATATAGCCGTCAACGTTTTTCGGATTACTATAAACCATCAACGTTTTATCAAAAGGCGAGAATAGCCAAACGATGTATACTCAAAGACTCCAATGATAGTGCCATTCGAGCCCTACCGAACACATCGCTATCAGATAAAATGGAATCAAGACTCGACTTCTACAAATCATTCCAAGTTGGTATCCGCACTAATAGAGCTGGACTGGGTATGGAAACAGCTAAGTCTGACAAAGAAGTACTGAAAGATTTTGCCCAGGAGGACATGGAGCAAGGTTTCAAACTGCACGCCTTGAACTTAGAAATGCAGAATGACTGGTTGACTGTGGGTGACTTCTGCATCCCCCCTGCATTGAAGTGGAAATCCCTAATATACAACTGGTCCCCTGAACTGCTTAAGTTCTACCTAAATGCGTTCCAACTTACTCTGCCTGACCCGAGTAACCTAGTTCGGTGGGGGAAATCTACAAATAAAGTATGCCCGACGTGTAAGGAGTTCATAGGCACTGCCAAACATTTGCTATGTGGTTGCAAAATACTGCTTGACCGAGGCCATTATTCCTATCGCCATGATAAAGTCCTCCAAATCATCAGAGAGGCTATCAGCCTATCTATTGCACGGACCAGAAAAGGGCAAACGAGCAATGGCTTCAAGAAGGTCAACTTTGTAAAACCCGGAGCGAAGAAGCTGCCTAAAGATAGGACTAAACCGTCCTCAATTTTGGGAGCAGCAAAGGACTGGCAATTGCTGATGGACACACATGAGAAGCATTACCAAATGCCTTCAGAAATCTGCACCACAGCTTACAGACCGGATATTCTCATATTCTCAATGGCGACAAAGCATGTTGTACTTGTCGAACTTACAGTCCCATGGGAAAGCAACATACCGAAGGACCACAACTTCAAAGTAAACAAGTACTGCAATTTAGTAGACCGGATAGTGAGAAACGGATTTAAGACTGATCTCTTCGCCGTGGAAGTCGGAGCAAGAGGACTACCGGCGAAGTCACTCTACAGCCTCTTTCAAGAATTTAGGCCTGCCAAGAGCGGCGCTGAGCTCATACATGGAGAGAGCCTCGAAAGCGGCACTGGAGGTATCCTACAGAATATGGATAGGTAGAGAGAGGGAGGTCGAGGGCGGGACGGGTGGTTCTCCGCGTCCTAGTCATCGCAGACTAGCTGATGAGGGCTTGTAGCGAGCCGAAACGTCACGCGCGCTGGAGAACTGTAGAGCGGCCGCTCACTAGTCACACCTCGTCCGACACCCTCCTTTATTGCCAATGGGCCCGGATATGTTCGGTGAAGCCATTGAAAGCTGAGTTCAACACCTTCCCTCCTCACAAATAATGTGGCTTTCTATTGGTAAAAGAATTTTCAAAATCGGTTCAGTAGATCTAGAGATTACTTCCTACAACGTCACAAACTTTACCTCTTTATAATATTAGTATAGAAGTATAGATTAAGATACGGTCGCGGTTCCATACCTATGTCGTATTATCTCTTTAACTATTTATGCAGTAAAAGGAAAAAGTCCTTTGTTTTAAACACTTGAGACGATAAATTTACTTATTTTGATAAGAATTCATAATTAATAAAATATAAAAGTTCGACATATGCTGTCGCTGACTTTTTTGTAGGCATTATCAAGCTCTACAACTTTTCTCTAGAACTTAATCATATATCTCTCATTGTTAAGGCAGTGTTAGTTAGAAACATTTTTGTTCGACCGCTTATTCTCCGACTTACTTTGCAAATCCGACAACCACGAAAAAGTCTTTTTATTTTTCGGATTAATATATAACTTATGGCACTCACAAATAATGTGGCTTTCTATTGGTAAAAGAATTTTCAAAATCGGTTCAGTAGATCCAGAGATTACTTCCTACAACATCACAAACTTTACCTCTTTATAATATTAGTATAGATAAATATTTTATCGACATGATACCATTCCTATGTTAACTGTCTCTAATTGCCCCAGTCGCCAGTTTGTACTGCGGATACTATAGGCTTTTACCGGGTTAGGAAGTCATGGTCTCCTCTCCCTTTTCGTTCAAGTCAGAATAATACCCTACGTATCCCAAAACATAAAACCACATTTTTTCCTAATCCTCCGTACATGCAGCTCGACTGTGGAATCAGCTTCCTCTAACTATTAGAGGCACTAGCTCGCTGTCCACCTTTAACCCGTTGAGTATGAGTCAACCAAATCTGGTCGCGAAACAATTATCCGTTGAGTACGAGTCGACCAAATCTGGTCGCGCGTTTTTTTCACTTCTTTGACGTTCTCATATTTATTCATAATTATCTAATTGTTTTACAAAATGATATTTCAATATTCTATATTCGAAATTTCAATGCAATCATTGTGCAGTTGTTCTTTTTATGATTGGTGTAGTAGTTTCGTAGTTATAGTACTTTAAGTCGATGTCGCCGAAAATCCTGAAAAAGAGACAGATGCATCCATGAAAATACCCATTTACTCCCAAGGGTTAAGCATTCATTGAAAAAGCACTTCCTTTCAAAATAAATATGAACCATAAATTCTACCTTTCCATTATATTCCCTTGCCTTTCTTTACCTTATTTTGGCAGTTTATGTATTTGTTTATTTAATTATTTATTTATTTGTTAATATATAATATATGTAAATATATACAGACGTGGCCAATTCATTAGACTCACCAAACATTTTATTTGACTTGTTGAAATAATTGTTTTTTAATTTTCCCTTACTACATGAAATTCATAATATTTCAGCTCAATGGAATCGGCAATATGTCCTCGTAAGTTTTTAAGTACTTTCAACACATATTGGAACTTTAATTATTGGCAATGCCCATAAGTGCATATGACAGGTGTTCGACACATAATTTTCTTCAGTTCAATTGTATTCTTTTAGATGAGTTTAAAGTGTTTTTGGTCAGATTTTAATAATTCTTTTAGTTTGTTGCTTTAAGATACTGACAAAATTAGAGATAAAAAGTGTTTTGGGGTTAAAATCTACAAGATATTTTCAATTTTATACCAAGTAACCATTTCTAGGGTGAAATTTATATTTTTATCTTTGAAAATTGGAAATAGGTCAAATAAACGACTTGTCTCAGCGAAAAGTTGCTGTAATAATAGTTCTGCTAAAGAAAAAATGCTTTTAAAGAGAGAAATCGCCCAGAAAACAAATGTTTCGCAAAAAACTGTGAGCCGAATCAAAGTGAGTCTTGACAGTGGTAACGAGTACAATCATAATCGAGTGGGGAAAAGTTACGGAAAACCCAAATTAACTCCTCGATCGGCCAGAACATTGATGAATTTGCGCCTGAAGAACTGCAAGCATACTTCAACCGACCTGAAAAAGAAGATGGCAGACTATGGAATCGATGTATCCTCCAGAACAATCCGCCGTTAACTTTTTAATGGTGGCATGAAAGCTTGGCAGCCAAGAAAAAAGGCAAAGATTACACCTGCCATCTTAAAAAAAAACGTCTAGATTGGGCTCGTGAACATGCAAACAAATCAGAGATGGACTGGATCCAGGGGACAAACCTAAATTTATGTTTTACATATCTCAATAATATAACAATACATATAACAATAGTAGTAGTAGGTAGAGTGGGGGGGCTTGTTTCCAGCCCTTGGTGTCACCTAGAGCAGTAAAGTCTTTTGTAACTGCCCACTATGTGGTTAGGTCAGTGGTCAGCTAGTAGCCCGGTACTTCTTACCAGTCCAAGTAGATCACTGACCTTCAAGTTGGGCAGATCGCTGGGTTCGAGAATGGCTCGTCCCAGTAAACTGTGTCCTTTGGCGGCGAGCCCTGGACAGCGACCAACAATGTGTAAGCTGTCTTCAGGTTCCTCGCCACATATTCGGCAGTCCTTGCTCTCGGTCAAGCCAAGGTTGATTAGATGAGCTCTAAGGGTCGTGTGTCCGGTGAGGAGACCGATAGTGGTTCTAAGGTTCTTCTTGCTCACGTCGAGGAGGGCCTTGGTTTTCTTCTGTAGTGGTTGCTCCATCATGGCTTTTGCCTGGCGACATCCCTGGCTCTGTTTCCAGGAAGCCCGATGTTCCTGCTCCAAGAAGTCCCTGATGATTTTTTTAGCTGTAGCAAAGGGGACCCCTACAACTGGCTCCAGTGGGCATTCCAGTGTGCCCAGTTTTGCCAGTCTGTCGGCCTCTTCCGTTGCCGGGTATGCCTTGGTGACCCGGTATCCATATTAAGGTGATATTGTTGGATTTTTCCAATTTGTTGAGCTCCTGCATGCAGTCCCAGACCAGAGACAGGGTCCAGTGCTGCTCTGCTGTCAGAGCAGATGAGGATTTGTCTGTTTTTTACCTCAACATATAACAATAACTTTGGTGGAAATATTTTTTTCTACTAAACTGGTATCCAGGACTAAGTTTTGCAAATTTTTTGGGTCATAATAAGCAATATTTTTATTCGTGTATGTTGTAGCGACGAATAAATATTTTCCATTGGTGAGGAAACTGCTTAGTACGATTAAAGAAAGCCCGAGGAAGTGTTTCACAGCGACCGCATTCGGCAATGTGTGAAGCATCCAACACCAGTCATGGTGTGGAGCTGCATGTCTGTGAAGGGACCAGGAAGGCTATACATTGTAGAAGGAACGATGCGTCAAGACCAGTACATAAAAGTACTCCAAGAACGACTTTTGCCCCAAATGGATGAGTGGTTCCCTGAATAATAGATGGAACTTTCATGCACGACGGCGCTCCGTGCCACCAAGCTAATAATGTCACATTTTTTTGGCTGATAACTGAGTTTCTGTGCTGTCCTGGCCAGGGAACAGGCCAGATATGAATCCCATTGAGAATTTGTGGTGAATGTCAAAAAAAGATTGAAAACAAGACGAATAACAAACAAGACTCAGCATATGGAAGAATTCATTTATTTATTTATTTATTAGTTTCAAATAGTATTCAAGGGCATTACAGATGAATCCAATTAGCCCTTGAATATTAAAGCTAGAGTGTAAGTCTAAAAATAAATGACTACATAACTAAATTGATGCTAACATTGAACAAGAAACATAAAAATATAAAACTAAATAAAAGACAGATTATGATAAACATGATAGCTGGGAGTTGCATTTTTAGCTGCCAAAGGGATATACAAAAGATATCTATTTCAGTGGGTAAGGAATTAAGAAGAGCTATAACCCTTCCCACTGGCCTGTCTACAAAAATATTTGTACGGTGGTACGGCACATAAAACAATAGATGCGATCTCCTCGCTGTGTAATTTACCGGTACATACAATTCAAACTTACATAGTATCTCTGGCAAATAAATAGTCCCTTGAATTAATTTATATGCAAATATAATTAGTGAAATATATCGACGCGTTTCAAGACTGTTGTATCCTACCATTCCTAGCACAAAATCGAACGGAAATAAGTATGGATAAAATTTATTTATCTTAAATATATTTATTAGAAATAAGTATTTATTATATAAATATATTTATATAAAATATATTTATTAGAAATAAGTATGGATAATATTTAATATTGTATTTTCTGTAATAAATATATCTTCAATATTTTCTTTGAACACGCTCTACCATCTGGCATCGATGGTAGAGCGTGTCTATATGGCACCGTGATTAAGTAGTCAAAAACATGTGCCAAACCTTGTTTTTTTCTGTGACAATGACAACGCGCATCAAAACTAAACTAAACAAAACTAAACTAATACAAGCTAAAGGAATACAGAGTAATAAATACTAATTTTCATTAACGTCTTATAAATTTAGAATTGCTCAAAAATAAAGCTTGAAAATCACAACTTTTTCATTTGAGTCCGTCGACAGAATTGGCCACGTCTGTATGTATTATGTCTTACTCGCAAATTTATTTATTTACTTTTTACTTTAGATAGACACACAAACGATCTAAACATCAAAATATCAACTACCCTAGGCAACTTAAATAGGATCTTCCAAGCAGAATGCATTGGCATCACCAGAGCAGCACAGGCAGTAGCAGCCAAAGATGTCGGAGACCTAAGTTTGACATTTGTCTCCGACAGTACCTCCGTGCTACAAGAGCTAGCAAAAAATACTATAACCTCTGTCCTTGTACTGGAATGCCACAATGCACTTCAATCCATTGCAAGGTCAAATAGAGTGACCCTGCAATGGATTAAAGGGCACAGCGACTCACTGGGCAACGACGCGGCAGACGAACTGGCCAAAAGGGGATCAAAGAAAATAGTATATGGACCCCGGAACCCTCGATGCCCATACCCCAGGCCCAAATAAAAACATGGCTACGCAGGAACACCGATGAAACCCACCTTACAGAATGGAAATAAAACGCAGGATGCAGGCAAACAAAGAACGCAGTTCCGGAAGCGTCTAAAAAACTTGCCCGCAACCTCACCAGATTAAAAAGGGACAAAATCCGTAAAGTAAAGTCATAGGTACTATGACGGGCCACTGTCCCCTAAACAAACACCTGTTTACCATAGATGTGACAGACAGCCCTCTATGCAGAGGATGCATGAAGGAAGAAGAAATGCCACAGCATGTGCTCATGGAATGCAAGAGCGTGGCAGAGCAACAGGCAAGAATACTACAATCTCCAGCATCCGTCCCGGAGGCCTGTAGCAACCTAAACAGGCTGCTAACCTTCTGGGACAGCCTGGGTTGGCTGGAGTAACATAAATAGAAACATGAGCCACGCACAACGGCCCAATCAAGAGGCCAAGTGCGGGAAATAGCCCAGGAAAACTAACTAACTAGACACACAAAATGCATAATATATGCTATAATTTAAAATTTCATTTTATATCTTTTTGTATCATATTGTACTTCATTTTTTTGCCTAGTCTTCTTTCACACCGGCATGTTGCGTGACTGGAAATATTGTTATGTAGCAACAAGTCCTCCATTGTACCTTATTTTTGTTGTGCAATAAAGAGATTTTCATTCAATGTTTCTTACCATCAGTGATTGACTGGGATTAGTAAACATAGTTGTAATTTTTTGTGTTTGTTCATTAGGTATGATTTCTTCCTCGTGTCGCAGCAAGTCAGGGAAGGAACAGTATCCCCGACAAGCTACAATGTTATATATGACACCTCCTCACTGAAGCCCGATCACATTCAAAGACTGACTTACAAGCTTTGTCACGTGTATTTTAATTGGTCCGGCCAGGTTGGTATTTCAATTTATTATTATTACTATTAATAATTATCGGGCAAGGCAGCTCAAGTCTGTTTTGCTGGCATAATATGTCAATTACTACGGGCAAACCCACCACCCCAGGGAGTTCTAACCACATTGTGCCATTCTGTCTCCCATGGAGTGAACATAGACTTGATAATAGACAACAAAATCCACAGTAAAACTACGCTAGCTGCCCTTAACTTCTCGCCCGCATAGACACAAAATTTACGTCATATAACCCCAAATTGGTCTAAAAGGACATATCTTCCTTATAGACCAAAATAACCAGTTTAAATTCCTGGACAGGAAATCACTCATCAGGGAAAAGACCTCTGACAAATCATGCTATAGAATATTTCAGTAGTTGTTTGGCAAAGATAGATAGATGCCTTGCTAATTTCTGGCCCTTGTAAGGCTCTTGCATCTATGACAATTATCTAACTTCACATTTGTCATGGCCGTTTCTTTACGATTTCACCAAAACCCAACTGTCTCTTTGGGAGCTAACGGGCCCATGATGAGGTGGCCACGATGACCCATGTGTTTAGGGTCGGTCACACTCACGGGTCAACACCCATCCGACGGCCTCCACGCACGGGGTGCGAACCTGGGTAGGACACTGGGTCAACCAGTTTTCCCTGGGAATCAAACCTCTGGCGCTCCTGGACGGTCTGCGCACCGAGCGGCGCAAGCCAATCGATTGTGCTCTCCGACTAACAGTCGGGGGAGTGGGAACTGTATTGTTTCCTATAGAGCGGGGGTGGTTGTGTACCTTATGGCGACTGCTCTTGAATTGACCATTGGCCATCCGATCCTGGGTGAACAGCCGGGCAAAGGACGCCTTGGTCTGCGATAGATTCGGTCTACTCCATTTCACCGCTTCATAAGGGAGAGGACCGCGCAAGCGACCTCGAACTCGGAACCAATCGAGAGACCGGAGAAATCTGGTCACAATTGGTAGTTAGGGCGCGAGTGCCGCCCGCCAGGTAACATACCTGGCTATTCGCGGTATGGCGTTGGCTTCTAACGGGTTGTGGCGTAGCTAGACGTCGGATTTGTTATGTCCAAAGTCTTCTACGCTCACTGCACGGTCGATAGAACTCTATAGGAAACAGCACTGCAGTACTGAATAAGCAAGCGTTTTATATTAGTATGCATGCACTAACACCCCCTACAAACAAATTTTTGAAGATTGAAAACATGCCGTCGTGAGTTTCATTCCCATTGCTGGCCTTCAGAAACTTAAAGCCCCGTCGACCGACTCAAAGAATGCGCAATCGTTAGAGGTATGGAATTTTCGTTTACAAAATGGATCCGAATTTATGCAAAATTTATCAAAATTTGAAAAAATGCAAAATTACGCACCTGAAAACAGTTCACTAAAATTTCTCTGCGGATGAGATTAAATACAACAAATGAAGCCTACTTTAATATCGGTAATTTATTTTGCCTATCTGTCTCCACTTTAAAACAAAATACATTACTCGTAAACCCTCAAAATATCTTTTTTCATAGAAGTTTCTCAAAATGAGCTGATTGATAAATATAATCACTTTCATCGCCTAATGCTTCAATCAGTAAGTAGATATGAATATGCCAATGTTAAGAGCATATGTTAGGGTACTAAATGCTATTTTACAACCTCTGCTGAAGCAGCATTACAGAGATATTTACTTAAAAGATGTTAGTTGAATATCGTAGAAGCGAATGCTTCTTTATTAACCCCTCACGTTGCGAGGTAAAAACTCACCTATCACTTTTGCGCGCGACATATTCGCGCAAAAAATCGACGCGAGTCAACGGCCTTGAGAAAAACGATCATAACTTATAAACCACTAAACGGATTAAAAAAAGATAAAGAGAAAAATGATCGCATTGAAATTTGACATATAAAACATTATAACCTTATCTCGTAAAACGATTAAGATAATAATGAATAAATATTACAAAATTGGCAAACTGAAAAAACTCGCCTATAAAATCATTTCGATTTTTTTGTAAATGGGTGGTTCTCCAAATATTGGGAAAAACACGGTTCCGTCATGAATAACTATGTTCCCGATGTCCCATAGTATTCTAATATTTTTTTACATGTAGAACTAAAGTACCTCTAACTTTGGAATATTTAACATGTGGCTTAATCATAATTGAAGGTCCTGAAAAAAAATGTGAAACCATGAAACTCTAATTACCGTCCCTGTCCCTTTCTCCATTTTTCGACTTTCGAGTGAATGGCATTCCACACTTGTAAATAATAGAGCTGTTTAACTTATGTATCCATAAACTACGATTCCAAAAGCTTTATTTTATATGGTTTTAATAAATCATATTTCATATTTTATACCGTTTATAACGTTCCGAACCGATGTCACCACAATTTCTCAAATTACCGTTGCCAGTTTTCAAAACGTCGCACATCACTAATTATTACGCCAATCACTAGAAGGCGTTTGCTATAAAGTTTACCCCAGTGTGCCCTTTGCACTGATCTAGAGCGGACCTATCGGCTGCGCCTACTTTTGTCGATAAATTGCACGGTACGTCTAATTTTGGAGAAAAGTTGCAATTTGCGGTTATTTCATAATTACCTTCGCAGCGAAATTAAAGTGCGTGTTACTTGGTGGAGTTGTGGTGAATATTACTTATTATTAAGTTTGTTGACGTTAACATTTTTCTAGCATTACTTTTTAGTTTTATAGTAAAAGTAGCCCTAAAAAAAATAAAAACCATCAAATCATAATTACCGTTATCCTAATTACCCTCGCCACGATTTCAAATTACCGTCGCCAATTTGTATTTCAAAGGCGTTTATCTTTTTTTCTATGACAGATATTTAAAAAACTTTTACACTGTTATACAGTGCTCTTCAATATCTACAAAAAAAAAATATTAAAAAAAAATAAGAATAAAAAATTACATTCTTTGAAATCAGTGAAAGGACGCCGGATTTCCACATTTCTGGAGAACGACCAAAATACTGTTTTTGTAAATATCAAAAATTGTAAATACAGTTATGTTCTTTATTAAATGCTTTACCAAAACGATATTTTTTTTTTACTTATTTGCATACAAAAATACGGAAAAAATATTTATTTATTCAGCCAAGAAAAATTGTATGTAATCTCGTAAAAAAAATGTTTTTTAATTTTTAATTTGTGACTACTTATGGTATTTTTTTATATGAAATTCTTTCAAAATAACTTTATTACTACATCACTTCTTCTTAGAAATCACACCAGAACTTTGAGCTTTGTCTGATATTATAGAAAAATCTAAAGTTTTGAGAGTTTCCGCGTCCGAACCTAATAATAAACTTTGAATGCCCATAATATAAAATTCGTTAGATTTTTTCAATTATATTGTCTTATCATAGACTTATTATATGTCTAATAACTAATTACTATACTCCAAAGAGTCACATTTCATCGAAAAACTATGGAAAATCGCACTTTTTTCTCTCATAGTAATTATCAAAACAAGTTTCATTTTCGCGAGCCATATTAGAAAACAACATATAATGTTCAAAATACGCCTAATTATGTGATAACTTAGGATGTAAATGAAGCAATACCTATTTTATTAGTAAATTAAAGCGACATTACGTCATGTTTCGCGATATATCGGAATATTTCACAAACATTACAAAATAAAAACGGCCATTTTTTCGCGAGCCGTTTGTTGTTGCCAAAGTGTTTTCTTCGAAAATTCGTGAAAAACAGCAAATGGACTGTCTAAATTGACTAATCCTAATGCCTAAACTACTTAAAAATGGAAATTACTCACTTTTATCCGGTATACACTGCACTTATATCCACAAAACACTTCACAAAACACTTCACAAAACAACGATTTCGCGGAACTACGCGGCCGCCGCGCGTTGGCCGATCGACTGCCGTCTGACGTTTATGCTGGCTTTTTAATTCGCCGATCGATAAAATCGCCGCTGGCCGCCGGATTAAAGATTATTCGGCCATGTATTCAGCCGTCAGAAAGCATAAAGTACGACGATTCGAATCGTAAATTGCATTTTTCGCAGCGGCGAGCGCGATATCCCGTATGGGATGTTTCGGAAGTTAGGCGGCCGCCATACATATCCCGAAAGGGATGTTAAGTGGCTACCGGGTTAAATATAATGTCGCCGTTACGGACAGAACAATTCTAATTGGTCAAGTATTGAAAGTACAACAATATTAGCTTTTAGTAATTATTAAATATAAATTTTAGGTCTAAAAAGTTATTTTATATGCAGTATATGCCAATTTTAGAAAAATTTGAATTTTCTTTTTGCGAAGTTTCTATTTTTTTTTTGCGTAAATTCTGTCTCTTAGCAATTGTCTATAAGCACTGGATATTTAAAGAGAAAACACGCATTAATGGGACCGTAATGAAGCTTCCGTAAGTTTAATATTGTATGGAAGAATTTTGGAAGAATGGAAGAATTTTATTCTCTCATGGAAGAATTTTATTCTCTTAAGGGCCGATTTTTTAATCGTCAGATAAACTGTCTTAATAAGTATCCAAGGAATTATTTTATCTGTTGATTTATTCGTCGAATAACATTGGCGAGTTTTTCAATCATCAAATAACTGTGAAATAATTATTGGAAGATTTTTCGCTATGTTGGCAGCACTAACTTCAGACAATACACGAAAAGCGGGACAGAATGATAAAACTACTCTATATGCTAGAGCGAGAAGCTCTTAAAGAATATTTATTTGACATTTGCCTTCAACATAACCTCGAATTGCGCGCTTTGTCTATTTGTCGGTGCGTCTTGAATTTGCGAGTTTGTCGTATAAAAATGGAAAGTTTAATAATAAAACGAGATAGGTCTGTTAATTTCTAGAGGGCAGAGTCTGTTAATTTCACGACGAGTAATTGCATCATAGGTGGTACGGTACACATTGATTCCTATAACAAACACAAAATACTTTTTTGATGTAGGTACACAATAGAATATAAAGGTACTACCAATACATGAACTATGTGGGCATGTGTATAACCATGAGGTAACCTTTCTGTATTGTGTTTAATTTGGTCTTTAATCAATGTCAGCAGATCTGGACAGTTTCTTTTTGTAGTCTGAATCTTCGCTTAAATTCCGCATCATCTCATTGTACAAAATTATCAGGTCTTCCTACTCTTTGTTTTCTCAGAACCAGATTTAAGTAATTATACATTTCTGCTTCTTCAATAGCGACGTCATCTAACACAGCGAATAAATCTATTTCAACGCAAAAGATCACCAGAAATTATCACAACCTAACCTCTCACTGTCAAAATCAGTTTGACGGATCAATTTATTGGACGAATAACTCGTTATCTGACCTTCGGAGCGGCGGATAACTTTATTCAGTGAATAGTATTTTTATTCCTTGGATAACTGTTAACTAACTATAGAAAAATTAAATTTTGTACTATCTAATGAGTAAGTCCTATCCGACTGTTTATCTGACGATTGAAAAATCGGCCCTAAAAAAAAATTATTTTCAAAGCGAACAAATTGTTTATAATAATTTAAATACAATAAATAGTTCACTTTTTCTAATGTCAGTTGTGGTTTTTTAAAATTATTGTTCCTGTTTCCTTTTACACTGCCCAACAAAAAAAGGAGTGTAATGTGTTCAGGGTTCATCTATGTATGTTTTCCGTTTCTTTATTCCACCATTACTTCTAAAAGCTTGAACCGATTTAGAAGTGCATAGTATATAAATAAATACAAACGGAGCTGCCATGGAATTCACCGACCGGAGTCGGGCCCATCATAATACTATTTTTTTTACACTTCTGAGGGGTGAGCAGTGGATTCCGGACTTACGAACCGGCTGTGGTAGGTATAGGACAGCTGTCTTGCCACATGTGAGCGTGCACCTTACCACCCATTCACTCCCCCTTCGAAGCCATAGAATTTGAGATGCGCAAATCGCAGTTTTAGATAATTTTTCTAAGAAAGAGTTGATTATTTTTCTGGAAAGGCCAAGATCTTTAAAGAGGTGAAATAGAGATTTAGCTGGCAGGCCACGAGCGCCAACTTCCACCGCGTGAAGGTGACAGTGGAGCCGTTCCGGTTATGTTAGAATTGTTATGTCATCTCGAGTGTCGTAGGGTTACTTAACTGTCCAAATATCAAGGAAGCAGTTGTCTAAATGTCCAAATGTCAAATGAAAGGTCTGATTGAGTCATTCCAAAAATATACAGGGTAAGTTTTAATTAACCAGCATTCTTCAAGGGGGTGAATCAGTATGAGCAGGTGGACAACTTTTCATATAATTTTTGGGAACAATTTTTTTTTTAAATAAATTGATAGGCGTTTGAGCACGCTGCACCATCTAGCAGTAGGTAAAATATTTCTAATAAACAAAATAAGCGACATATTTTCTACCGCTAGATGGTGCATAGTGGTCAGCGCTTTTTATAGTATTTAAAAAAAAAAAAACAAATTAAAAGAAAATACTCAAAATATATTTTTTTTACTTTTTTCCACATTTTTATATTCAAAGTTGCTTACTTGCTCGTACTCATTCACCCACTTCAAGGATGACGGTTAATTAAAACTCACCCTGCATATGTATCAGCCTATATATGTATAAATACAGTAGTTCACTTTTTGTAATGGGGGTCGTGTTTTTTATTCCTTTTAATATATTTACTTGTTACTTTTTGTCCTTAGGTCAAGGTACCCGCTCCGTGCCAATACGCCCACAAACTTGCGACCCTCGCAGGTCAAGCCCTGCATCGGCAGCCGCATTCCAGCCTTGAAACGCTTCTCTACTACCTGTAGAAAGGAAATGAAAGCTCAATTTGTTTTTTCTTTTTACTAGCTCTTAAGAACCTAATGTTAGTTGGAGATTATACAGGGTAATGATGCATTAATGTTTCTATTGTATTTAAACTTTTAAGCGTTGTTTTGCAGTATCGGTATGGGCATTTTGAATGAATGGCGGTTGTGTTTCTTTCGACGCCCTGTGAAAATTACTACTACATTTTGATCTACTCTGTTTCTACTCAGCCCTGGATCTAAACTGTTTCCAAGCCGGTGCAAACAAGTTGGCTTTGGTTCCCATCCCCTCCAGAATTTCTTCTTCTTAAAGTGTCATCTCCTATCCGAGGTCGACGGTCATTATGGCTACTCGGGTCTGTGATGTTGCGGCATGGAACAACTTGGTGGTGCTTGAGTTGTACCATTTAGGGAGGTTTTATAGCCGGTGGGTTCTCCTTCGGCCAGGTCTTAGCGACTTTTTATCTTTCCTTGCAGGATTAATTGGAGAAGGTGGTATTTGTTACCACGCATTATGTGACCCGTGTACTGTAATTTCCTTCTCTTTATGGTTTTTCAGCAATTCCATTTTTTTGTGCATTCTTTGCAGCACCATCTCATTTCTGACTTATCTCTCCGAGATATTTTCAGTATTCTCCTCACATTTCGAAAGCTTCAAACCTTTTACACTCATTAATATCCAGCATTTGAAATAAATGATTTTAAAACTCACAAAACAAATATACTGCATGGGTTGTTTTTGTGAGCAGAGAATAAGAATCCCTGAATAAAAGTGAATAGGCATTTTGAGCCCACTTTTCCAATAGCAGTAAATCATTTACCTGTGACTTGATCCCTTTATATAAAACATTTATTACTAGAGCGACTGATGTCAATTATGAGCCGTTTCTGAGTTATATCCTATTAAATATGGCTAATTACCTGATTTCCCTTATATATGGCAACCTATATGGCACCTAACACATCCAGGCCACAGTATACCAGACAGTAGGTTCTTTTAGAACAAAATTGAAATCGAAGCGAATAAGTCATTTATTGCTCATCTTCCTCCACCTGTTGAGGGAAATATGTCCTGTCATTAGTCTCGACACTTTATTTGGGAGCTGTCATTAGTCCTGACACTATATTTGGGGTCTGTCATTAGTCCTGACGCTTTTTATCTGGGTCCTGTCCCGACACTGTTTTTGTTTGGGGTTTGTCATTAGTTCTGATACTGTTTTTACTTGGGTCTGTCATTAGTCTTGACGCTTTTTATTTGGGGTCTGTCTAGTTTGACAAATTATACAGATGTATTCACGAAGGGCTTGCATAAGAAACCAGTCATTGTTTTAGAATAATTAAGCAAGTAAAGTGCCATAAATCTACCTATTTCGTTGTTACCTCGTTAGATCTGTTTCGAAATCTCGTGTTTTGTTTTGTTATAATAAGTGTTTGAATTGCTAGGAAAATGTATAAACTACCTCACCGGCTGTATAAGAGGAGATATCCAGCTCCTTTAATGTATTTTCTTTATCAGCACAATTGTCAAAATAGTGAGTAATTATGGTATTAACCGCCCTACCTCTGGGTTAATAATTTAAAAGTAGGTAAATCCTTGTTTTTTGTTTTCATTACATTTCTCGATAACAATAAAGTGGAACGTCTCATAACAAGCACCTCTCCTAACGAGTATGGGAATTGTTTCGCTTAATGAGTGTTTCGCTTAACGAGTTTTAGCCTAACGAGTGTTTCCCTTAACGAGAGTTTCGCTTAACAAGTGTTTCGCTTGATGATTATTAGTCTGGAAACGAATTATGTTCATTATGAGAGTTTACTTGTTTAAAATATACCAGACAAAATATATAGCGGTTTTTTTATATTTGTTATATATAACAAGATAAAAACAATTTTTTCCACATGAATTTTGTAACATCTGTCGTTTTGGCGACGTTGCGGCTTCCGTTGTCTACGGTAGACAACGGCGGCTGCAACGTCGGGTGCTACAAAATTCACGCGGTAAATTCGTTTTTTATCTTCTTCATAATGTCACACAACAAAGTCTCCGATTTCATAGGGTTTTATATAAATTGTATAATTATAATTTCATATTTTTTCTATATGATAAAATAACAGCATTCGTTTAGGTAGGGCGGTTAATGCCATATCTTGTATTTATGATGCGACTGCTGATAAGATTGAGCTCTGAGGGGGAGTTCAGACAGAGGCAATGTGGCGTGGACGCAACGTGACTAAAATATACAGAAAAGGCATTCAGTCGCTCGGGCACCGCAAAACCGTGCGAAGTGGATGCATTATGCATTAACTGCTATTTTCATACATTTTAAGTCATATACTGCCATCAGTCATGTAATGATAGGTATTTCTCGACTAACTCATAAAAATCAATATTGAATTCCATATCGTCATGAATTTTCGTTCGGCGCGTCGCTTGTGACCGACCGCCAAGCGACGTAAAGAGGCATCCGCGCCATCAAGACGGTCAAACGGCTCTTCTGTCTGTATTGGCTTGTACGTTACCTTGGGGGCGCCTCAAAAACGCATCACATCCGCCACATTATACCAGACAACTAGAGCTGTCGACTACAACGGGACGAACCTGTCACCTCAGGAAGTCTTAACGATTTGTCGTTCTATCTCCCGTGAAGTGAACGCAGAACACTTAGGACAAAACAGTCCACCGTCAAGCTCCACCAACATGCCCGTAAGAGGCCAACGCCTTATCCGCGAGAACCAGGTATGTTACCCAGCGGGCTTACACTCGCGCCCTTACTTCCAATTGCTACCAGATTGCTCCGTTCTCTCAACTGGTTACGATTTCGAGATTGTTTGCGCAGTCCTCTCCCTTACTAAGCGGTGAAACGGTGTAAACTGAATTTATCGCTGATCACCGGCTGTTCACCCGGAATCGGGTAGCCGATGGTCGTTTCAAGAGCAGTCGCCGTAAGGTCAGCAACCACCCCCGCTCTATAGGAAATAGTACATCTTCCAGACTCCCCCGACTGTTAGTCAGAATGCACAAATGATTGGCTTACGCCGCACGGTGCGTAGACCGTCCAGGAGCGCCAGAACATTGACTCCAAGGGGAAACTAGCCCCAAGGCCAGTCCTACCCGGGCTCGCGCTTCATGCGTGGAGGCCGCCGGATGGTTGTTGACCCGTGAGTGTGACCAACCCTGAGCAAATGGGTCTTCGTGGCCAACTCAGCAAGGGCCCATTAGCTCCCAGACAGTAACTTCTCTTAGAACAGAATTGAAATCAAGGCGAGTCCCGAGTCGTAAGAGCTTGCATATGGACGCCAGATGTCCACTACTCGGCCGACGCGGATATTTAAACGTTTGAAAAAGTCGCCAATCTTCACCCGCGCCTGACTAACCAAAGGCGTTCGTCGAGACGTACCCCTCTGCTTAATTCCCTCGCACCCTATCCCTGCAATGCGCTGTCGCTCGAGTCTGTTTTTGGTATACTGTGCGCCCGCATCCGATGCCTGCTCTGCGTCGCCTCTGTCATCCCCTCTACGGAGATTCTAATATGTCTTCACTCGAATCACTCAAGATTGCAGCGCTAAAAATTAGGCATATTGGAAACACTGCCGTTTGACGACCTCTCCTTGTCTTTGCCAAGTGGGTTGTAGGTCTAAGTGGGTCATTTGTTAGCACACTACGTTTCTTTAACGATTTTTGAAAGAAATAATTTTAAAATTACGGTTTTGGGGTAATAACACATCGAACATGCTCGATTATTCCCCTGTTGTTATTTTCCTACGATTGTTATGTAGGCACTGGAATTCTCGTGCATGTTCTAGATGTATTGTAATCCTTTGTGATATTCTTAATATTAAAAATAAGGTATACACTTAAAAACCATCGTTTAGATTTTAAAGCGGGCTTGAGGAACAGGGTAAGAAGGAAGCCAGCCCTCAAAAATTTGTCATACTAATATATAATAACGGTGGTTTATTCAAGGCCATGCTTCAATGGTAAGCTTTTACAACAGTGGAGGGAAAAATAGAGCCGATAATTGAATAAATACTGATAATACGAAAAACGCCGATCGGCTTGCATCGCCACCCAGGGGTTAATTCAACGACTTCTGAATTAATATCATTCGATATTCATTACTAGAATTTCTTTGACAATTCCAATTGGCAACTGTGATTACGCGGGAATTATCCTTGCAAATTCTGCTTGTAAATCCCCACAACTATCAAATGAAGGCTTACGATCGTCGTTATTTTTTGTGAAAATGAGATACGAATGCTATCTTGTTCTCAAACGAATCGAAGAATAAATCATAACCTGCCCATAAATTAGAAGAATAGAAGACGGGAAAGAACGATCAAAATCCAGGCGGTGACGGTGGACATAGATCGTTCTTTCCTGTTAGTTCCAGAGGTAAGGTAATTTTTTTTTTTTTTTTTGTTGTTGAGTGGGGCTTTTCTAAGGTCTTTATGAGCCTTGTAACACTGCGACCATTGCTGATCTATTGTGTTACCTACTATAGCTCCTACTATAGCTCTGCGCTAAGCCTCGTGTCATTCAAGAGCCGCAGCAGGCTTTTGGCGCCAGATTGTTTTACCTCCTCAGGTTAGAAGTAATGACCATCCAAGTGGCTGTATCTTTTACGTATCAGGTAAGGTATCTCGATGACTATAGGAAATACTGATCAAGTGTAATAATGACTTTTCCACGTTTCGCTTTTTTTTCGAGGTATAATTAAAATGTTTTTTTTTTTTTTTAGAAACTTATTATAATATTCTTATATTAGTTTTTTTTCTGAGGTGGAATTTTAGTAAAATGTATTTTTTTTTTGAAACTGAAATGTGTTTGGTTTTCAGGCATTATATATTTTGTTCTCACTCAAACCCTTGCTAAAATATATTTTTAGAATGTGTAACGTCCTTTCTGGGAATGGTACGGCCGAGTTTTTACTTCACAAGTTTAGGGGTTGACCGCTGGAATGCTCATCGGTGGTTTTTCCGTTGCGACAACTCGCGGGCAGCTAAATCCCGCATTTATGCAATTATTATGTAATTATATGCGAAATCATTGAATAAGCCACCATTATACATCAGTATGCATGCACTAACACCCTGTACAAAGAAATTTTTGAGGGTTGAAAACATGCCGTCGTGATTTTCATTCCCACGGTTAGCTTTCTTCTAAGGGTTGAGTTAGTAAATTTTAAAAATGGAATTGTTATAAACTTCAATACGTTGATATTGATCATTGTCCCCTGTAACCCCTTCATTTGTTATATGCATAATAAATATTATATGTCGATATGTATCCGATACATTTTACAATATTTACGATCCCTGCGAAGGAGGAAGTAACGACGGAAGAAGGCGATGTGGTTTGTAAACCCCGCAAAGTTTATTTTGTTATTTTTAGCTGTAAGTAGTTTGTAAGTTTCTCGACCACAGAGTTGGCGTTTTTACTCTCATTCCTAAAATACGTTTCGAGTCCTGATATGACTATCCGTCCGTACAAAAATGGATATCGAATGGTGCTAGTACCTCTAAAAAGGTACACCCACTAAGATGCACAACTAACGTTAAAAAAGCCATAATAATTTTATCCGTCATTTTGAAAACAATGTAAGTATCAAAAAGTGAATTTTACAGGAGATAAAAAACTGTTTTTCTTTAAATATTAAATTGTTTCACTGTTTTTTAAAAGTTAAGATTCGTTTTTACTTTTAGGAAATATTTCCATTTTGAAGACAGTCAGAAATGTAATATACGGTTTTTTAATAAGGGTAAGGGCTGGTCGATGTTGACAGTCTACAATAAAACAAGCTGGGTGTGAAGTAAAAACGAAATTCTTTTTTTATTCGATTGACTCATGTATGCCATTATGTATGGAATATCTTCTCCATCGTTCCCTCGTTACTGAGGATCGTGGCCACTAGACAACAGTTTGCCAGTTTGCCTACGAGGTTCCTCCACTTCGACCTGTCTTCTGCATGGCGGGTCGCAGATTGTATTGACCCTTTTGTAACTTCTTTGATAAGGTCGTTCCAGTGATCTGCCTCTGCTTCTTCTTTCGTCCACTTGACCCCCGGAAAGCATTTTCTCCAGATTCTCTGGGCTTCTCCTGGCAACATGACCGAAGAACCGCAGGACCCTTCTCATGCATACGGTGGAGAGCCTCACTTGGATGCCGAGTTCTTCCAGGACAGATTTGTTGGTGCGGCGTGCTCTCTATGTGATTCCTAGCATTTTACGCCAACACCACATCTCCAGTGCATCGATTTTGGTGCGTATCCGAGCCTTCAGGGTCCATGTCTCCGATGCATAGAGAAAGATCGAGAAAACCAGAGCTCGAACCAGCCTGACCTTAGTCCGCTTGATACCCCGATTTTTCCACAGCCTTTCTAGCTTGCTCATGGCCGATCTTGCCATCTGGCTTCTGCGTGAGGCCTCCTTTTAGCAGTTTCTGTCGTTGCATATCATGGAGCCCAGATAGACAGTCTTTCACAGCTTGAAGGTCACTCAACTCGTTGGTGCCATTGCATGGTTCCAGTCCGGTCCACAAATATGAGTTTGGTCCTGCTGCGGTTCATGTGCAGTCCATACTCCTTGCTTTCCTTCTCCACCCAACTCATTTTCATATGGAATATAACATCGTTCAAATGTCCGCTGCGATTTTGCAGTGGCACTAATCCTAGCGGTCCAATTTTCAATGACGCCGCATAGATCCGGCTGAATTTGAGCGATGACCTGGGTATTGACACCACCAAAACAATACAACCGCCACAGACTCAACATTGAACCACCCTTATTAGAGAAAGAACCCTATACTCTGTGAAATGCCTAAACAGGTCCTTATTTATCATTGTCAAATTCAATTCATACAATCGACTAACAGAAATTCACATATTCTTATGTTGCAAATAAAACAATCGATTTTTCTTGTTTAATTTTTATTAACTTTTATATTTCGATTACAGCGTAGATCGCAGTATCAGTCAGGAAAATATTAAATTAAAACTACATTTATAAAACGTATAATCGATAGGAGTTGTGGGGTTATCGAAATAAGTGATCTTGTGCAAAATGCCACTATTGGGTTTTCGAAATGACTGATTCAATTATCGAAATCAATCAATATACCGTGAATCGGGACTCGAACGTATTAAATTTGTATAATTACTATAAGATGTATTTCAGTTATTTTTCTCGTATCATTTTGAACATTTGTGTGGATTAGAAGTTAGTGGCCTAAGCCGTTTCGAGCTTGCGTGTAAATTATAAGAAAGGCATGAATGTTGGCGTTATATGTACTTATCATTAGGGAAACGTCGCTCGTTTCATGTTCGTTTCTATTTTTGTAATTTGTTTTAATTAAAACCGCCTACGTCTGGCAGAACGTTGTTTTATTTTGTACATGAATTCCTGAATTCCCCGTCTGCCTTATAACCACAGTAAACATATTAAAGCAGTAGAGAAAATAGGCCCATTTGTTAAAATAAATATCTGGAGCACTACGTTTGTCCCTTTTTATTGTTTTGTCGAAATGAAAATTTATTTATATTTATCTGGCTTTTACAATGATCAAATAATCGAATGAATTTATCTAGTTTACAAATAAAAACGTAAAAACATCAACATTTTAAAGGGCTCTAGACTAGCTAGATGATCAACCTTCGCGTCGCGGGTTGGGAGGGATTGTAAACTGCTGCAAATATGCAAATATTTTTTTAGAGTATTTACCAAAAATGCCTAATTTTGTAGTTTTATACTAGGGAGTCGCGTTAATTAGACGTAATTGATTGGTTGATGATTGATGATTTATTGATGATTAACGTCATGTGACTTGACACATCGCGTCACCTATGGTATTATATTTTAAAAGAATATTTGCATATTTCCTGCAGTTTACGATCCCCTCCGAGCCCGCGACGCGAAGCTTGACAAGCATGCTTGATCGTCTAGAGAGCCCTATTCTGCCATCGTAAATGAAAACACAGTAACTTGAAAAAAGACATTCTGAGAAAAACGCGGTCAAAGTTCAGTTGTTAAATATTTGTTTTCATGAACAAAGTAATCAATATAGAGTATTTCTTTTAATCTTTAATGTTAAAAAATAGTTAGAACTTCAATTCTGCATAAAAATATATATTTAATTATAATTGTTTAATTAATTAAATTAGATATTGTGTTTTAAATTAGGAAAATAATTTGATAAATTTTATATTTTAAGCTATAACACCGTCACTGAGTGGTTACTGTGTTATAGGTAAATTTTACCCATTACTGTGTTCTAACCATGTAAAATAGATATATTTTTTTAAATTAATAAAAAACTGCATGCACCTTAAACACAGTAATTGAGGTACTGTGATTAATTAGTGTATTAATAATAATAAATAAATAAACTTAACAAAATTTTACCTAAAACCACAGTATCTGAAGAAGCCATGTTGTAACCAAACAAAAATATTTCTGAAAGGCTTATAAGTATTTAAAAAGATCACAGTAAATAATTGGTTACTGTATTTTACCTTGGAAAAATTATACATACTGTGTTTTTTATTTAAAATATTCTGATTTTTTGAAAAATATCGTGTAAGTATCCATCGACAGACAAATCGAAAAATTTGCCTTAAATAGTACTCCAACTCGTGATTTTAAGGAACCAAACTTGTATAAACACAGTAAATGAAGTTACTGTGTTTTCATTTACGACGGCAGTATTCTTCGTTATTATAAATTGGCTTATTTTTAATTGCACATCAAGAAACTTATCACCCATCAATTTATACTTATGGGCCTATCCACATATTACATAATCACCGAGGGGGAAGGGGGTGCCCTTCCTGTATTATGTAATCAACTTTGGTCACTGCATCGCAAGTTTTTGGTCTAAACCTGCACAGAAATACGGCAATGCCACGCTGAAGTTCCGCCCCTCCCCTCCCCTCCCCCCCTCGTGGATACTCCACGCGCTCGTCTGCGATTGAGTCGCCCGGGCCTGTTCCTGGAAGCTCTGCGGTCTGAAGATAGGTATTTCTAAAATAAACCAAAGAGTTCAAGATTTTGTAATTACTTTAAATTAATCTGTACTAATATTATAAAGAGGTAAAGTTTGTGAGGTAGGGAGTAATCTCTGGATCTACTGAACCGATTTTGAAAATTCTTTTGCCCATAGAAAGCTACATTAGTGTGAGTGTTATAGGCTATATATTAATCCGAAAATAAAGAGTTTTTCGTGGTAGTCGGATTTGCAAAGTAAGTCGGAGAAAAAACGGTCGAATGAAATCGTTTCTTACGAACGCTGTCTTAACGATGAGAGATATATGATTGAGTTCCAGAGAAAAGTTCTAGAGCTTGATAATGCCTACAGAAAAGTCAGCGACAGCATATGTCTAACTTTTATATTTAAGTCACAAAAAGTAGTTTTTTATATTAAAAAAATAATTTAAATCGTTAGGTCATGTTTCAATTCATTCAATTCATATTTTCAACAATTATGAATTCTTATCAAAATAAGTGAATTTATCGTCTGTGTTTAAAACAAAAGACTTCCCTTTTACTGTATATAATTTCCTATTTACTGCATAAATGGTTAAAGAGATAATACAACATAGGTATGGAACCGCGACCGTATCTCGGGTTGGAACTCCTGAAAGATAATATATTTTGGTACCAAATAATAACATTACATCTAATATAGTATACAGAGACGTTTTGAACAATTAAAATAAACATAATTTATTCAATCATAATCATTTCATTCACTTATTTGAAACCCGGTAATACAGCCAAATTGGCATGCAAATATATACATACATATGCAGTAAATAGGAATATAATAGGATATCCCTCCTTTTGGCAGTCAGGAAATAAATCATAGCACACAGTACTAACCGAACCACACTCATAATTTCATCACAAGTAAAAATGTTTACCGCCCAACGAAGTGGGCACGGGTCAGCTAGTAAAGCATATTTTTAAAACCACTTTACAAACGCTGGGTTAGATTCTTCACTTTTTCTGCAAATTCGGTTGATTACGTAATCTTGGGGGAGGGTGGGGGGGGGGGGGGGGGGGGGGTCAGGCTGCTGATTACGTCTGTTGACATGGGGGATACCAAAAACGTGATTACGTAATATATGGATGACCTCTTATCAATCAAATAAATATATTCAAGTATCATCAATACTGGTTGCACATCAAATTAATCAGGGCATACATCAGGGGCGTAGCTACCGCCGTATCTGCCGTATCAATTATACGGGGCCCCTGGGCCACGGGGCCCCCAACCTGACCTGACCTGACCTGGCGACCTGAGTAGTATGTTCGAAATATTACAACTGGAGAAACTCCTGTCTTCAAACGAAGAGATATTAAACGCTTCCGGAAAACTGTCGGCTAAATATACAGTAAAGACATCTCAGTTATTTTTTATGACCAATTAAAGGCTCTAAAAACATGCTTAAAATCTGAGCGGATAAAATTCAATAGTCTTGCAGTTGCATCCAGTTTTCTGGAGGTAATAACAGCATGCTTTTTATTCTTGACCCTTCCAGTTACAACTGCAACTGCTGAAAGAAGTTTTTCAAAATTAAAACTGATAAAAAAATACCTAAGAACTTCGATGGGACATGAACGCCTGTCAGACCTGTCACTATTGTCCATAGAGGCAGAAACTTTAGAAAAACTAAAGTCCTCATCAGCTATATATGATTTAATAAATCAGTTTGCCGAAAAAAAGGCAAGGAGAGTGTATATTTAATTTGAATTGTTTGGAAATTTTTTGGAAAAAGTGACAGATAGATAATTATGATGAATAAATATTTCTTTTAATTTTATGCATACATTTTCCTTTCTTTTATGTGAAATCTTTACCGTTCCTAAGGGACCCCAAACAAATTTTTATACGGGGTCTCGCCAAGGCACGCTATAGCCACTGGCATACATATGTTACTATAAAAGCCCGAATAGTGGTAAATCTTCAGTTTCACTAGTAAATCTTTAGATTTACCATCATGACTTGGTAAATATATTACACCGGTCGGATGGTAGGTTCCGTTATGTTAGTTTGCTATGAACCACAACGCACGAGCCGTGATAAGCAAAAAACGTAACCACTCGTCTCGAGGCGGCAGTCGTGACTGACAACGTGACTGCTGACCAATGCTGACAACATTGCGACAACCGCTTATATTATTGTAGAGCCGTGCATCTGTGTGAGTGCGTTCATTTTGATCGTTTGTACGTAGCTTCCATACTGCTTTGACCTTCAATGCCAAAATTATTGGACAACAATTGGTGACTTTTGCATTCCGCCTCCAATGCACTGGAAGGTAATGCTCTATGACTGGACGCCAGAGATGCTGAAATTTTATTTGAATGCCTTTCAGCATACACTTCCAGACCCCAGTAACCTCGCTCGTTGGAGTTATGCCGAGGATAGTTCATGTCCCCTTTGTAGCAATAACCCTTGCACAGCTAGACATATACTAGCTAGCTGCAAGGTGGCCTTAGATCAGGGACGGTACACTTACCCGCCATGCCAAAATGCTCGCTATTATTCGCTAGGTAATTAGCCTCTCAGTGGCTCGTGCCAACAAGGGTTTGACACTACCCTCCAGAACCCCAATACAGTTTGTGCAGGATGGCTCTAAAGGCAAAACATATTTAACTGCAATACCTTTCTCAATAATCGAGAAAGCTTCAGATTGGATTCTGGAGGTCGATTCGGTCTCTAAGCAGTATACATTCCCTGAAAGTCTCGGATGCACAGCCCTGCGTCCAGATATAACTCTTTATTTATGTATTTATTTATTTATTTATTTATTTATTTATTTATTTATTTTCATAACAAATCAACATTACAGTTTCTACCAATCCGTTGATATGCAATATACACATAAATAAAAAAAAAAATAGAATTCTTACAAGTACATACATAACATGTTTAAATAAGCGTTAAATACAAATACCGGCATTAAGAATAGAAAAACTTACAAACTTACAGTACATAAGAGTGAAAACAGTTTATATTATTCTGCCATAAACAAGTAGCGCAATGCCCACACCTTGAAGAGATGCGGGCTCGCTGTAAAAATATCAAAGTCTGGCGCTGTCGAACATAGCGCATTTATGTGCCGCAAAGCTCGTGTAAGCAGACTCCATCGACTTAGGTTGGTGCGCGAGGACGGCTCCGCAAATAGATTATGAATGCGAGCACGATTATAATTGTCCGGGACAAAGAGACAAACCTTCGCTAGCATGCTAGGATTATCAACTCTTCCCCTAATCAGCTTGAAAACGTAGGCCATGGCGAGCATTTCTCTACGCAACTTAAGAGAGTTATAGCCCACCATGCCTAGTAGGAAACTAGTAGGGTATAAGTACGGATAATATCCGTACCTACTGCTTAAAATATATAAATCGTAAGAAACATTTTTGAATTTTTTCCAACATAGTGATATAAAGATCCTGATGTGGATTCCATATAACTGCATTCGTTTCCAATCTGCTTCTCACAATTGAATTATACAATGTATGCATAACCCGTACATTGTGAAAATGCTTTAGGTTGCGAATAACAAACCCTAGTAGCTTAAAAGAGGACTTAGACAAATTAGCAATGTGCTCCTTGAACGTAAGCTGGGAATCAAAGAGAACTCTTAGATCTTTACTCTCTATCTCGGAAGGTGGCCCTTATCGTAGAATTAACTGGTCCTTGGGAATCAAATATCCCAAAAGACCACGAGTACAAATTAAATAAAATCATGATCTCGCAAATGCCGTCACCCGGAACGGCGTCACTGTTCACCTTCACGCGGTGGTCTGCCAGCTAAATCTCTGTTTCACCTCTTTAAAGATCTTGGCCTTTCCATAAAAATAATCAACTCTTTCCTAGAAAAATATTTAAAACTGCGATTTGCGCATCTCAAATTCTATGGCTTCGAAGGGGGAGTGCATGGGTGGTAAGGTGAATGCTCACATGTGGCAAGACAGCTGTCCTAAACCTACCACAGCCGGTTGTTAGTTCGGAATCCACTGCTCACCCCCCAGAAGTGTAAAAAAAATGTATTATGATGGGCCCGACTCTGGTCGTAAATTTCCATGGTTTGTATTTTATGTTTTTATTTTAATTTTATATATTTACTGTGTTATAACCCTAAGGTCGGACATCTTGAAGCAGTCAGGATCCACCGCTTTAAGTTGCGACTGCATAGCGAACTACAATCTTCTAGCGAACTACATAATTATGACGATGTGAATGTTTCTATCTCGAATATTGTGGAATGGTTCACAGCAAACAATCTGCTACCAAATGAAAAGAAAACAAAATGTATAAAATTCTCACTTCCAAAAGTAAAGCAGATAGAGCCAAATATTATCATAAAAAATGAACGCCTAGAACTGGTCGATTCCACTGTATTCCTTGGTATTACTTTAGATAAAAAGCTACAATGGGGCCCACATATTAAGAAATTGGCCGACAGGCCAATTTCTTAATTTGTGGGCTTAATTTCTTTCTGCGGCATATGCTGTAAAAAAAATCGTAATTTAACAGATATAGACACCGCGAGGCTGGTTTACTTCAGCTATTTTCACAGCTTGATGTCGTATTGCTTGCTGTGGGGTCTCAGCTTGCTGTGGGGTCATGCTGCTGACGCTGATAAAATATTAAACTACAGAAACGAGCCATCCGCGCTATTTATAAATTAGGTGCTAGACAGTCGTTACGCGGAAAATTTAAAGAAATCAATATTTTGACACTTGCATCTCATTACATCTATGAAAACTTAATATATGTGCATAAAAATAAAGAACTGTTTTTAAAAAACTCTGATAGGCATGGTGTCAATACTAGAAATAAAAATAAACTTGCTGACCATAAAAGTCGACTCTCCAAAACCACAAAATAATTCAAAGGGCAATGTGTACGCTTCTACAATAAAGTCCCAGAAAACATGCAAAATTTATCTGTGATACAATTTAAGTCATTTATTAAGAAGAAGCTGTACTCAAAGGGCTACTATAAAATAAATGATTATCTAGACGACAAAGACCCTTAAAAAAAATAAAATGGTTACCTCGATGATTTATATCACGTTATATGTCACAATAATTTGTTATAATGTCACCATACTTTAGTTTTTATATCATTTATGTATGTTTGTATGCATTATTGACGTCAAAAAGTTACGATTTCGTACTATTTTGAATAAAAATCTTATGATTATGATTATGATATGATATGATTCTATTCATTGGCATACACGGACCGCTCGAGCAGTCGCGACCGCTTCAGGCGGTCAGCAGCCTGATGAAATTTCATCATGTGGTCGAGCAGTTGCGAGACATACACTGAGTGCTCGAGCGGTCGACTGCTCTAGCGCAGTTATCCTCTGCGACCGTCACCCCTCACCACCCTTGCAGTATACACCAACCAGTAGCTATACTCTCGAGCTACAGGGCATTCCGGGAAGAGGGTGCGAGGAATGTGGGCAGAAGGGTACGTTTTGACGAACGTCTTTGGTTAGCATTACTTGCAGGCAAAGGCTGGTGACATTTTTTAGCGTTTGGATATATGCGTGGGCCGAGTAGTGGGACATCTGGCGGCCATATCCGAGCCCTTACGAATCGTGACGTACTCGCTTCGATTTCAATTTTGTTCTAAGAGAAGCTACTGTCTGGTATACTGTGCCACTGTCTGTGAACCCTATTATGCTGTCTAATATTTCTAGGAAACAAAATTTACCTATTTTTATTTTATTTTTTAATTTATTTAGAGAACAAGACATTGTTTTATTGCAGTCCATTGTAACATTAACACTAGTGGCTTAAATGTAAACAGTAGCAAAATAGAGAGCAACGCAGATCACATTTTTTTCAAATCAACGCCGCCTAACTAGGCCTAAGCTCGTACTAAGGCAAGCGTACTAAGTAAACAGCGGCGTGTGCATACTTTAGACTACCTACTTCATTTTAAATTTATTTTGCTAGGCATCAAATAATATTAAAAATTAACTAATAATAATAAACACTGTAGGTATAATGGGAGCTAATGGGCCCGTGATGATATGGCCACGAAGACCCATTTGTTCAGGGTCGGTCACACTCACGGGTCAACACCCATCCGGCGGCCTCCACGCATGAAGTGCGAGCCTGGGTAGGACTCTGGCCCTGGTCAGTTTCCCCTAGGAATCAAACTTCTGGCGCTCCTGGACGGTCTGCGCACCGTGCGGCGTAAACCAATCGACTGTGCATTCTGACTAACAGTCGGGGGAGTTCGGTATACACTGTTTCACCGCTTCGTAAGAGAGAGGACCGCGCAAGCGACCTCAAACTCGGAACCAATCGAGAGACCGGAGTAATCTGGTCACAATTGGAAGTAAGGGCGCGAGTTTCGGCCCGCAGGTAACATCCCTGGCTATCTCGCGGTTAAGGCGTTGGCCTCTTACGGGCTTGTGACGTAGCTAGATGGTGGACTGTTTTGTCCCAAGTCTTCTACGTTCACTCCAGGGAGATAGAACGACTAATCGTTAAAACTTCCTGAGGTGACGGGCTCGCCCGTTGTAGTCGACAACCCAAGTTGTAGGTATAAGTTGGGAGCTAATGGGCCCTTGCTGAGTTGGCCACGAAGACCCATTTGTTCAGGGTCGGTCACACTCACGGGTCAACACCCATCCGGCGGTCTCCACGCATGAAGCGAGAGCCCGGGTAGGACTCTGGCCTTAGAGCTAGTTTCTCCTAGGTGTCAATTTTCTGGCGCTCCTGGACCAGGGCGGATCTATATAAGGGCGTTTTGGGCTGCAGCCCAGGGCCCCGTGGATATAAAGGGGCCCAGCCTCCATTGACAACAATGGACAATATTGTGAACCGAGTTTCTACCGAGGCTAGTGCCTTGTCAATAGGTAACTAGTAATCAATGTTTATTTAAATTTTACTTATATTAACTAGCTTTACAATACTTGCTTAATTAAGCTACTAATTAAGATATTATTACAATTAGTATTAATGTTGTTTAGTAGTAATAGCATTAGTATTAATGTTGTTTAGTAGCAACGTTTTCTTACGCTAATCGATTTGTCTATTTTTAGTGAAAAGTTAAATGTCTTACAGTTGTGTTTGTGTGTCTGTTATATTAAACAAATAAAATATTGTATTGTCCTCTTTCTTTCCTATATTGTGTACCTAGTGACCTAGGCATTATTATCAAAAAAGTTTTTTGACAAAATGGCAATTAGTTGATTAATTAGGCAGGCCCCCAAGTAATATTAGCCCAGGGCCCCACAAACGCACGGTCCGCCCCTGTCCTGGACGGTCTGCGCACCGTGCGGCGCCAATCGATTGTGCATTCTGACTAACAGTCGGGGGAGTCTGGAAGCAGTACTGTTTCCTATAGAGCGTTTCGTATTAAAATCCTGGTTGCCAAGTCGTATGACGTTAGCAATCTAATACGCTTTAAAGTTTAAATCAATGGCTACACTTGCTATTATCTATTATATATATTCATGGGCGTACCCAGCTTTTGGCCCAGGGGGGGGGGGGGGGGGCAAATCAGAAATTTAAGCCGGGTCCACCGCGTACTACACGAAACATTAGGTGCATGTAGTGTGTAGTATAGGTGACGCCCGCAGGAGATCCTACTTTATCGGTAGTAAAATAAAATAAATAATCATATATAAATATAATAATTTATTTAATTTGAATTGTTTAATTAAACATCTATTTAAAATGTAATTTTCGAGGATCTTCAGCAAAACGGTTTATGACGTCTTCTGTCAAAGAATCGCCCATACTGTCTACGTTTTTTATGTACACTAAGCATACAAAGCCCATTTAACCTGTCTTCGGTCATTGTTGATCTCAGCCATGTTTTAACGCGTCTGAGTGTACTGAATGACCTTTCAATTGTAGCCGTAGAATAAGGCATCGCCAATAAAATTTCTAGTGCTATTCAGGGAAGGGGGAAATGTTGACAGATAGCGGAAACAACACGAAAAAAGAAGAGAACTCTCGAGGTGCCATGGACATCGTCACAGACCACCAATAAAATTATTGTAATTGTAATAAAAAGTGCAAAATATATTATTGCAATTGTAAAGTAAGTCGTACCGACAATAGTAGGTACCTAGGCATACAAAATCCAGGGGGGGGGGGGGTGGGGGGCAGCTGCCCTCCCCTGCCCCCCCTGAGTACGCCCATGTATATATTTATTTTGACACTATATTTCAATTTTTCATTGTTTAATTTCATGTCCAACGCATTTTTTTAGAAAAACAGTTCATGGATGTCTCCTCCCTATCTTGTGTCTCTTTCGGTAAACAAAGTAACAAGTTGAGACGTGCAAATTGAGTGAAAGTTGTCAATAATTCAATTTACTCCTCTTCGCAGTTTCGAATGCTTTTCAAAAAGCACCCTACTTAGGTCACTTCCCTTTCCTTTTCAGGCTTCCGGCTCGGAAACAGAAGTGGAAAGGACTTCAAAACATGCGCCTCAGTAATTTCACCGTCGAATTCTCTGAAAATAACGCCACAAATCAAAAATGTTGCAATAAATTCATGTCTAATGCACTTTCGCAAATTAATACACCTGCCGAAACTTGACTTCTCATTCGTTATAAGGCGTGGATGGGTTATTTTTGTCATTTTAATTTATTATTTAGTTTTGTTAAAAACATACAGCATAAAAATTAACATATAAGCATAATATATAACAGTAGTAAAGCCAGTGATGTTTTAAATTATGTGCTATATAAGGATTACAAAATATGATAAACAATACCAACAAAGAAAACCAAAGAGAATTTAAAACTTACAGTTAAAATCACTATGTGCGAGTGTATGGGTGTTGGTGTGTGTTTGTGTGATGGAGAGCGTGTATGTTTGCGTGTGTGTGTATGTGTTTGTATGTGTGTGCATGTATGTATGTGTGTGTGTGTGTGAATCGTTTTTGAATACGCTCAATCCTCAGTTTGTATGTTGCATACTGCGGAGACCAATATTATATTAAAAGCAAATTCAAGCAGTCTGCGTACGTATGCTACATAAATGGTCAAAGAATTAGTGTTTTTAAGAGGTCTACAAACTCTCATAATAAAACCGCGGGTGCTGTAAGCCCTGTTGACGACTGAATCAATGTGCTTATCCATTAAAAGCTTGCGATCTAAGATGACTCCTAGATCACGCACTTTCTACTTCCAGGATTTCCACATTGCCAATTGTATATTTAAAGTTAATCAGATCGACATTTCTCTAAATTATTCTACATAGACCATATCGCCATCCCACTAATGAACTTTATAAGGACGCTAAAGTCCTTGATTGTAGGCAACTTTTTCTAAAAACTTCCCTCTTAAGGCTATTTTTGGACAATAACTCAAATTTAGGAATAATTCAGAACCGGCGACCAACGAGACAAGTTTTAGAAAATAGCTTAATAATACCCAGAATGAAAACATCATTTGGACAAAGACATTACTCTTTCATTGCGCCGAGATTAACAATCTGATCAATATGGAAATAAAAATGAATTTTACATTTAGGAAATTCAAAAATAAATTAAAGAAATGGTTATCGAATCATGACAGACTAACCATACATCAAATGTTAGAAATAATAGTTTAATAAAACTTAGGTGCACAAATTATTAACATATTTTCAAACATGTATGTTGAGTATATTTTACATTCGACTACCAAAAATTATTTGACTTTGTTGTTATATATTATTTTGACAATGAATTGTACATTTTTGAGTAGGTATTTTTATATTATATTAAATATTAATGACTGTGTCTTTCATTTCTCACATTTAACTTTATTTATATTATTTAATCAAAATTTATATTATATTAATTGCCGATTATATAATGGAATTGCATTTTATTTATTATATTATCTTTTAATATTTTTTATTGTTATTATTATTTTTTGAAGACCACATTTTACGGCAATTTAGTGTTATTAGCTTTTTACTAAAACTTGTACATTTGTAAGCAATCAAGCAATCAAGCAAACTTGATTGTAATATTAGAGTCCTGTCCACCCTAGAACGGGATAGTCCCAGTTGGGTGACAGAAACCAATAAGCAAAAGGTTAAGGTTTTGCCATTCGGTTCATGTTATTTTTGTAAGAAAATCAATGTCTTATAGTAATTAATTCTTAAATAAATAAAATAAATAAAGAGTACATATTGTTATAGATTTCTGATGCGACAGATTCGCCCGTTGTAGGAGACAATTCACAAGTATGGCATTGAGCAATCTAATCAATGTAATGCCCTTTTTAAGGCGATTTAGTTTTATGAGCAATTTACTAAAATTTATATAAGTTATTGTAATATTAGAGCCCTGCCCACCATAAAACGTGCTAGTCCCAGTTAGGTGACAGAATCAAATAATCATAATCATAAGTTTTTTATTCAAAATAGTACGAAATCGTAACTTTTTGACATCAATAATGCATACAAACATACATAAATGATATAAAAATTCAATTATTGTGTCATTATAACAAATTATTGTGACATATAACGTGATAGAAATCATCGAGGTAACCATTTTATTTCCAAGGGTCTTCGTCGTCTAGATAATCATTTATTTTATAGTAACCCTTTGAGATGACTTAAATTGTATCACAGATAAATTTTTCATGTTTTCTGGGACTTTATTGTAGAAGCGTATACATTGCCCTTTGAACGATTTTGTGGTTTCGGAGAGTCGACTTTTATGGTCAGCAAGTTTATTTTTATTTCTAGTATTGACACCATGCCTATCAGAGTTTTTTAAAAACAGTTCTTTATTTTTATGCACATAGAGTAGAGTGGGGTAAAAGTGCGCGGCGTCTAAAGCGAAGGTCAAACCAACGCGTCCAGGTTGCGGTCGCGGTGGCGTCCACGATAGCGATCAGTTACTGCAATTGTACTTGTAACGACCTGTTCAAACCAAACGCGTCCTGCGGATGGACGCAGCGATCAGTACAGCGTTAGCACGCGCGATCATCGGGCGGCCGCGATCAAATGGTGTCGACACGATTCGCACGCTGCACGCCAATAATTTCGTCTTTTGTATAATGTCGGAGACAGAAAAAATTATTGCTGAAGTGAAAAAACATGAAATATTATACGATACTTCTCATACATATTACAAAAATAGAAGATTCAGAATCAGCGCGGTGAATATAGCGTGGTGAATTTTATTTTGGCCTATTTGTTTACGTATAAAATTTAAACTTTGAATGCCTATATTTCGCTTATTTATTCGACCGACAAAATTTTCTTCCAGATTTAGCATTAAAATGCTACAATCTATTAGTCTAATATTTTTTTGAGAGGTTCCTATACTGCAGTTATTACAAATTCTTACCTTAAAGTGATAACAAGACGTTCTTCTGGTGAAATTGGACTACGATAATTCGTAAACTCTTTTGTGATATCATCTTTAATCATGTCTAGAAGTTGGTCAAATAATTCCATAGTCATTCGATAGTAAATGTAAAAGTGCTCTTCATGTTGACGTAGTTTCGGGTGTAATGTGTGAAATTCGCCTTCTAAATCCCTATTTGTATTAATACTATGTACCCAAATCCTCGTCTTTTTTCTGAAATAATAAATAAATAATTTGTTCACGATCAGATTATTTCTTACTCCAGATAAACTTAAATACCTCGTTTTCTTTTCTTCATCTTCAATAACTGCTGCTAATAGAAGAATTTCGTCTTCGATGTCACTGTCTTCCATAATCAGTTCTAGGAATTATTGCAGTATAGGTACCTTTCTCAGAATTCGAAAAAACAAAGAAATACTACTAGGTTAGATCATTGTAATGCTAAATGTGAAAGAAAAAAGCTTCGGACGCGTAAATTTTCGAAACCAAATTTACATACAAAATAATTTTTTTTTTTTACCTCAGTTTTTAATTAAGGTTGTTTTAAAAAAACCTAACCTAACCTACCGCCAAATAGGTGTTTATGTATTATTTAAAAAAAAACTACATACCGAAATGTATGGGTTTGGCGCTTTTTTGAATGCCTATATCTCGCTTATTTATTGAGACCGAATAAATATTATTGCAGATTCGGAATCAGCGTGGTGAATATAGTCTGGTGACGTTAAAAAATCAACAATCTAGAAGAGGTACCTATACTGCAATAATACCCAGTTCTATTATCACAAAACACAGTAGCTAGCAAAGATTACAGTAATAGGTATAATAGCTAGCAATTATATGCCTCGCCGGACGCAGATGAACGCGTAGGTCGCGTATTTGGTGTGAACGACGTTTGCACGCAAGTAGATCGCTACTGTAGCCGCCACCGTGAACGCAGATTGGACGCCTCGGTTTGAGCGTACCTTTAAAGTGCGCAGTGCCAGTATTTCCGTTTCGGTGAACCATGGGTTGGCAACGCTAATTTCATTTAGAAGGTGTCATGGCGGATTGTTGTTATGTGCAGTGACAGCCGGCTTGCGTGAACAAAGTCGAAACCATGAGGTAAACTTCTTTTTTTATTGTTCTGATGTATTATTTTGATTGTTTGCAAATAGTATATTGTGAATAAATATAAACCAAAGTGAATAATTGTTTGGACAATTCAATAAACATGTTTATGTTATGCGTTATGTCATACAAGGCATTTAGAAATATTTCCGATAGATAGCAGCATTTGATGGTGATAAAGATTTTGTATTAATGGGGCAAATGTGCGCAAAGTACGGTGGGGCAAAAGTGCGCGCGCACTTTTACCCCAACTGGGATTTCTTTTTCATTTATTTGTTTGTGCATTAGAACAGATATAAGTCCTTAAACATAATGCCTTAATTACAATAAATTCAATTACAGGATTATTTTACTAAATTAGATTATCGATTTTGTTTCAGGAAATACCAAAGGAAGACCGAGAGAAAAATATGTACTCCAGAGATGTTGGAAATAGCTCGAAAGAGACTAAAAAGGGGAGATTCAAATCGCGGCATCGCCAAAGATTTGGGTATTACAGAGTCTGCTCTTCGACAAAGATTAAAAAAAGGATTTGGCGTTGAAAAACTCGGACGATTCACTGCAACCTTTACAAAACAACAAGAAGTTGAATTAGCTGGTCATTGTAAAGACATGGACACTTCTTTCTATGGTCTTACATTCAAAGATTTAAGACGACTAGCCTTTGAGTACGCCGAATCAAACGGCATCGACCATAAATTTAACAAGGATTCTAAGACAGCAGGAAAAGATTGGGCATTGAACTTTATGAAGAAATATCATCTGTGTCTGAGAACTCCTCAGCAAACAAGTCTTGCCAGAATCATGGGTTTCAACAAAGTGCAACTGAATGTGTTTTTCAGTAATTTGTCCGACCTTATGATGATACATAAGTTCACGTCTGACAACATTTACAATATGGACGAAACCGGTTTATCAACTGTTCCAAATCACGTACCAAAAGTAATTGCTGCCACTGGCAAAAAAGCTGTAGGAAAAATCAGCTCAGCTGAGAGGGGTCAGTTAGTTACGGCCATCTGTGCAATAAGTGCTGCTGGACAATACGTACCCCCGGCACTCATATTCAAAAGAAAACGGACGAAACCAGAGCTAATGAATGGCGCACCACCAGCCTCTGTGATGCTTATTTCCGACAGTGGATATGTGAACTCAGACCTTTTTTTGGTGTGGATCAAGCACTTTCAAAAATATATTAAGGCGACCAAGGACAATCCAGCCTTGTTGATTCTTGATAACCATAGTTCGCACTTGTCGTTGGAGGCTATAATATTTTGCCGAGATAACGGCATTCATATGCTGTCAATCCCACCTCACAGCAGCCACAAAGTTCAACCACTCGACCGATGTTTCTTTAAAGCACTCAAAACTTACTATGCAGAAGCTTGCAACAACTGGTTGGTCAGTAACCCAGGAAGAGTTATTACACAGTTCCAGATAGCGGAATTATTTGGCAAAGCTTATTGCAGAAGTGCTACGGTAGAAAAGGCTGTCAAGGCTTTTAAGATTTGTGGGATTGTTCCAATTGATCCTGGGATATTTACGGATGACGATTTTGCACCGTGTGCAGTGACAGATATGCAGCAACTTGATAAAGAAACACCGATACCCTCAGAAGCAGATTTGGAGGTCAATCACAGAATTCCGCTATCTGGAGGAGGCGATGTAGTCCCATCTACTTCAGGCTCAGCAACTAAAGAAGCAAATGCTCCATCTACCTCTGGTATTCAACAAACAGAAAACTCACCATCTGGAGAAACTCGGAACAATGCTTTGGCCACCAGCAAGCCACCGCCACTTAAACCAGTCTCTCCTGCACAAATCAGGCCGCTCCCAAAAAGGAAGGATGCACAGCAAAGAAGGAGAAAAGGACAAAAGTCCGAAATAATTACCAGCTCACCATTTAAAAATAATTTACAAACTTCCAGGGCAGTAGGTTCACAGTTTAAAAGAAAAATGACCTCTACCGATACTCAAGCTAAGCCCAAAAAAAATATCAAAAATAAGGTTTTAAAGAGAGCAGCAATCTGTCCAGGGTGCGAGGAAGAGTACGAAGATCCTCCAACGGAAGATTGGATCGAGTGCAAAAATTGCAAAGAGTGGTGGCACGAGGCATGTTCCTCTTACGAAGGCAAAGGCGAATTCTACTATGACAACTGTTGAGTAGGGAATTGGCCTGCCATATAGTTATAACTACTTTTAAGTATTTTTAATTAGGCCTACAGTAGCCTACATTACGATGTTACATTACTTATTCATATTACATTTCAATAAATACAATATTCTGTAAACAAGCCATGCTATTTTAATTATTAATTATTAAACCCTAATCCTGCGAACTTTTACCCCACCAGATTCGCACTTTTGCCCCACCGGTGGGGCAAAAGTGCGTTTTTACCAATTTTTTTTAAAAAAATTATCAAAAGTCCGGTGCTTACACTAGAAATGAAAACGTTATACAATTTTAATAGGAGTAAGATTGAGAATGTTTATCAATCTACTTTAGAGTTCTAGCTTTTATAACAAAAAAAATATACCAAATTAAAATCTAAGTGCGCATTTTTGCCCCACTCTACTCTACATTAAGTTTTCATAGATGTAATGAGATGCAAGTGTCAAAATATTGATTTCTTTAAATTTTCCGCGTAACGACTGTCTAGCACCTAATTTATAAATAGCGCCGATGGCTCGTTTCTGTAGTATAAATATTTTATCAGCGTCAGCAGCATGACCCCACAGCATAAGATTAACATTTTCCCATTCGTTACCTGTTATTTTTGTAGGAACAATCAATGTTTTATAGTAATTAATTCTTAAATAAATAAATAAATAAATAAATAAAAATACCTTACACAATCAATGATGTCACGTAGCACACTTAAATTAAATTAATAATTTATTTTAAGGTATTTATTATGTCTGTCTCATTTTTGAATCGTAAATTGGGCTTTATGTTTACTTTACGATTTATTATTGTGTTGAAATTTAAACTGGGCTTCAAGATACCAGCGCGCTTTCATGGTTTCTTCTTCATTTCGCGGTGGTGTGAATGCCTGTTATGTCTGGAGTGTTATTCCGCTGTAGCCACTAATTACAAGGGGCTAATGGGGGGTATCGGTCTGGCGGCAGGCCAAACAGCTACGAACCCGCTCTATATGAGAACGCCGTCATAACCCAGCGTTAACGCCAACCCCTCAACGGTCGCGGCGGACCCCGATATCACCAATTTTTGGTGACCCCGAAAAATGTTGAGATAGACTGATAGATAGCATTCTATCTTTCTGTGATGTAATTAGCCTATATAATAAATTAATAGTAAAAAAAAAACACTAAAAACACACTTTTATAAATGCACGTAAAAACCACATCATCAGACCTTGAAACCTAATCGTGGTCAAAGTTCATTCCAAGACTTTTCTAACAAGTCCAAACACAGCTATGATACGATGTTCCATCGTGAAGTTCCAGTTCATATCTTCCGACCCCATCATCAGATCAGTTCGACAGTACCATATTATTGTATTGTCATCAACTATATACAGCTGCCAATTTTCATGACGCTACGATCCTTGGAAGATGGTTAAATTTATTTTTAATTTTTTTTATTTAGAGTAGGTATTACAAAATTTAACTAGTACATTTTACCATGTCACACTGTATGTAAATGAGGCAATAGCAGAAAACTGATTCTTATTGTGACTGAGACATGGTTATGACCGAAAGTCGCCTAACTAGGCCTGAGCCTGTTCTAAGGCAGACTTAAGCAATTCTCTTTGCGCATTATGATTACTATTTATTAACAATGCATATATTTCTAGACACAATCAAATAAAACTAATTATTAAAATAGTCTACAAAAAAATTAATTTAAAAATAGAAAATTCAAATCATTTTAAAATAAAAATAAAATAAAATAAAACTAAATCTAATCCAAATAATAAATAAAACAAAATTAACATTAGAATAATCAGAATTAATAAAAATGCAAATTGATTGTCACTTTTTAAAATATCAATTGCTTAATAGAAATGAAAAAATTTAATGAACTTTCGTATTTTTGTCAATTTATAAAAATGGAAAGTATCTCAATATTTAATGTTAAAATTATGTAAATTAAATTAAATTAAATTAAAACAAATTAAACTAGTGCTAAATAATAATAATAATATACATCAGAAATATAAATATATAAACTTAAATCAAACAAATAATCGTAAAATATAATTAAAATGGAATTGAAATCAAATACGTAATTAAATTAAATGAAATAAAATAAAATAAAATAATGAATAGGTACAAATTGTTGAAAAATTAAAATATAAAAAAAAACGTATGTTTAAATATTCTTATCGCAATTATTAACTAAATAATTATCTTTAATTCATTCTGAATGTGTTGATTTTCCTCTTTTAAAAACCATGCTGTCAATAGTTTTTTAAAATGTTTCCCATTTTCTTCAGTTTTAATGTTTTCCGGAAAGGCGTTGAAAAATCTTGAGGCACAAAAATCTTAGTTACCTTAGATTCCATTACATAGTTACATACAGGTCGACCTAATAAAAGCGTGTTAATAAATTAATAGTTAAAAAAAAAACACTAAAAACACGCTTTTATAAATGCACGTAAAAACACTTAATCGTGATCAAAGTTCATTACAAGACCTTTCTAACAAGTTCAAACACGGCTATGATATGATATTCCATCATGGAGTGCCAGTGCCTATCTTCCGGCTTCATCATCAGACCTTGAAACCTAATCGTGGTCAAAGTTCATTCCAAGAGTTTTCTAACAAGTCCAAACACAGCTATGATACGATGTTCCATCATGAAGTTCCAGTTCATATCTTCCGACTTCATCATCAGATCAGTTCGATAGTACCATATTATTGTATTGTCATCAGAACTACACACAGCTGCCAATTTCCATGACGCTACGATCCTTGGAAGATGGTTAAATTAGTTACCTTAGATTCCATTACATAGTTACATACAGGTCGACCTAATAAAAGCGTGTTAAAAATACGACAGATTGCACTAATAAATGAATGTTATTATTGTTATTGTAACGATCCTTAAGTATCGTTACATGCAGTCAACAAATGCATAAATTTCCAGTGAAATGCACTGACACGAATTCAGCCATTGTTCTACCTCGTGTAGCGATGAATCAGCACGATGAAACAATACTTTTACTCGGAATATTTTGGATTGCATCATTTTTCGGCCTATATAAAGCGGCGAAAATACGACCAAAGTATCATTCCTCGGGTGATCATCTCCGCCAAGACAGCGACGGCATACCCGGTACCACTTTCACGAGGCGAGTCAACGGGTCCGGCTTCTTGGGTACCGTTTTCCTTCCTTTCCTTATCGAGGCGAGACGCATCAGTCTGCATTCCCACAGACTCGAGCCGTGCCCAGTACGAGATACTAGGAGCACAAGTACAATCCTTATCCACACACCCTCGTAAGTTCAGGCAGATAGCCACTACATTCGCGTCAATATATCCTTTTCGGAAAGCGTAACAAACTGGCAATATCGAACTCTCAATAAATATACCTTCTGATACACTTTAAATCGACTTTTAATACGGAGATAACCCGCAAGTTGACACCATCACCTCACACCGAATAACTTGGAGTCTAGTGAGGGGTGGTCCCTCACATTATCATTGGTTAAACAATTCCAATGTAACAATCAAATAAAATAACATAAATTCCTAAGTTAAAACTCACTCAAATTCTACAAAAATTTAGATAACAAATATTGTTTCGATTGTTTTATAAACTCAACATAATTATTTATATCTTTCAAGTTTTGTGGCAGCTTGTTATACAAATTCACGCTTCTATACATCGTTGTGCGTAAGAACCCTGAAAGGGCAGCCTACAATGCATGGATATAAAGTGATTTAAGCCTTATATCGTGCGTGTGTATATATGTTATTGCGTTAAACATGTTAAACATGCTTTTTAAAATAGTTATTTCTCATAGTTGTCATTGAGTCACTGTGTAATCACCTCACGGCTGAAAGAACCATCTGTATCGTTGTAACAGCCTGAGGTGTCGGGTTCGCCCGTTACAGATGATAGCTCCAAAGTAGAGCCATACGTGGGGCCGTAGTCCAGCGGATTGGTCGTGAAGCCAGCTCATTCACGCTCACTAGCTGGGCATCTGGGGGTGTCAACTCAACGTGCGAACCCCAGGGAAGTTTAACGACATCAGCTCGTTCTATCTCCCGTGGAGTGAACGTGAAAGACCGTAGACGACTAAAGACAGCCCACTTTCTAACTCCACCGACAAACCCGTGAGAGTCGAACCCCTTACCGCGAGACACTGGGAAGTGAACTCAGCGGGCCGAACTCACGCCCTCAACACCAGATTCGGCCGGATTTCTCTGACCTCCATTCTGGTCACAGATTCAAAGTCGCTTGCGCGGCCTCTACTTGATGTTAGCGGTAATTCAGTTAGAATTTAATGCAGACCATGGCGCCCTTTTATACCCGTCAAGCTCACATGGGATCGGCTGGCTATTTTAACGGAAAATTTCAAGGTACCAGACATCTGGTCAACAACCACCCCCCGCTGCTGAGGAAACGTACGTTTCCAAACATACGTTAAGTAGCTAATGGGCCCTTGCTGAGTGGGCCATGAAGACCCATTCTGTTTCAGGGTCGGTCACACTCACGGGTCAACACCCATCCGATGGCCCCCACGCATGGGGTGCGAGCCTGGGTAGGACACTGGGTCAACCAGTCTCCCCTGGGAATCAATCCTCTGGCGCTCCTGGACGGTCTGCGCACCGAGCGGCGCAAGCCAATCGATTGTGCTCTCCGACTAACAATCGGGGGAGTCTGGGAACTGTATTGTTTCCTATAGAGCGGGGGTAGTTGTCTACCTTACGGCGACTGCTCTTGAAATGACCATTGGCCATCCGATCCCGGTTCAGAGTCGGGCAAAGGACGCCTTGGTCCGCGATAGATTCGGTGCACTCCGTTTCACCGCTTCGTAAGGGAGAGGACCGCTCAAGCGACCTCGAACTCGGAACCAATCGAGAGACCGGAGAAATCTGGTCACAATTGGTAGTTAGGGCGCGAGTGCCGCCCGCCAGGTAACATACCTGGCTACTCGCGGTAAGGCGTTGGTCTCTAACGGGTTGTGGCGTAGCTAGACGTCGAATTTGTTATGTCCAAAGTCTTCTACGCTCACTGCACGGTCGATAGAACGATGGATCGTTAAAACGTCCTGCGGTGACGGGTTCGCCCGTTGTGGTTGACATCTCAATATATACGTTAAGTAATTGATTTTCTGTATAAATAGAATATTCAGATGAAATCAGGCCTTGGCTACTTGACGGAAAAGTTTTTGGGTGATATAACCGTTTTTTTTATTGTTGTACTTATTACAGCGCGACTATAAAACGGTTGATGCTAGTAGCTAGGTCGCCTTATCTTACATAGTAAGTTTCCGGGTTCGATTCCATGGCTGAGTCGCCATTTTCCGTTTGAATAAAATAACCAAAGAGAATGTTTTAAATTGCGAGCTTCACTCCACTCGGCATAGCCATAATACGCGACATAAAAACAATGTGTTATTGCCTAAAGTACGCTTGACTAAATATCAAAAAACATTTTTATATATTAGTTTTAAATTGTTCAATGCTTTGCCATCATCAACGAAAAGACTTGAGATGGCAGCATATAAAATCTGCTTGAAAAATCAGTTAGTCAAACATGCCCTTTACAAACTGGACGACTTTTATGATATTGCGTCCACAATTGCTTGATTATAAATATCCTTATTATGACTATACTTTCGAACTAAGTTGTAGATTTTATTGACATTGTTTTTAATTACGCATGTTTCAGAATTTTTCTTTTTATGGTATTGATTATTATTTGTTTGATTATTGATTATTTTGTAAATTTGACTATTTTTAAGTAATCACCTCTGATTACAATTATTTTTTTCCTTTTACTTAATCAAAGCGGTTTTATCATCCGGTAAATTATGATTGTAAAATTTGACATGTTCCTCAGTATTGTGAAATGCTTTTATGGAATGAATAAATGATGATGATGATGATGATGATGATGATGAACCGGAGTTGTATTTCAATTCTGTCGATCAAATGAAACAACAAGACAAACACTTACACACATGTTACATCCACACACTTGACACATGTTAACCCTCACTCGTTTAAGTTGCAGGCTATTAATTATTTATTCTTATATGATACCGTCGAATCGCCTTACTTTAGACAAAACTTCAATTAAATTTTGATTGACTTTTTTCCACTTTTTAAAAACTTGCCATCCCTACTGTTACTGTCATCGGAACCTTCAAGCGTCTAAGTTGCTTGTGCTCATATTTTTTCATTTTGTTGAAGACATTTTGTTTATATCAGATTACGAAGTCGCGGCACGAAGGTAAGCTTTGTTTTTATCGAAATAAACTTCGAAATATATCGTGATGTAGAAGAAGAGACATATTTAGTTAGAGTACAACTAAATAAAAACCATATCAACAATATTTAAATAAATCACATAAAAAAAAGAACACTAAAAAATACATATTATGCATTATGCCAAAGCATTCTTTGTTATGGCATAATCGGGTGGGGTGGTGGTGCATCAACTATCCTCCAGCCTCTTGAAGTAGCGCAAAAGTGTATACTAAAAATTATCGAGCGTAAACCGTATCGATATCCTACGAACCAGTTATATAAAGATAGTAATATTTTGGACCCAAGACTGTTGTAAATTAAGATAGCCTTGATACACGCAAAATTCAAAATGCCACTTATTAACTCACGAGTGAGACTCACCAGAGCTGCAAAGAATGACGATATGATAGTGCCACGAACTCGTACGACTTTCGGACAGAGACATTTCAACTTCATAGCACCGAGAATGTACAACTACCTGCCTGATGTCGTTAAACGCATTGAAACCAAAAACAAATTTAAAAAATCGGTTTCTAGGTGGCTTATTACAGAAGGCAGGGAAAACATCAATGGAATGTTGAATATTGTATATTAATTTTTTGTATATTCATTTTTCGCATTATTCTTCAATTTTAGACATATATTTTTACTTTCAAACATATTTTACTTTTACTCTACATTTTAATAATTATTATCAAAGTAATAGAATTTCTACAAATTTTAATTGTTTTAATTTTAATTTTATTTTTTTTATATAATAATTATTTAGTAATTTGATTAGATACATTTAAACAATATTTTATAAGGTCTGCCTTAGGCGACTTTTATTCATTACTATATCTCCTCGAGAATCAGTTTTTTGCTAACGTCTCATATATATATACAACATGATATGGTAAACTGTACAAACGAACTTGTGTAATACTATAAATAAATAAATAAAAATAAATAAATAAAATTTGCATTAATGGTGTAATAAAAATGTTTTTTTTTCTAAGGTTTTGGCTTTTTTAGTGGTAATATTATTTTTTTTCAGGTTTTTAAGGTAGATTTTAAGTTCTTTAACGTGTACTTTGTAAGAATTGAGAAGATTAGCATGCATGCCATTGATTCGGCACCACAATTTAACATTAATAATGGATTTCATTTCAATCTTTAGGTGTTTTTTTTTTTTCAAAATAAAAATATTACGAAAGCTTTTTTTTCTTTGTATTTTATACTTATCGATTCTTAATAAGTTTAAAAATGTCTCAAGGTAAAACATAAGGATCTAACATGATTGTTTCGTGTATTTTTCATGCCTGTCTCAAGTATGGAAACTTTGGCAGCTAACATGAGACAGTAGGTTTTTTTTTTTTTTTTGTGTGACAATTTAATGTAATATTATATTTCCGTGTTATAGTCACTTTATAGACCTTCACCTGAAAATTAGTTGAAAGTTTGTTGCCATAATTAAATCCATTGTACATGTATTTTTTCTTTAAAGTCAAAATCTGTCTCAAGTAAGGCGACTCGACGGTTGCTATTATTACGATATAAGTGTCATTCTATTCGTATAATTACAGTGATATATTTTTTATTTTGTCTTTTCAATGCCTTGGTTTTAATGTAATGTTGATTAGTAATAAGCGAATAAACAAATAAATAAAAATAATTAAATAAACACTTCATATTGGGGTTAGTTGTACCTAACCTTTATGCCACAGGGCTGTGTTTTGGGTATTTTTTCAATGTCGCTGCAGCGCAGGGTTGACAGTGTCCATAGTTCGTAGCTGTCTGAGAATTTGGGACGACACCAAAAATAGAATATCAAAACCGCCCCCGCTAATGGAGTTTATATGTTAAGTGTATCGCAACACTCTAACTTTACAAAAGCATTCCCACGTCTGAATTATTAATCATTGGAATCGAAATTCACAAAAATGATTACTACGGCCTAGTTCCGCCATTGTTCGTATTGCTAGTTGACTACCTATACCCGCGGCTCCGCCCAAAACAGCCAGAGAGGGCTACGAGGAGTTATAGGGGCTATGATTTCTTTGCGGAATAGCATCCGATGCAACCTATAGGCTATTGTTTCCCAACAGTCAGTTATGCACATATTCAACAGGTACTTGTGCTCATATTTAGCAGACACTTGTGCTCGTATTAAACAGATTTTCGTGTTTATAATTAGCAGACGCTTGTGCTCATATTTAACAGACACGTGGTCATATTAAGCAGACACATGTTCATATTTAACAGACCCTTGTGCTCATACTTAGCAGACATTTCTGTTCATATTTATCAGACACGTGCTCATACACTTGCAGACACTTGTGTTAATATTTAGCAAACGCTTCTGCTCATATTTAGCAGACACTTATGCTGATATTTAATAGACACGTGCTTATATTTAGCAGACACTTGCGCTCATATTTATTAGACACGTGCTCATATTTAGCAGGAGTATTTGCTCATATTCAACAAACTTTTATTCTCATATTTAGCAGCTATTTGTTGTCATATTTGACAGATACTTGTGCTCATATTTAGCATACACGTGCTCATATTTAACAGGCACTTGTGCTCATATTTAGAAGGCACTTGTGCTCATATTTATCAGACACGTGCTCATATTTAGCAGATACTTGTGCTCATATTTAGTAAATGCTTCTGCTCATATTTTCTAGGCACTTGTGCTGATATTTAACAGACACTTCTGCTCATATTAAATCACAGATTGCCTGACTAAAACCGCTGACCAAATATCTCTCCCGGTCACCTGACGCGACTGCCAACGAACCGTAGCATCTTAAACCCAAAGAAGAACAATGAATAGCGTACAGGGAAAAGCGATGAGCGAACATAAAGCCAGTCATTACCCACCTGGTGGCATACAATCGTTATCCTCAGATCCATCGAGTCGACTCGATGGCTTTGCCAATGTTCGTATTGTTCGATGACTTCTTGTGCATATCGGCTCCACCCAAAACAGCCAGGAGGGTTACGCAATGTAGATTTTACTTTAGAGCTGTCACCTACAACGGGCGAACCCGTCACCCAAGAAGGTATAACGATATTGATCGCTCCCTACAAAATCTACTCCCTACAAAATTTAAACAGCTGGAGGACATAAAATTAAAAAAAAAACATCAAGGAGATGCTGATAGGCCACCCTTGCTATAATCTGGCCGAATTTGAGGGTTACGATTTTTCAAATATTGCACCCATTTAAATTACTTAAAAAGGCGAGCGTTATTGTCTCATTATTTTATATGGTCTTATATCTGTACTTTTAGTTTAAAATGCATAACGTAGATTTCATTTGATTGTTTAACATTTTACTGACAATTTGAATATTACGATGAATATTTTCACTACGTATCTTTTCGAATTACTAACTACTTCAAATATTAGGCTTCTATTTTGATTGTTTATATTTATAGTTTGACAATCTAGTAGTTAATTCTTGACTACCTATGTATGTTCAGTATAGAGTAGTAACGAAACTTACTACCTAACCCAATTATTTTGACACGTCAAAGAGCGGTCTTTAGCCGTCAACACGACGAAAATGTAATGTAATCGTTCTGGGGACGAAGATACTTCACCGTTTAGCTATTACTATGACTGCGATTCTCATGTTTAAAGTGGTGGTGATCGTCATACTGCAGAACATATACTATCGTCGTGCTCATTGCTTACGCACGCCATGGAAAAACTGCAGGTCGTCATGAGTGGCCACATAAGTGGGTATTCCGTTTGGCACTCTGAACTAGTCACTTTCGAGGTGTCATCTGCAACGAGCGAACCCGTCACTCCAGGAGGTTATAACGATGTGTAATCGATTTTTCCACCTGGAGTAAACATCACTGGAGACAGCAACACAGTTCACTGTCTAGTTACGCTAAGTCACACATGAGAGTTCGACACCTTACCACGTTGCACTGGTAAGTGAAACTAGCAGGTAGCCTCGCGCCCTTACTCCCAGATTCGGCCCGATTTCTCCGTCCTACCTTCTGGCCCCGGGTCCGAAGTCGCTTGTGCGGCCTCTACCTAATGTAAGCGGTAATTTAGTTCGAATCTAACACGGACCGGGGCGTCCTTTGCCCGTCTTTTACTCGGGATCGGGTTACCAACGGGTCGTTTCACAACTAGCTGACAGATCAACAACCGCTCAAAGGAGCGGTTGTTGGAAGGAAAAGTCGTTGTTGCTCCTAAGGAAAAGTCCTTAGGAAGCGGTATATCGTTTCCAGACCCATCCAGCTATTTACCGGAGTGCACAGTCTATTGGCTGACGCCACACGATGCGCAAACCGTCCAGACATCACCCGGGGAAAACTCAGTGTTGCAAGGGGGGCAAGAGTCCTTACCAGGCTCGAACTTCTACGTGGAGGCTAAAGGATGGAGGCTGACCCGTGAGTTGGGCCGACCCCGAAACGAGGCGGGTCATAGTGGCCTAACTGCACGAGAACTATTAGCCGCGCTACAGGGACTATACGAGCGCTGTATGTTCACTGAAATCTCACCGATGTTGAATACGAATATTCAGGGAATGACTGCGAATATTGAGGAAAAATACAGACCCCTTTGGGGGCGTCCTTTAATTACGTGAGGAATTTAGAGGGGAGAGGGAGAGGGGGGAGGAGGGGTCCCAGGGGAGGAATGTTAACCAATCTCACGTAGGATGGGTGGGGGGGGGGGGGGAGGGGTCCCTGGGGTCCTGGCAATTATCACGTTTTTTTTCTCACGTAACAGTGTAAAATTGTGAAAAACTGGGTTAACAAATTATTTTTTTCTGAATAAATCCTACGCAATCAAGCACAGATCAACATATTTACACTAAAAATACGCATTTTGAAAAATCTCACGAGAGATTAGGGGAAGAGGCTGGGGATCGAGCCAAATCTCACGACATCTCACCATGAGGGGGAGGGGGAGGGGGGTAAAAAAATCGTTAAAATCGCCCCACGTAACTGATGGACGCCACCTTTCGATTCGAAAACCCATACATTTCTCAAGACCAGCATCATTTGTCAGCGATGTTATTACATTTAAAAAGCTAGTGAACGACAATACACGAATATATAACATAAGTGGCATTGAGGGTATCAATAACAACGGACGAACCCTTCACCCCGGGGACTTATAATGATGTCATTTTGTCTTCCATGGAGTGAACGTAAAATACTTCGTAGACAGGGCAATCCACAGTCATACTCTTGCGGTGTCGACTACAACGGGCGAGCCCGTCACCACAGGAAGTTTTAACGATTAGTCGTTCTATCGCCCTGCAGTGAACGTAGAAGACTTTGGACAGTACAATCCTACGTCCAGCTACGTCACAACCCGTGAGAGTCCAACGACTTACCGCGAGTGAGCCAGGAATAAACCCGGCGGGCTCGAGATACTCGCGCCCTCACTTCCAATTGTGACCAGATTTCTCCGGTCTCTCGATTGGTTCCGAGTTCGAGGTCGCTTGCGCGGTCCTCTCCCTTACGAAGCGGTGAAACGGTGTGCACCGAATCTATCGCGGACCAAGGCGTCCTTTGCCCGACTCTGAACCGGGATCGGATGGCCAATGGTCATTTCAAGAGCAGTCGCCGTAAGGTAGGAAACCACCCCCGCTCTATAGGAAACAATACAGTTCCCAGATTCCCCCGACTGTAAGTCGGAGAGCACAGTCGATTGGCTTGCGCCGCTCGGTGTGCAGACCGTCCAGGAGCGCCAGAGGTTTGATTCCCAGGGGAGACTGGTTGACCTAGTGTCCTACCCAGGTTCGCACCCCATGCGTGGAGGCCATCGGATGGGTGTTGACCCGTGAGTGTGACCGACCCTGAACACATGGGTCATCGTGGCCACCTCATCATGGGCCCATTAGCTCCCTACGCTAGTCATACTACGCTAACAGTCTATAAGAAAGGGACGCCTTATCGCAAGACACTGGGAAGTGCACACAGCGGCCAGCCTCACTACCAGATTCGGCCGGATTTCTCCGACCTCCATTCCGGTCAAAGATTCGAAGTCGCTTACGCGGCTCAACTCACGATTCAGCTCCTATTCAGAAGCCTTCTCGAGTGGAAGGCTACCTCGGGTAAGACTCACGTGTCTCAGACCTCAGAGCTGGTGGACCGGTTTCTCCCGGCGCGGTGGGGCGCCACTGGACGGGCTGCGCACCGGTCGGCGATGCCAATCGGTTGTGCGTTCTGACTAATTGCTGAAGGGGTCTGGAGACTATAAAAATACACTGTTTCCTAAGCAGCGGGGGTGGATGTTGACCTGTTGTCATGCCACTTTTGAAATGACCTTGGGCCACTCGATCCCGTGTGGCACTACGGGCAAAGAACTCCCAGGTCCACAATAAATTCTAACAATTACCGCTGTAATACAACAGGTAGAGGTCATGTAAGCGACTTCGGACCCGTAAACAGTCGGGAGGACGGAGGTATCCTGAAGGTTAATTTCAGACGGAGATATCCTGCCCAAACTGTTAGTCAGGGGGCGAGGCTCCCTGCTGGGTACCTTTCCCGGTGCCTCGCCGTAAGGCGTTGGTCTCTGACGGGCAGGTGGCGGAGCTTGACGGTGGATTGTTTTGTCCTAAGTCTTCTGCGCGCACCTCACGGGAGACAGAACTATACATTTCGTTAAAACTTCGAAATATGTCGTTAAAACTTCGAAATTTATCGAAACTTCGAAATGTATCGAAAGGTGACGGTTTCGCCCCTTAGAATTGACAACTCTAGTTGTTGATGTTAGCCGTAATTCAGTTCAAATTTAATGCGGACCATGGCGCCCTTTGCCCGTCAAACACACATGGGATCGGCTGGCTATTTTAACGGAACGTTTTATGGTTACTGACTTTGGGTCAACAATCACCGCCCCCCCGCTGCGTAGGAAACGTACGTTAAGTAATCGATTTTATTTATAAAATTAATATTCAGATGAAATCAGTCCTTGCTCCCTACTACCAGTTTTGGTAGGATATCTCCGTCTGGAGTTAACCTTCAGGATACCTCCATCCTCCCGCATGGTTACGGGTCCGAAGTCGCTTAAGCGGCCTCTACCGGTTGTATTACAGCGGTAATTCAATTTGAATTTATCGCGGACCTGGGCGTTCTTTAACAGTAGTGACACACGGGATCGAGTGACCCAAGGTCATTTCAAGAGTGGCATAACAGGTCAACATCCACCCCCGCTGCTTAGGAGACAGTATATTTCCGTAGTCTCCAGTTTCTTTCAGCAATTAGATAGAATGCACAACCGATTGGCGTAGCCGAACGGTGCGCAAACCGCCCATTAGCGCCGGGATGCAATCTCGCCGCTATGTTCGATTGACAGTATGTTTGACAGTACACCTCAGTTAACATATATGCCAAGTTTCAAAACATTATCAGTTATTTCCTTCAAACGTCGAATTTAGTTCTATTCGACTGGGTTAAAAAGTGACAGGAATTATATCTCAGGTGTAGCGTTTTAATTTTAAGGATATTCGTTTGGTGACAACGGTTACGCTGTCCTCGATGGAGCTTCGATCGATGACGTCACAACTTGAATTATGGGGAAGGGGAGGGGGGAGGGGTAAGACAGTGTCGTGACGGCCCTCGAATTCAAGGCAAATGACCATTCGATTGACTCGACGTATTTCCGATTTGCTAGAATCGATATCCCTGCCGCTAAGAAGGGCATACTTTATACAAATATACAGTACGTAGGCGTAAGTGTATATAGCCTATTTAGAGTACTCTTTGTGGTATATTTAGAGCTAGTTAGGGTTCCGTATGGAGTAAGAACTTACGTAGGAGACCAACAAGTATACTGCCCCATAAAAAAGAACTCTGTTTCTCTTTTTACAAGCTATTATTTACCTTGCAAGGTTTGTTAGTTTTTTTAGGTCAAATCTTGCAAGTTGAATTACAACCACTTCTTCTTATCTTATGAAGTTGAAATTTTAAATGTTGGTTTAGTTCTGATGACAATGCACTTTTCATGTGAGCCAATCCCGGATGTGAATGCAAGACTTGATTCTACATCCGGGATTGGCTTCCGACGAGAATACTCTTCCACGTTCAACAGCACTGACACACAATTTTGTATGTCTGTAACTGAAGTGACTTGCGCGACCTCTACCTGCCGTATATTTAGCGGTGATTCAGTTTGAATCTATCGCGGACCAAATGCATCTTTTTCGGGGCTCTGAATTCAGAATCAGATAGCCAAATAATTATTTCAAGAGTGGTTGTCGACAGGTCAAATTCCACCCCGCCTGCTTCGGAGACAGTGTATTTCCATAGTCTTCATACTTCTTCAGCAACTTGTATATGCGTAAATATTTGTAGTTTCATATTTGTCGATTTAATAATAAGTACTAACTATAGTTTAAGTTGACAGTGCACACTTAATATCGTCATTAAAAGTCTGCCTTAGAACAGGCCTAGGCGACTGTGTCAAACATTAAAAATAATGTCGCATCAATTTCTTGCTAACATCTTACAAATATGTCATTAATTTTTGACTAGATGTTTTACTAAATAAATAAATAAATAAATTAGTCGCCAAACGGTGCGCAAACCGCCTAGTAGCGCCGGGAGGCAATCCCCAAGGAGAAACCAGTCGTAAGGACTGAGACGCGAGAGTCTTATCCGGGGTAGCCTTTCACACGAGGAGGCTTCAAACACTTACAACACCAGAACAAAATGGACCTTATGGCCCAAGCTGCACGAAACCAATAGCTATATCCTGTTCCATACAGGATAGGATAAATGGGATTCTTACTCTTATTTTTTTTTACATATTCTTTCCCCGTGCATGCAGCTAGACTATGGAACCAGCACCCGTCCAATATCAGAGAGGCACAGACGGTTTCTACTTTGCTGTTATCTGCCCAATATGCAAAGGTGGTGCCAGGGACGATTGTGGTTGCTATCATCCTATTAGTCTTCTAAATTGCCTATCTAAAATCTTTGAAAACGTAGTCAAGCAACGTCTGTTAGCATTCCTTGAGGACAACGTCGTCCTTACGCCTATGCAGTTTGGATTCCGATCAGCTAAAGGCACCCAAGACGCGATTGCAGCCGTCACTGGAGAAATAGTTAAGGCATTAGACGATGGAGAAAAATGTGTATCAGTATTCTTAGATCTGGCTAAAGCATTTGATACTGTCTCCCATCGTCTTTTGCTTACAAAACTTCAACTAATAGGCATTCACGATACGTCTTTGCGATGGTTTGAGGATTACCTCTGTGGTAAATCTCAAGTCACTAAACTGAGGGATATGTCTAGCTCAAGATCAGGAATCAATTTTGGAGTACCTCAAGGTAGCGTGCTAGGTCCAATTTTATTTCTTATTTACATAAATGGACTATCATCAATTCCTCTGTGTAAGGGGAAAGCCATCTTGTTTGCAAATGGCACTGCCCTAATTTTCAGAGATAAATCTTGGCAGGGAGTGTTTGAAAACTGTCAAATGGGTCTCAAACGGGTAAAAGAATGGCTTGACTGTAACCTTTTATCTCTAAATGTAGAGAAAACCAAATACATGACGTTTCCCAAAACAAGCAAGGGAATGCAACAAACAGCTAGACTATCCCTCATAGTACACACATGTAAGGACAGTCCATCAACTATCTGTGCTTGTTCTAATCTAGACAAGGTGAGCACGATTAAATACCTAGGCCAGATTTTGGACAATAGATTGACCTGGTCTTACTATATCTACAACACAGCGGCTAAAATTCGCAAACTCATTCATCCATTTAAACTTCTACGTAACATAATGTCGAAACCGTTACTAAAAGTTGTCTATTACGCGCTTGCACACAGCATTATGTCATATGGAATTCTTGGTTGGGGCGGTGCAGTACTACCACACCTCGATCCACTGCTTAAAGCTCAGAAGGCGCTGTTAAGAGCTGTCAACAAAAAAACCGTTGAGATACACGTCTGAGCAACTTTTTCGTGAGTTCTCTGTTCTTGACGTACGGCAAACATTTGCTAAAACGATAATACTCTATTATCACAAACATAAAGAATTGCACCAGCAAACAACCCAAAAAATTATAACACGAGCGATAACTAATAGTAACCACATAGTGCCCAAACTGAATAGTACCCATGCAAAGAGACATTTTCTATACTTGGCACCGTCGTTGTTCAATAAAACTAAGGATATACCCGGCATTTATACTCAAGGTATAAATATAAAAATAAATATAAACAAAAAAAGACTAACCCACTGGTTGATCACCCAGGGAAGGAATGAAACTGAAAAACTAATTTGCTTTATTCCCAGCTAACTTACCATTCCTAACACATTATTATTCACCTACCATATATTTATGATTAGCATGCTTTTTGTTCTTTATATTATTATTATCACATACCTTTTAAGATTATTTGATATTTTATTTATTACTAAAATTTTAGTTTACTTGATTTTATTTTTCACGGCATTCTTCAGCGTATTTTTTTTTTATTTAGCATTAGGCAGTACTTAATTATACGAATCTGAGCCTACCTTATTGCGGACGTCTCGTGCGATCCAGTTAGGTTAGGTTTAATTTATATGTAACTGATATTATGATTTTTTGTAAAATAAAGAATGTGAATTTGAATTTGAATCTGAATATCAATTTCATAAATAAAATCGATGAGCGCCTTCTCTCGGCTGGCGGAGGATTTTTTTTGGGTTTCGTTGTACAACTACCTCGAGCGGCGCCGTTTGTTTCTCGGCTAACAGCGGACGGCTCGGCATTAAATTTGATAAATATGTATATCGGAATTTAAATATTATTAGTGTAGCTTGTATATTAGATATTCGAACCCAAATTTCACATTGGGATTACGGCGCAAAAAGGCATCTGTGTCAAGTCTCTAAGTCTAATATTTTAAGATTGATATATAAGTAGTGCGCCCCCTGGTGGAGCGATTTTCACCACAATCTTTCAACTCTTGTCATGACGAAATGATGACTGCATACTAAATTTCACCTTAATTGGATTAAGGGTTTGAGGGCTATCGTGGAGGAATACATATGCACAATCTGACCTACAGACTGGCCCACAGACAGGCAGCCAGTCATACAGAGAGATTTTAATATGGAAATGGTCTTAATCGTCTCACGAGGCTCAAAATGGATATTTCCATATTCACGAAAAATATTTTTTTGCGCGTTCACAATTATTTCCTGGTTCCATTTTCCGAGCAACGAGTATCGGTTAAAAACTTGCTCTTTAGTTGGGCCAGAATTATCACTTGTGTGCCCCAAGGTAAAGTTTTATCTACTCTCCTTCTCTGTTTGTTTACTATCTCTATTTCTAAAAACGTTGTGACGAACTAGTCGTCACGCACTTAGGATTTCAATAACTACTCGTAAAACTTTCTTTATCCACTAGTAAAACTTTTAATTTGAGCCAATAAAAATCGTACGATACGATTAACTTGAATGTTAAATACAACCCTAATCTTAAAAACGATGAATGGCAGACATTGCCTGTCAAAAAGAGACTACATTTTTTTTACAGATTTTTTAAAGATTGCCTTCCATATTCGGTACAGTTCCTCTAATCATAATGTGATGTACATAAATGATAATCATGCGTAAATATGAAATCCAAGACTGTCGCGGTTGTTTGACATAATAAATTGGTTTAAAACGAACTCACCGAGTGAAGTTTGTAGCCCGCGATATTTCGGCGATGTTGCAACGCCGTAGTTGGACAACGGCGGTTGCAACATCGCCGAAACGTCGGGTGCTACAAATTTCATGCGGGTAATTAGTTTCTAGACCTATTTATATAAACCATTTTTTTTTGTTTTATCAAAGTTGCTTACTTTATCGTACTGATTCACGTACTAAAGGAAATGCCCTTGATTTAATCACACTCCGTATAGTCACAGTCAAATGTTAACCGTAGAAAAATAATCATAATGTAATCATGCATAAAATATATAAACGATAATCAATACATAAAAGGTAATCATGCCTAAAATTAACGCATGGTTACCATTTACTTAATTTGAAGTGTTTACGTGTTATTAAGGGGCCGTTCACATATTACGTAATCACCGAAGGGGAGGAGGGGGTTCAAGCCGAGGTTTAAGCTTGATTACGTGAGGGGGGAAAGGAAAGGGGGAGTGCCCGTTCTGATTACGTAATGAACTTTGGTCACCGCATCGCAATTTTTTGGTCTAAACCCGGAAATAATGCGTAAATAGTCCACGCGCTCGTCCGCGATTGAGTGGCCCGGGCCTGTTCCCGCACGCGCTGGCAAACCGGTGGCCAGTCTGCGTGGTGGCGGTACATCAGGTGCTACCGCTTGTATACAACTACGGCTGGAATACAACTGCACTAACACCAACGGGGCCAACCACGCTCAATCCACGCGGAGGGGATAATGTCTTCAATGTTAAAAACCGGTTACATCCAAAACGGTTTTGATAGATTGATTTTATGCTGAAACTAGCTGACCCGTGCCCACTTCGTTGGGCGGTAAACATTTTTACTTGTGATGAAATTATGGGTGTGGTTCGGTTAGTACTGAGTGCTATGATTTATTTCCTCACTGCCAAAAGGAGGGTTATATTTTTACTGCATATGTATGTATGTATTTGCATGCCAATTTGGCTATATTACCGGGTTTTAAATGAGTGAATGAAATGATTATGATTGAATAAATTATGTTTATTTTAATTGTTCAAAACTTCTCTGTATACTATATTAGATGTAATGTTATTATTTGGTCCCAAAAATATTGTCTTTCAGGAGTTCCAACCCGAGATACGGTCGCGGTTCCATACCTATGTCGTATTATCTCTTTAACCATTTATGCAGTAAAAATGAAATGATATGCAGTAAAAGGGAAAAGACTTATGCTTTAAGAGGCCGTGTACGAAATCGATGTGGGCCGTGATACCTCTATAATCAATGGTATAATATAACTATAGGTAGGTAGGATTTTCGGAGCCAAAGAGATACGTCCACCCTTTGGAAGCGCTCGGCGGGGACTAGCTGACTTGAGGCGTGAATCGTATTGTAGCGACGCTACAAACAGTAGAAGGAAGAGTGGAGGGGCGAGGCGTCCGTGCAGCGCCACGGGCAACAGAAGAATGGCGATGGAGCACGACGGAGCCCGGTATATACGCTAGTCGTGTTTATAAACAGAGCGAGCGAGACAACGCTATACGGAGGGAGAGAGACAGAGAGAAGGAGAAAGGAACCTTTCAGACAGGGATAGGAGGAAAGGAAATTAGCTGGAAGAAAACTCCCATACTTCGGCAAGGTCCTGAAAGCGAGCATCGGAAAATATATATACGCACCGGCCGGCGAGCAGGGACCGACCGCGAAACACGACCGAACAAAGCAGTGGCGAACGCCACACTGGCGTCCACAGCAGCAGACTGCCAGACGACGGGCGGACGCGACAGAGGAGAGCAAGCGGAGGGGGAGCGAGCAAACGATAGGCGAGCGAGACGAGGTCGCTGGCCGTGGGATATAAATAGAACCAGATAATGTAGGTCAAGCATTCGAGTGAAATAAATTACGCGCCGATATCACGTTATCATTGTACATTGTTTTGTAAAAGAAAAAAATATATTTTAACACAACATTTTATCGCGGTTTTTATCACGTTCTTCAACACACGATAGAGCCACGAAATTGGTGACCCCGTACAAGGACGCAAGATCGACGGCGCGCCTGAATCGGACTAACGAGCAAGGTCTACAACTCGTCAGACACTCAACGGACCAACAGGACAACCTGAAGATCTTCGCAACCTAAAGAAAAATGAATACAGAAGACATTCCTAGCGACACGGCCGGAAGCAGCAGGCAAGTGCAGGACATCGCTCCGCTGAGCATCAACTCGAGGATACCGACATTCTGGCATCAGGAACCACGGCTATGGTTCGCACACGTGGAGATCCTGCTCGCAACACAGAAATGCAGCGACGCAGACAGATTCAGCTGTGTAATCACACAGTTAGACAGGACGGCGCTGCGGGAGGTAGGAGACTTACTGCTACAACCGCCTACCCACAACAAGTTCGAAGCGATCAAGACCCGATTAATCAGCGTTTTTGGGGAATCAGAAACACAACAGCTGCAAAAATTACTCCACGAGACTGAGCTGGGAAGCGACAAGCCGTCGCAGTTAATGAGACGAATGAAAGGGCTCAACAGAGGGAAGATACCCGATGAGACCATTAAAGCGATGTGGCTCGGTCATCTACCTACGACGATCAGGACGTTTTTGTCAATAAATACTGAGAGCAACCTGGACGTCCTAGCGGGCTTAGCTGATCGAATGATGGAATCAACGGCGAGGGAGACGCAAGAAGTGAACCGAGTCGACACGCGGGCGGAAGCACATGACCACATGACCACAATAAAAAAACAGCTCAAGGATCTGGCGGAGCAAATAACAAAGTTGCAGCGGAACAACGCGGGAAGCAGCTCGGCAGGGCAGAATGAACAAACCATCTGCTACTTCCACAGACGCTTCGGGGACGCCGCAAGGAGGTGTCAACAGCCATGCAACTATAAGAAGCAGAGGAATCATGCGGAAAACTACTATAGGCGCCGGGGGTAGATCAACTTGGCGCCGACGACACAAACCGCTTATACGTTCGAGACCGCAGCACCAACGCACTCTTCTTGGTCGATACTGGCGCAAATGTCAGCGTCCTTCCAAGAAGGAAATCCGACAACGGCAGAAGAGCGGACCTCAGGCTGCGAGCGGCCAACGGTACTACCATTGCCACATACGGAAGAAAGGAGATGACACTAAACATCGGCCTAGAAAACCCATTGGCGGCCATCTTCATAATTGCGGATGTACAGCAGCCCATCATAGGAGCAGATTTTTTGGCGAAGCACCGACTATTAGTCGACCTATTCCAAAAAAAAATAATCTCGCCAAACTCACGCACGGCAGAAACACGGGCACTATCCATCCAGGCCATCAAACAATCGCCGAATTACCAAAGAATATTCGACGAGTTTCAAAATATTACATCAGCAACATCTCAACCGAGACAACCGAAACACCAGGTGGAACACCACATTGAAACGGAAGGTCCACCGGTGTTCGCCAGACCGCGGCCACTTAATCCAGAAAGGTACGCAGCGGCAAAGAAGATATTCGACGAAATGATTGCAGCCGGAGTCTGCCGACCGTCGAAGAGCCAATGGGCGAGCCCGCTGCATTTGGTCCCCAAAGCAAATGGAGAATTCCGACCATGTGGAGACTATAGGAGGCTCAACAGTATCACCGTACCAGATCGATATACTATCCCGAGACTACAGGACTTCACGCACTCGCTGGAAAATAGCACCATTTTCACATCGTTAGATTTGGTAAAGGCATACACACAAATACCGGTAAGAAAAGAAGATATGAAAAAAACAGCCATCACCACTCCCTTCGGCCTTTTTGAGATGTGCAGAATGAGCTTCGGACTACGAAACGGAGCACAGACGATGCAGCGTTTTATGGATGAGGTACTGAGGGGCTTACCGTTCATATTCGTGTATATCGACGACATTTTAATAGCCTCAGAAAATGAAGAAGCTCACGCAAGACACTTAAGAGAAACGCTCGGGAGATTAGACGCGCATGGAATCACGATCAACATAGACAAATGCCACGTAGGAAGAACCGAGCTAGACTTCCTAGGATACACCGTGAATGCTACTGGAATACGACCGAAGGCGGACAAGGTAGAGGCGATAAAAAAATACCCGAAACCAACAGACGTTCAGCAGTTACGGAGATTCCTAGGAATGATCAATTTCTATAGAAATAGCATCCCAAAAGCCGCTCAATATCAAGAAAAATTAAACAAGTTCCTACAAGGAGCAAAAAAGAATGATCGCACGCCAATTCCATGGACAGCAGAAACCACAGAAGCATTCGAGAAATGCCGGGATAGCGTTGAAGAAGCGGTAATTTTAGCGCATCCGTCGGCGCATGCACCATTGGCAATAATGACAGATGCATCAAATACCTGCGTAGGAGCGGCATTACATCAAAAGAAAGGTGGAGAATGGTTGCCGTTAGGATTTTATTCGAAGGCAATGTCGCATGCGCAGCAAAATTACGCAACTTACGATAGGGAGCTGTTGGCAATCTACCTATCGGTGAGACACTTTCGGAAGATGGTAGAGGGGCGTGAGCTGACGATATTCACGGATCACAAGCCACTAATTCACGCTCTCAGGAAATTGGACGACTCTATCACGGAAACGCCCATGCGAATTCGTCATACGTCGTATATTTCGCAATTTGCAAGCACGATAGAGTACCTGCCGGGAAAAGCAAACGTCGTGGCCGACGCGCTCTCGAGGATAGCAGAAATCGACTGCCCAAACACGTTCGACTACGAAGAACTGGCGGCGCAACAGGCAGAAGATCCCGAGCTAAAAACTATAAGGCAACAAGAAAATTTAAAATTTGAAAAGAAAGGCGACAAACCAGTATGGTGCGAAGTGTCCACCAAGAAAGCAAGGCCATACATCACGCCAGCACTGCGGATAAAAGCAATAAAATTGGTACATGACATCAGTCATCCCGGCATCCGAGCGACAAGAAAAATGGTAGCGGAACGTTATTTTTGGCCAAGGATGAATAAGGAGAGCGCGGAATATGCAAAAACATGCATCGCTTGTCAGCGGGCAAAGATACATAGACATACGCGCGCGCCCATAGGGACATTCATGGAGGCAGGACGGTTGGAACACGTACATATAGACATCGTAGGACCCTTGGGAATAGCAGAAGATTACCGATACCTCATAACCATGATCGACAGGGCAACAAAGTGGGTCGAATGTATCCCTGTCAAAGATATAAGCGCAGAAACGGTAGCGCAGGTCTTCTACGAAGGATGGATTGCGCGATTCGGAGCACCGATTCGGATTACCACTGACCAGGGAAGGCAGTTCGAGTCCACATTATTCACAGCTTTGACACAGATACTGGGAGTAAAAAAGATACACACCACAGCGTATCACCCCCAGGCAAATGGGATGATAGAAAGATGGCATAGATCCCTAAAAGCAGCATTAAGAGCGCGACTAAAAACAGCGAATTGGGTGAGAGAAGTACCCACCGTAGTAATGGGATTACGAGCAGCTATTAAAGAAGACTACGGGATCAGCCCGGCTGAATTACTGTACGGGACAACACTCAGGCTCCCAGGAGATTTTTTTGAAAAACAAACTACAAAAACGATACCAGAAACTGTGCAGCAAATGAGAGAGACATTCGAGGCGCACAGACCGCGAAGAGAACGAGAACACCACAATAACATTTTCGTACATCGAGATCTAAAGGAGGCAACGCACGTATTTGTGAGAGACGACACGGTGAAGAGACCACTGCAAAACCCGTATAGAGGGCCATATAAGGTTTTGAGGCGGCGAGATAAGACATTCGACATTGAACAGGACAGAGCCAAAGTTACCATCTCGATTGATCGTTTAAAACTCTGCTACGGCGTGGCAAACAGTAACAAGAACGAGCAGGAGACAGACAAGGAGGAGCCCAGGTGGGCAGCGTCCGCGAACAACAACCAACAAGGACCACAGCAATACAAGACCAGATACGGAAGAACGGTTCGACCTCCCGGGCAGCGGCACACGACGGCCTGTCGTCCTTCCAAAGAGGGGAATGATGTAGCGACGCTACAAACAGTAGAAGGAAGAGTGGAGGGGCGAGGCGTCCGTGCAGCGCCACGGGCAACAGAAGAATGGCGATGGAGCACGACGGAGCCCGGTATATACGCTAGTCGTGTTTATAAACAGAGCGAGCGAGACAACGCTATACGGAGGGAGAGAGACAGAGAGAAGGAGAAAGGAACCTTTCAGACAGGGATAGGAGGAAAGGAAATTAGCTGGAAGAAAACTCCCATACTTCGGCAAGGTCCTGAAAGCGAGCATCGGAAAATATATATACGCACCGGCCGGCGAGCAGGGACCGACCGCGAAACACGACCGAACAAAGCAGTGGCGAACGCCACACTGGCGTCCACAGCAGCAGACTGCCAGACGACGGGCGGACGCGACAGAGGAGAGCAAGCGGAGGGGGAGCGAGCAAACGATAGGCGAGCGAGACGAGGTCGCTGGCCGTGGGATATAAATAGAACCAGATAATGTAGGTCAAGCATTCGAGTGAAATAAATTACGCGCCGATATCACGTTATCATTGTACATTGTTTTGTAAAAGAAAAAAATATATTTTAACACAACATTTTATCGCGGTTTTTATCACGTTCTTCAACACACGATAGAGCCACGAAAGTATCATAGGCGAGTATCATAACGCGATAATTAGATTGTTTTAAAAGACTTTATTGTCAATTTTAATTATTGTTTCGCATTTTTGTTTTGAGGAAATGGATTGATATTGAACTAAAGTTTATTTTTGTTGATTTTATTTTATGAACGAGAGTTCTAAAAGGCCAAAATCAAAAGCATTTCTTCGACCATTTTCTAAAAAATTTTACAAAGTTAAATATTTTTTTTAATAACAATTTTATATGAAAGTAGTAAAAAGTGATTCACTTATTATATAGAGGACTTTCACAACAATACATTGTAATTTTTTTATACCGTTTATATGTCAAAACGAGTCGTAAATATGTTATATTCTAAACCTATTACAGCAAAAATTCACAAACAGTCGTCGGTTTAAGGTCAATTAATCAAAATTCTATAATAATTTTCAAAAAAGTAGCTCACTCATTAGACAATAATATAAATGATCTTTTATGTCGTGCAATAAAACTTATAGAAATACAGTATTTTAACCTTAAATTCACATCTGCAAAATTACGTAAATTCACGAAATGCGCAAAATTTCGTGTACGGCTTCTTAAACACTTGAGACGATAAATTTACTTATTTTGATAAGAATTCATATTGTTGATAATATGACCAATAAACATAAACTAACGATTTAAATTATTTTTTAATTATTAAAAACTACTTTTTGTGACTTAAATATAAAATGTAGACATATGCTGTCGCAGACTTTTTAGTAGGCATTATCAAGCTCTAGAACTTTTCTCTAGAACCCAATCATATATCTCTCATCGTAAAGGCAGCGTTCTTAAGAAACGTTTTCATTCGACCGTTTTTTCTCCGACTTACTTTGCAAATCCGACTACCACGAAAAAGTCTTTTCAATTTTCTTATTAATATATAGCATTTGACACTCACAACTAATGTGTCTTTCTATTGGTAAAAGAATTTTCGAAATCGGTTCAGTAGATCCAGAGATTCCTCCCTACGACTTCACAAACTCACAAACTTTACCTCTTTATAATGTTAATATAGATTATAGTTTCTGCCCACCAAAAACTTTATAGGTAAAGACCTAATATCAATTATTTTTCCTATAATTGGTATACCAAAATATAACCACGACTTATTAATATCAAAGTGTGGTTTTAGTCATGTCATAACATAGGTAGCGGTTAGGCAGGTTTCCTAATTGTCAGTTAATGCGTTCACGTATGCTTTAACGTCCGTCGGGGCCTCACGGCCTCTCCCTTTATTCCTTTTACTACCCAGAGCCCAAGCGCATAAAAATATTCCTTTGTCGCCGAGCCTGGGGGCAGGTGCGGTGCCTTAACAATGCACAAACGAAAAGGCAAGATAGGCCCATACATGTAGGGCTAAATAAATAGTCTGAAGCAGCAGCGACAACTGCAACTGTATCTAATTTTTAACCGACTTCAAAAAAAGCAGGAGTTTATCATTTCGGTTGTATTTTTTTTATATATATATATTTATTTATTTATTTATGGTAATGGGCATAATATGCAACAAGCGTAACAAATCATACTTAATATCTATACTTTAAATAAAACCCACAGCAAGTTGTGTCACGCTTATAGTGGAGATCGGTCCCATGTCGCCCAACTAAGTAAACACTTGTTCTAGGGCAAACATATTAAACAAATACTAGTTTTAAAAAGAAAATATATTCAAAAGAAAAAAAAGTAGTTTAAACAAAAAGAAAAAAAGCGAAAATGAAAAAAAACATTGAATTAAATAAAAATATGTATAAAAATAAAATATGTAAATATATAATTATAATAAAATAAAACATTGGAGTAAATAGATAATTAAATACACTTATCCTTCGGTTAATCATAAACTATATAGTCATAACTTAAATTATAAATAAAAAGTATTAGGTATGTTTTTTACCTCAGAACTCTGGCATTTATGAACTGATTTGAATAATTCTTTTTTATTTGAAAGTATATACTTGCAGATTGGTCTCATTTTTATCAAAATCCTGTTCTGATGATGGGATCCATGAGGAATTGCGGGAACCTCTCAAATATTATCATACGAAGTTGAAAATGTACACGTTGATTCGATTCCGATGGCAATGTATTTATTTTTATGGTAAACATGACTTGACCGTGGGTTGGCTCCCGATGAGGGGACTCTTTAACGGTCAATAGCACATACACGAAATTTTGTATACCTACTCATTCAGTTATAATGGCCCGTTGTAAGTCTCACCATGACATGGCTGCTGCACCCATGGTTGGCTCCCGACGAGGGGACTCCGTAACGGTCAACAGCACGGACACGAAATGTTGTATATGCATTCAATTACGACAGCCCGTTCCAAGTTTCACCAAGACAGGACTGCGGCACTCAGGGTTGGCTTCCAACGAACGAAATTCTCAACGGTCATCAGCACAGGCATGTAACGGACCTTAAGTCCAGTTAACATACGATCAACAAATGCATCGATTTCCAGTGAATTCCTCTGACACAATTCAGGTATTATTTAAACTCGTGCAGCTATGAATCAGCACGATGAAACAATACTTTTACTCAGAATATTTCGAATTGCATCAATTAACGGCCTATATAAACCGGCCAAAAAGCAACCAAATTATCATTCCCCGAGTGATCACCTTCCCCCAAGGTTGCGACGGCATATTCGGCACTCTCTCTCATGAGTTAGGTCAACGAATCCGGCTCCTTGGTTTCCTTTCCTCATTTTCCTTGAGTCTCGAAACATCAGTCTGTAATAGAAATAGAAATAGAAATATTTTTATTGTCCGAAATTGTGGTGGTACATTTATGGTGATAATGCGTAAAACTATGTATCTCACAATTACCTGTTATTAAAACAGATTGACAAATTTACTTATCTGCTAAATTGACTTATCTGCTAATTATAATATCTTATTAAAAATGCAATTATTTCACTGGTTTAACATGAAAAAAAAATTTAAACAGACCGGATAAGTAGAGCTAACAATAGAAGACAATTAGAAAAAATAATTCACCAATAATATAAAAAATAAAGAAAAAATCAAAAATCAAGGAATAATCAAAATTCCGCCTATAAATACGAAATGTATATAATTTAAAATGTAACAGTAGAAAACAATTAATAAAAAATAATTCATCAATAATATAAAAAATAATGAAAAAAATCAAAATCAAGGAATAATCAAAAATCCGCCTATAAATACGAAATGTATATAATTGAAAATTTGTAATCTTTCTAATTGAATTAATTTAAAAACAAAATGAAAATGCATGCCTACAATATAATATTATGAGAAATATTCGTTTAATGTGTAAAAGCTTTTATCGATAAGCCATTTTTTCAACGCTGCGGTAAACCCTTTTCCTTTTATTTCTTTGATATTTGCAGGTAGGTGGTTATAGATTTTTATTGCATTGTATAACATTCCTTTTTTAAATAGAGTTAAATTTGGCTTGGGTGCTTGTAGCTCATGTTTATTTCGTGTGTTATAGCCGTGTTCAACATTGTTTGTTTTGAAATACTGATCGTGGTCCCTTATAAATTTGCAGGTTTCCAAGATGTATATCGATATAAACGTTAGCACAAACTCCTTTTTAAATAGTGGTTTGCAGCTGTCAGTCTTTGGAATTCCACATATTATTCGTAAGCATCGTTTTTGTACTATGAATATTTCCTCTGCGTTTACCGAATTGCCCCAAAGCGTAATTCCATATTTTATGCAGGCGTAAATATATGCATAATATGCCATAAAGGCTGTTTTTTTATCTGTAGTTCGTTTTAAAATCCTTAGAGCGTAGCAAAATTTCGAAATTTTTATTTTTACATCTTCGACATGGGCTTTCCAGTTCAAATTACAGTCGATTGTTATCCCTAGTAATTTGAATTTTTGCACCATATCAATAATCTGAGCGTTATGTTTAATTTCAAATTTGTATTTTTGTGCTTGATAGGAATGAAATTGCATACATTTTGTTTTTTCCGCATTTACACTTAAATTATTTGACCCTAACCATTCAGTTACTTCTATAAAGCTTGTGTTTGCGCTGCTTTCCACATCAGCTTTAGTATGGCCCCCAATTAAGATAGAAGTATCGTCGGCGAATAGGATTATTTTCTGTTGTGTCGCTAAAGGAAGTTCGTTTACATATATTATAAACAGCAGGCAACCGAGGACGCTTCCCTGCGGAATGCCATGCTGTGATCGAAGCCATTTTGATCGTACAGGTTCTACCATCTTTTTATTGCTATTAAAGTATGTAATTTCAACGCACTGCTCCCGTTCAGTAAGGTAAGATTTTAACCAATCATAGGCTTTGCCTCGGATTCCGACGTTGTAGCATTTCTCTAAGAGTTTTTCGTGTAGTACACAATCATATGCCTTAGATAAATCTAGCAATAACCCCAGGGTGACATGTTTATTATTTAGTAAATTTAGAATTTCGTTAGTATATTGAAAGACAGCTAGTGTAGTTGACTTGTTCTTTCTAAATCCATTTTGATTTTCCGAAAAAATATTATATTTTTCAAGGAAACTATATATTCTAGTGTAGACGGTCTTTTCGTATATTTTCGCAAAAGTTGATAGGAGAGCAATCGGACGGTAGTTTGAGGGGTTCCTACTATCCCCTTTTTTAAAAAGTGGCCTAATAATAGCTCTCTTTAAATAAGTGGGAAATATACCTTCTTGAAATGACTGATTTATTAGCAGCGCTAAAGGTGCTGATAATTGGTCAACACACGACTTGACCACGCTGGTCGGAATTTCATCATAGCCAAAAGATTTCTTATTTTTTAGCCCCTTAATTATAGTAGATATTTCTTTTTCATCAACCGGATTTAAATATATAGAATTACTTACGCTATTTGTTGGTAATATTTGTTTTCCGTTTGAAGGATTAGCTGTCTGTTTATCTTTTCCAACGGTAATAAAAAAATTGTTAAATTCTCTCGCTATTCTTTTTGGCTCGACTGTGGGCATGTTTTCAATGTTTATTTCTAAATTTTTTTGTTTTATTTCCTTTGATCTTCCACTATGATCTTTTATAACTTGCCATGTTGACTTCACTATGTTTTCTGATGTTTCAATAATTTTTTTATAATGTAACTTTTTTGCACAATTTATAGTTTTTGATAGTATTTTTTTATATGTTTTGTAATGATCAGAAATTATTCTACTTTTTGCACTCCGTTTCAGAATTAAAAGCAAACGTTTATTTTTACATGATATTTTTAGACCTTTCGTTAGCCAATTCGCTTTTTTTGTCGAATTCGCACTACAGGTTTTGTGTGGAATATTTTCTTCTAAACAATTATGAATTTTTTCGCTAAATAGTTTTAAATTTTCATCTACATTTTTAGTATGTATGTTTAAATGTTCTGACCAATTAATATTGGCAATAGCATCACAGACTCGAGCCGTGCCCACAGACTCGAGCCGTGCCCAGTACAAGATACTAGGAGCACATATACAATCCTCATCCTTTCCTACATAACCTCCGTCGCGCAACCCTCGCGTCTCGATAAAGTAATCCGGGCACTTGTTAATTCGGCAAGCGTTATAACTGCCAATATTCAATCAATAAATATCTTCTGCTTCATCAAAACCGCCTTTAAATACGGAGATAGCTCATAAGTTGACACCGCCACCTCACAACGAAGAAATTGGAGTCTTGTGAGGGGTGGTCCCCCACAGGCACAAACTTTTGTATACGCATTCAATTAAATATTACACATGCAAATTAAATATTTTATCTATACATATATTTGCGAAAAGTACGACCAAATGAAGTAAGAGCATAGCTCAGTACTGCATCAGCGAGGGCAAGATATACTAAGCGTAATGTTGGTTTATCTACAATATACTGAAGGTGATTAAACTTATATAGCATCCATCTCAATTTATAACTTATATAGCATCCACCTGACTACCTTCTCCTCCCACCTCGGAAGCCGTTCGGTGCCATGCCGAACACGTTTTAAATATTATGGCCTTTTGGATAAACAAACATTATGATTTATTATTAAAATGGTAAGAGAAATATTAATTATGGAAATCTCATTTTCTCAGCTTTCCCATTAGTTATGGGAATAAAAAATACACAGCGGTAAAGTCGGTAACATTATCTAAAAACTTTTATTAGTTTCGTTTGTGTCCGCTAGTAGCGCAAAAGTGGGGTAAAAAGTTCCCAATGTTCTTTATATTAATATAAATTTCTGGTAATGTCAATCCTCTCTAATTCTGGTAATATCAATCCTTGTATACAACTAGGTATATCTGAATAAACGAAGAGAGATACCGCGTACACAGTTGTACTGCTTGGAGTACATAAACCTTTGAAACCGGCTATATACTTTCTTCAGCATCAGAATGTAAAAATCATGTAGATTCCAGATAGAAGAACAATTGACTTCCAGACTGCTTCTCTATATCGAGCCCCATAGAAAACTCAAAATATTCACTATGCAAAAATTAATTTACAAAATTCAAATCTAGAAACTGATTTTAACACTTCGCTGTGGCATTAACTTCGAAAAATATTGTGGACCTTGTTTTCATTATATAATTATTTTTGGCTTTTATGAAGCGTATATAAATAAATACGAAAATAAAAAAAAACTTTTTATAAAATTTAACAAAATTAAAATTATCTCACTTCCTGTTCCTTCTTCCCCCTTCTCTTTGTCTTCTTCTTCTTCTTTTTCTTCCGAGCGAAATGTGTGGTAATCGTAGTAGATATCGATGGAGAAGCCAAAATACGTGCTATTTGCGCCCGTAACCCTTTATGGAACCCTTGTTACGAGGTGTATGCATCGAGAATAGAGGCCATCCAAAGAAAATTTCTGCACTACATAGAATATAAATGTCGTATACGTGATCCAGAATTCCAGACTACTATTCTTGTTGTATCCGCCATCATTTACTGCCATTGGCTTTGCGAAGAAACATAGCTGACATCTCACTTTTACTACGAATTTTAAATGGCTCGATTGATTGTCCTGAACTATTATCTAAAATATCTCTCCGCACTCCTAGCCGGGCACTTAGAAATAGGGCACCCCTTCATGTACCTGGCTTTAAAACCAAATACAGGCGTAATTCCTATTTTATAAGGGTATGCGAAACTTTCAACACCCTGAATGCTGACATTGATATTGACCCCTTTTTCACGAATATAGATACTATAAGGAAGCAGGTTGTAGGGCGATTTTGTGATGACCAGGCTTAGCATTTCCTTCTTTTATTACAGTCTTGTTTATGTCAACATGTTTTCTACTGTACAATTTAGTATCTTCTTGTTTAATATCTTCTTTATACTTAATATCAGTTCTAAATTCACGTTATTATTATTGTCATTATCAGTGGTAAGTTGTAAATGGCTCTAAGCTTCCTATTATTGTTCACTACAAAATTATTGGCTGTAAGTTATCCTTAAGAAAATAAAAATAAAATAAAAATAAAAAATAAAATAAGTAATATACATATATTACCGTTGCCCGAGGAGTGTAGGACCGTTTATCCATACGGAATGAGTTTTAAATTAGTGACATTCTTGAGGTGGGTTAATCAGTACGAGCAAATAAGCAACTTTTGATGATTTTTTTGGAAAGAACACAAAAAATATATTTTAGTTTCTTTTTTTTATTAATTAAAAGTTAAAAAATCTAAATATTTTTAAAAATAGTATAAAAAGGTTGAGCGCGTTGAGCCATCAAGCGGTAGGTAAAGTATCGTGAATATTGATTATCTTGATATTTTATTTATCGCTAGATGGTGCAGCGCAATTAACGTCATATTTTTGAAACATTAAAAAAAAAACCTTTTTTTTTTGACAAATTTAATTACATTTTAGATAGTGCGCTGCGCCATCTAGCGGTAGGTAAAATATCGCGATATTTGATAATTTGCGATATTTTATCTATTGCTAGATGGCTCAGCGCGCTCATCGCTTGTCAAATTTTAAGTTATCAGTCAAATTTTCAAATATTCCGAAAAAAAACAAATAAATATTTTATTTTTATTTTTTATTTTTTTTATTAAACGTTGCTTATTTGCTCGTACTGCTTCACCCACTTCAAGGATGTCACTAATTAAAAACTCACCTGTATATTTGACATATTATTGCAATATTGCAACGTTTAGTATGGGAATGTTTGAACGAGCTTATCTCCGTTTATTTCTTGAAAGTTGGTGCCTTAAGGTAAGCCTCGTGTGTGCGTGAAGGGGGGGAAATTTTATGAAATAATCAATAGTCGTCGGCTACATGCGAAAAAATGGTTAGTTGGGACCTCGGTAGGGCAGGAGAGAGAGAGGGGGGTGGGGGATAAAGGAGGGGGGTAGACCTCCCCCCTTTGGGAGTAGACGGGGTAAGTGGTCTCTTGCACGACAGGCCAGCTGGGGAGGCAAATCAGCCACCGCTCGCCGCCTTCCTGACTATTGAAGGCTACTTCACTTTTCACACACACACACATACACACACCCACATACATATATCTACTTTGCTCCATGTATACGAGACTGCACTGAAACGTAAATTCTTATCACATCATTTCGCAAATTGGTCAAAGTAATCGGGTGTGACGGTATCTCCGAATGTGCAGTTGAGACATTGATTATATATCGTTTATATATATTTAGTAACTAGGCTTTTACTAGGAAACCCATAATATCACTCATAGTTCCACTTTTTAAAAAATCTATATTATTCATCGATATATTCGCTAGATGTGCCCTCAGATATAAATAAGTTGGTTCCATACCCTTTGCTCGTAAATCATGTCACAGAGAGAGTAATACATTGGACAGTATGCGATAAACTAGAGTTGTCAACTACAACGGGCGAGCCCGTCACCTCAGGAAGTTTTAACGATTAGTCGTTCTATCTCCCTGGAGTAATCGCAAAAGACTTGGACAAAACAGTCCACCGTCAAGCTCCGCCACAAACCCGTAAGAGGCCAACGCCTTAACCGCGAGATAGCCAGGAGTGTTACCCAGCGGGCTTACACTCACGCCCTTACTTCCAATTGCGACAGATTACTCCAGTCTCTCGATTGGTTACGAGTTCGAGGGACCACGGCATCCTTTGCCCGGCTGTTCACCCAGGATCGGGTAGCCGATGGTCGTTTCAAGAGCAGTCGCCGTAAGGTCCGCAACCACTCCCCGCTCTATAGGAAACAGTACTGCTTCCAGACTCCCCCGACTGTTGGTCAGAGTGCGCAATCGATTGGCTTATGCCGCACGGAGCGCAGACCGTCCAGGAGCGCCGGAAGGTTGATTCCTAGGGGAAACTAACCCTAGGGCCATAGTCCTACCCAGGCTCGCACTTTATGCGTGGAGGCCGTCGGATGGGTGTTGACCCGTGAGTGTGACCAGCCCTGAACAGAATGGGTCTTCGTGGCCAACTCAGCAAGGGCCCCTTAGCTCCCGGACAGTATGCGGTAGAATAGAGCGCCAATATGCTTCGCGGCAGTCTTAGTCTTACACCGGAAACGGTCGGCTGTCTGCCAGCGGACTGCGACCAAACTACCACTGGCCGGCGTTCAGAAGTGGTTTTGAGTCGTCATTTTCGAGCGCGAAAGGCCCATCTATTGGATCATATATCGATAATATTATTATGGTTACTTTGAAGCTGTCGTCTGCAACGGGCGAATCCGACACCTTAGGCTGTTATAACGATATAGATCGTTCTTTCAGTAGTGATGTGATTACTCAAAAACTTAGGGACAACACAGTCCACAGTGGGAGTTAATGTGCCCTGTTGCAGTTTGGCCACTGAGACCCATGTGTTTAGGGTCGGTCAGACTCACGGGTCAACACTCATCCGGCGGCCTCCACGCAGAAGTGCAAGCCAGGGTAGTACTCTGACCTGCGGAATAGTTTCCCCTAGGAGTCAACCTTCGCATTGGTGTCAGTCAATCGTGCGGCGTCAGCCAATCGATTGTGCATTCTGACTGATAGCCGAGAGAGTCTGGAAACATTACTGTCTCCTATAGAGCGGGGGTAGTTATTCACCTTACGGCTACTGCTCTTGAAACTACCAATCGGCTACCCGATTCCGGATGAAAGCCGGATAAAGGACGCTGTGGTCCGCGATAGATTCGGCAAACGCCGTATCACAGCTTCGTAAGCGAGAGGACTGCGTCCGTAACCAGTCGGGAGACCGGAGTAATATGGTTGTAACTAAGGGCGCGAGTGTCGGCCCGCTGGGTGACTATACTGGCTATCTCGCGGTAAGGCGTTGGTTTCTTACGGGCATGTGGCGGAGCTTGACGACGGACTGTTTTGTCCTTTGTCTTCTGTGCTCACCTCACGGGAGACAGAACGATCAATATCGTTAAAACTAGAAGTCCACCGTCTAGCTCCGCCAACATGCCCGTAAGGAGCCGACTCCTTACCGCGAGGCACTGGAAAGTGAATACAGCGGGCCAACCTCACGCCCTTACTAACAGATTTCGGGTTCGAGGTCGCTTGCGCGGCCTCTGTCTGACGTTAGGCTGAATATTTTGTGCACCGCGACGCCCTTTGTCCGCCATGGTCACTCGGGATTGTGTGGCCGACGGATCGATTCAAGAGTTGAAGATGTCGAGAACTACCCTCCGCTGTCTTAGCCGAATGGGGCTTCCTTCGTCTTTTCTGCAAGTGCAGATAGTGCCTCAAACGCCCAGTTCCATCCGAGGTCCCATTCCCTCGAATCCGCGATCTTCTGCCGCTAACAGCCTCTGACTGCGTGATCACAGCCGTAGCAAAAGCTCAGAGCTACCCTGACAGGGTAAGCCCCTCTTTGAGGAGGCTACCAGATGTTGAGTTGAACCGTGAGTTGGGCAGGCCATACGACATAAATTGTTGGCCAACACCACCCAAGCCGCATTAAACCGTTAGAAACCCGAATTTCGTTCAGCTACCTATTTACCCAGAGTTTGCATAGCAGCCTTTTTGAATTCCGCAAACCGAGTTTTGTGAATTGATTTATTTAAAAAGTTAGCGCCATTGCCTTTTGGAGAGGAAACGTGGAAACTAAATTTAGAAGGACAAAACAATACAAAAAAAGAATACTTACAAAAAATTAAGAATTAGGGCTAGATTACGAAAAAGTCATTACTACTAGTTTGCCAGCGGTAGATTCCAGCGACACAAATAATATTGAAAGTCCACCATATTTAAGAAAATACCCCCCTATTTTTTTAAAAATACCGTTATTGTACCACAGAAAACACTACAAATATATTACGAATTGGCGCGTAAGGAGAGAAGAAAGGGGGCTGCCCTCCCCGGGGTGTTAGCGGGGTATTTTTGATATTTCTAAATATATAGACAATGTAATGGTTGATTTTGTATAGTTTATTGACTTTCAGATTTCTAACGTGATTTAATTTTATTTTTGCCAGATATATGATATGTTTAAAATATGAATATTATAAAAAATGTATTTATTAATTGTAAGTTCTATACCCTTACCGGGTTTTTTGGAATAAATAAACTTTGAACTTTGAACTTTGATTTTGTTGGCGATGGGCGCTCATATACTTGCCGGGAGAGTCTTGGGGTGACACGACCGTTTTTTATGTTGTGGCAAGGGCGCCAAAAAATAAACACTGGTCCAGGCAGTCTTGTATAGCAGGACTGATCCTGGGTAGGTGCAGTCTCCCGCAGCTCCTCATAACCCATAAAAATGATAATATCCAAAAGTTTGCGATAATCCTTTGTAAAACGGAAAGGAATGAGTAGGTCTTACATGATTTTGATGTATGCGGAGATGCAGGGTTTGCTGAGAGGCGTAGAGGCACGAGGAGGGAGGTGCGGAGGGTAAAGTCTGAAAGTGTGGTAATCATATTCAGGGACAAAGTGTCTCGCACTGAATATACAATTCGCAGCTGAAAAGGCAGAACGATGGACAAAGTTCACCTGCTCGAAAGCTTCAGGGCCAACCTTGTAATGCCGGATGCGGAGCTAGATAAATATAATATACGAGAGCAACACCAAGTGCCAAACTCTGTAAATAATAATGAATTAGCTCGACACGTCTGTGTTTAATAAAATCATCGCTTAAATCGATTGTATCACAACAAGGTTTTCCCGGAAAGCAGACAAACCCCCTCTGCGCGCGCCAACCGCCACCCCCCCCCCCCAATCGCCTAACAAAAGATCGCCGCTTTGCGTGCTGTTCGGACGAGCAGCTGCGCAAGCGGATCCTGGTAAGTGGTCGCCGCCGGCCTGCATCTCCGTCTCAAGAAGCCCCGCGTCGAATTGGTAGCGCTAGCTGGCCTCGCTCTTGCCGCCCAGCCGATCTTCGCGTTATCAAAGCCTTCCTGTTCGCGTCGAGGTGGCGACCTCTGCCGCGCTCTCGTCCGCCGTCGTCCAGCCGATCCCCGCATCTCTACGCGTCCCAGTAGCCCCGCGTCGCATTGCTAGCGCGAGCTGGTTTCGCTCTTGCCGTCCAGTCGATTCTAGCGTCATCAAAGCATCCCACGTGGAGGGGGAAGCTCATAGTCCTAAGATTGGATTAGTGTCTTGGCGTCAGATGGCAACCGGCCGTAAAATACCATAGCCTCTTTTTATTCCTTGTCCATGAAATTACACAATATGAAAATGTGCATAAATACTATGGCGTTCCCTGTAAGCGACGGTCAAGCCACAAGCACATCAATGCGATTGGCAACCTGGAACGAAGGTTCCATGACGGGCAGAAGTACGGAACTTAGCGTCGTCCCTAAAAGAAGGAAATTAAATGCATGCTGTGTGCAAGACACCAAGCGGAAGGGTACAAAATCAAAACCTACACGCAACGGAAACCTACATCTTGGAAATATCTAGGCATCACTCTAGATTGCTTTCTCCGTTGGGACTTTCATATACATAACGTGGCTAAGTAGGTGCGAATCCATGGATATGTTTTCAAAGAACTGAGGAATATACTGGATTCCAAAACACTAGAAACTGTTTATTATGCTTTATGTGAATCGCTTATTACTTACGGCATAATTGGATGGGGTGGATGTGGTAACACCCTGCTAGAGCCATTGCAAGTTGCGCAGACATTTATAAAAATTATTCTACGTAGACCATTAATAAACTTTATAAGGAAGCTAAAGTTCTTGATTGTAGGCAACTTTTTCTAAAAACTTCCCTCTTAAGGCTATTTTTGTACAATAACTCAAATTTAGGAATAATTCAGAACCGGCGACCAACGAGACAAGTTATATAAAATAGCCTAATAATACCCAGGACGAAAACATCATTTGGACAAAGACATTACTCTTTTATTGCGCCGAGATTCGATAATCTGATCAATATGGAAATAAAAATGAATTTGACATTTAGGGAACTCAAAAATAAATTTAAGAAATGGTTATCGAATCATGACTGACTATAACCATACATCAAATATTACAAATAATAATTTATTAAAACTTAGGTGCACAAATTATTAACATATTTTTAAACATGAATGAATGAATGAATGAATGAATGAATGAATGAATGAATGAAAATCTCTTTATTGCACAATAAAATAAGGTACAATGGCGGACTTATTGCTACACTACAGCAATATCTTCCAGTCAACCAACATGTATGTTGAATATATTTTAACCTTGAACAAACTACCAAAAATCATTTGACTTTGTTGTTATAGATTATTTTGACAATGAATTGTACTTTTTTGACTAGGTATTTTTATATTAAATCTTATTTTACTTAATATATATTAAATATTAATGGCTGTTTCTTTCTTTTCTCACGTACAACTTTATTTATATTATTTAATAGAATTTTATATTATATTTATAATGGAATTGCATTTTATTACCTATATTATCTTTTATTATTTTTAAAAAATTATTATTATTATTTTATTTATTTTTTTATTTTGAAGACCATATTTTAGGGCAATTTAGTGTTATTAGCTTTTTACTAAAACTTGTACATTTGTAAATTAGAGTCCTGTCCACCCTAGAACGGGCTAGTCCCAGTTGGGTGACAGAAACACATAAGCAAAAGGTTAAGGTTTTGCCGTCCGGTTCCTGTTATTTTTTTAAGCAAATCAATGTTTTATAGTAATTAATCTATGCTAATATTTTAAAGAGGTAAAGTTTGTGAGGTTGTAGGAAGTAATCTCTGGATTTTGAAAATTCTTTCACCGATAGAAAGCAACGTTATGTATAAAACTTATACGAGAAACTATAATCTATACTAATATTATAAAGAGGTAAAGTTTGTGAGTTTGTGAGGTTGTAGGGAGTAATCTCTGGGTCTACTAAACCAATTTTGAAAATTCTTTTACCAATAGAAAGACACGTTAGTTGTGAGTGTCATAGGCTATATATTAATCCGAAAAATTAAAAGACTTTCGTGGTAGTTGGATTTGCAAAGTAAGTCGGAAAAAAACGGTCGAATGAAAACGTTTCTTACGAACGATGCTTTAACGATGAGAGATATATGATTGAATTCTAGAGAACAGTTGTAGAGCTTGGTAATGCCTAAAAAAGTCAGCGACAGCATGTGTCTAAATTTTATATTTAAGTCATAACAAGTAGTTTTTTTATATTAAAAAAAGTAATTTAAATCGTTGTCATGTTTATTGGTCATATTATCAACAATTATGAATTCATATCAAAATAAGTAAATTTATCGTCTCAAGCGTTTAAAACTAAAGACTTTCCCTTTTACTGCATAAATGGTTAAAGAGATAAGCCACTCACAAATAAGACTTTCACAAGAAGACACTCACAAATAACGGTAATATAGTCAAATTGCCATGCAAATACATACATACATATGCAGTAAAAATATAACCCTTCTTTTGGCAGTCAGGAAATAAATCATAGCACTCAGTACTAACCAAACCACACTCATAATTTCATCACAAGTAAAAAGTTTCACAGCCCAACGAAGTGGGCACTGGTCAGCTAGTTCTTAAATAAATAAATAAATAAAAATAAAACGGGTACAAGCTCTTGACGATGGTTGAAAAAGACCTACAGGAAGCTAACTCGACGCCGACACAGCACAAGATCGTGCTCGGTAGAGGAAAAGGACAAGGAAGGCCGACCCCAAGTAAATGCGATAGGGTCGAGGAAGAAGATGAAGAATCGTATATTTTATTACTTATACAGGAAGTTGATCAAAGTCGCGGGCAATCCTTAGCAACTACCGGCTTGTTATGATTCGGTTACGCAGTAGGCCCGCGTGGCATCCGTACGGCAGGAAAAGTTTATCAAATGTTTGCTGTTTTGAGAGAATGTGATGATGTGGAGTTTTGTTGAAGTTAACGTTTCGGGCGCTGCTGTCTGCATGAATGAAATAACAAAACAGCGGAATACAAATACGTATGGAGTTGAAATTATCATTTTATGGGTACCTATGCTTAGTCAGCCTATCAGGGTTATTCTGCTATATGGAAGAAGTTTACATTTTACATATACATTTACATTTTCGTCATGTCCAATTGACGGCTAAAGACCGCTCTTGGACGTTTCAAAATAATTGGGTTAGGTAGTAAGTCTCGTTACTACTCTTTACTGAGCATACATAGGTAGTCAAGAATTAACTACTAGATTGTCAAACTATAAATATAAATAATCAAAATAGAAGCCTAATATTTGAAGTAGTAGTAATTCGAAAAGATACGTAGTAAAATTATTCATCGTAATATTCAAATTGTCAGTAAAATGTTAAATAATCAAATTAAATCTACGTTATGCATTTTAAACTAAAGGTACAGATATAAGACCATATAAAATAATCAGACAATAAGGCTCTACCTTTTAAGTAATTTAAATGGGCACAATATTTGAAAAATCATGGCCCTCAAATTTGGCCAGATTCTAGAAAGGGTGGCCTATCAGCATCTCCTAGATGTTTTTTTTAATTGTATGTCCTCCAGCTGTTTAAATTGGGTAGGGAGTAGATTATAGAATTTAATGCTAAGGTACAAGTAGCTTTTCTGTACTTTTGCCAGTCGTATTCGGGGTACGCATAAAGGGTAGCTACCGCGGGTATGATGCGAGTGAATGTCTGCATTAATTGCAGTTTCTGCGAGGTGCTGTCTAGCATACATTACACACTGGTATATGAACGCCGAATACATAGTCATTACCCTTGCCTTGCTGAAATATTCTTTGAATGAGGTCCTAGTCGTTACCTGATACATGCTGCGCAGTGCTCTCTTTTGCAAAAGAAAGATTCTTTTACTGGTTGCGGCATTTCCCCAAAATAGTAGTCCATAAGTCATTAATGGGTTAAAATACGCAAAGTATACTGATTTTTGCTGCCCCAAAACCACAAAGATTTCTGATTTTTTTAATAGAGTATATCGAGCTATATAGCTTACTAGCTAATTGTTGGATGTGCGTATTCCATTGTAATTTACTGTCAATTCCTAATCCTAGAAAATTTATATCTTCTGTGATGCCGATTTCAAAATAGTCGTGTAATTCATTTAAATAGTCAACATTGACAGGTTTTAAGCTAAAAGGAATTATTTTTGATTTTGTAATATTTAGACGTTTTTCATTAGCATTAAACCAAATCAAGAGTTGATCAATCGTATACCTAATTCTATTTATTAAGTGGATCATATTCGGAAAATAGACACAGGGCCAATTAGAAGCTTTACTGGACAGTTTAATAGTTTATCCCAGTACATATTATTATATAAGTCTTAAATAATAAGTCGTTGCTAATGTTAAACGCGGAAGGTGAAAGGATATTAGCATTATGTCCTATGGGATTCTTCTCTGGGGAAGCTAGCTGTGCGGACATCAATAACATATTTATACTACAGAAACGTGCTCTCGGTCCTCGGCTTTCACTTAGAGAAAAATTCAAACAGATAAAATTCAAACTGTCTTTCTTGATTTATCGAAAGCGTTCGATACGGTAGCCCATGATATTCTTTTACATCGGTTAATGGCAATAGGAATAAGAGAAACGCCTTATAAGTGGTTTGAAAGCTATTTAATCGGACGGACACAAATCACCTCAATTGGAGACTACTCCAGCGCAACGAATAGCCTGTCATATGGTGTTCCACAGGGCAGTGTCTTGGGGCCTGTATTATTCCTTATATATATAAATGATCTTTACAATCTAACACCAAGTAAAGCTATTTCCTTCGCAGACGACACTGTAGTAATATTCAATGATAGTAGCTGGCAGCGTGTATTTACTAAGGCAAATGCAGATATGGATACTATTAAGAAATGGCTTGATGTCTCCTTACTCACGCTTAACATTGATAAAACGAAATATTTATCATTCAGTATAGATAAGAGAGGGCAGCCACCTGCAATAAACACCATAACAATTCATCAATGCGGGAGCCTTAAACATTGTAAATGTGCGCCATTGCAAAAAGCACTATCGTTGAAGTATTTAGGCATAATTGTGGATAATCACCTCAAATGGGCTGACCACATAGACTTAGTTTCCACCAGAGTCAGGCGTCTGGCTTTCTTGTTTAGAGATATAAGGAATATTTTAGACCCCAAGACATTAAAAACAGCATACTATGCCTTGTGCCAAAGTATTCTAAGCTATGGAATCATTGGCTGGGGAGCCTGTGCAAAAACGACTATTTACCCAGCAGAGGTGGCACAGAAACTAATTATAAAAATCATCACGCGTAAGCCTTACAGGTACTCATCGGAAAAATTGTTTTTGGAATATGAAGTATTGGATTTAAGACAGCTTTATTTAAAATTTTGTGTAAATTTTATTCAATTCAAATGCAACAGGACTTTCTCACAACAAATGCATCCAACAAGGCGATCCGTTGCTAAAAAAATAGATATTCCCCGAATGATGACCTCTTTTGGTCAAAGGCATTTTACTGTTTTCGGCCCCAGGACATATAACCTTTTAGAAGATGGAATTAAAACATTTCAGTCTAAAGATTGCTTTAAGAAACAGAGCCATATGTGGCTAATAAATGAAGGCCGTGAAAAGAGCCACAAATTATTTGACTATCTAGTATGATTTTTATTTTTATTCTTATTAAATTTTTATTTGTTTATTTTACTGAGTAGGTATCTATCTATCTATCTATTTACTATTATTATAATTTCGATTTTTATTTATTTACTCGATAATTTTATGATTATAATTTCAAATACTTCTTTTTTTTTTTTTTTCTTTATTTGAAAAACAACAGATTTACATCAGTCTTACGTACTAGAGATAATATTACATTAAGTTATTTGATATAAATCTAAAAACGTTTTCTACTTATTGATAATTTACCTATTTTGTTATACTCTTCTAATACCTTAAATATTTTATTTTAATTTCAGTTTTATGTTTTTTTTTTTAGTCCGTTATATTTGCAGAGGCGAGTTGCTTGAATTGTGATTTACTAAGAAGCATACCATCAAAGCAATTAACAATTTTCACATATGAGTGCATTATACGGGGCACCACCGGCGAGAATAGAGCGTTATTGGTTGAACAATGCGGCGGGCGGAAGACATCACAACGACGAGTTTTGTGGGTCGACGGAACGTTCAGCGGGAAACAACTGAGCAGATCAGGGCAGTCGAGTTTATGGGTAAAGAGTGAATTAATGAGGAGAAGATCTGTAAGAGTACGTCTTGTCTTCAGAGATTGACATTTAAAAAAGTGAGTTTGGGCGTTGTATGTAGATACTCATATACATCTATAGATAAAATATATATCCATATATGCACACATACACATTCATATATGTATAAGAAAATAATAATATCTCAGAACTCAGAATTACCCCAGAACTCTTCTTTTCTTCATTACCTCAGAATTATTTTTTTATTTGATAGGATATACTTACACATTGATCCCATTTTTATCAAAATCCAGTTCTGATGATGGGATCCATGAGGAATTGGGAAACTCCTCAAATATTATCATATAAAGTGGAAAATTTACATGTTGGTTCAATTCCGATGTCAATGCATTTTTTATGGTAAGCATTACCTGATTCTACATCCTGGGTTGTCTCCCGACGAGGGGGCTCCTTAACGGTCAACAGCACAGACCCCAAATTTTGTATACTCATTCAGTTATGATAGACCGTTCAAAGTTTTATCATGACATGGCTGCTGCACCAAGAGTTGGCTCCCGATGAGGGGACTTCTCAACGGTCAATAGCACAGACACAAAATATGTTAGCCCGTTCTAAGTATCACCCTGACACTGCTGCTGCGCTTATAAATAATTTTGGAGTCGGTTTTTGTTTTGATAAAAAAAAAATCAATTATTGTAACGACTTCTTGCCATTTTTCAGGTAACCTGTCAATTCCTGTTTTGTAAGAAGTTCTCCTCCTTGGAGTGTATGTATTAAGCGAGTGCCTTAGAAACACTTTCGAAATTGATTTCTATCCCCGTTAGATAATTATGCATTGATCTGAAAAGGTAGTAATCAAGTGGTGCAATATCAGAAGAATGTGTTGGATGATTAAGAACTTCCCATCTCAACGCATCAAGATTTTGTTATGTCACCATTGCGATACGTCGTCGGGCATTATCATGGTGGAACACGATTCCTATTCGGGCCGATAATTCTGGCCTTGTTTCTTTAATAGGTACATATATGCAATTTGTTAATCTAGATAAAGTACGTTTTCTAATTAACAGTTTTCATTATTTCAGCAACTTGTGATAGGTATACTGGACCTTTTCTGTCCCAATACGAAGGGTACTTGATGAATATTTGGATTGCATGAGTTGCTCATGATGTTCCAGGTTTGCAGTAGGCGTTTCTCCTCTTAATATTCTCTTATATATAGAATCCACATTCCATTTCCAGTAATCAGTTTGTCCAAAAACGGACCCACATTGCATCAAAGGAGATATGATAAAAATATCCTTATATGATCCGATATTATTTTCAGTCAAATCGTGTGGGATCAAAATTCTTTGCTTTAAGACAAATCCAAAAGATTTAACATGGCCTCCAACAGTTGTATGATGCAACCTAAACTCTTGCAATTTCTCCAATATGCAATTTCTTTCATGCAATCTCTTTCATGCAATCCTTTCATGCAATATGCAATTTCTCTAGTTTTAAAAGTGTAATATTCTTAACATGGACGGCAAAAAAAACATTACCTATCTCGGATGGTCGTCCAGAAAGATTACCTTTTTAAAGATCAGACCCCGGAATGAACTTTATTAACCCCTCAAGACAGTAACGTGCCGAATCGGGTACGATGTATTGTAGTCAATGCTGAGTAATGCCCCAAAACGGGTACGAGCGCGGCGCGACAAACAGCGCTCTCAATAAACTGAATTTACACCAAAATCATAGCGCATTCACCCCCTTTTAAATATGTGTGAGAAAGACGGATTCAGTCGAGCTTTGCGCAGTCTAGATTACCTAATATAATTGTTTGTATTCTGGGGGCACTTAGTCGAGTGCTGCCATTGCTCGGATCTGTGCTTCTCTTCGGATATATGTATGAAAATAAATAACACGAACTAATAGATTTGGTAAAGCATGTAATGTGTTTACAATTTCTAGATAGGGTTTCGTATTTTGATATAGAACGTCGATATCGCTGAATAAGTAATTTTTTTCAGTTCTCCAACTTTCTAATAATTATTCATAATTATCTGATTGTTTTACAAAATGAGGTTTTAATGTTTTATATTTGAAATTTCAATGCGATCATTCTACAATTCATTTTTTCATGATCCATTAAGTAATTTCTTCCTTATGATCGTTTTTTTAATGTGCTATAATTTTGACCTTCAACTCTCAGAAATGACAGGTGACTGCCAAGATTTACACCCGCCGCTTGAGGGGTTAAACCATCTTTGACAAGTACGGATATTAACAACATCTCTTTCAAATTCTGAATGTAAGTTTTTACATATAACCGATGCGTTGCTTCCTATCTGGAACTCATACAGTCAACAATGTCCTAAATGCATTTTTCCACTAATATATTTTTTACTCTAAATATCACGAGTGACTGTATAAATAAATATCACAAGTGACTGTATAAATAAAAACGGTATAAATAAAACTCTTTTATATTATACAGCAGGTAAACAACAAACCAAAAAACCAATGGCACACCAGCAACATGTGTTTTTAATTTAGATGAAAAATTACCAGCATATATAAAATACGACAGAGCGTTCCCTCCAACCCAATATAAAAAAAATCACACCAAGACTTTCCTGTCAAGTAGCCAGGAACTTAATTCATCTGAATATTAATTTCATAAATTCAAATTCTGACTCAATCAATCAATAATCTTTTCGACCTTTCGACTTTTCGACTTTACGACTTTTCGAATTTTGTGTCTGCTGTTGACCGTTGAGGAGTTTCCTTGTCGGGAGCGAACCCAGGGTACATCAGCCATGTCATGGTGAAACTTGATAGTTGCTATCATAATTGAATACGTACACAAAATTTTGGGTCTCTGCTGTTGACCGTTGAGGAGTTGCCTCGTCGGGAGCCAACCCTAGGTGGTCGGATTTCAATCACAATCTTTTCAGCTCATGCCATGATCAAATGATGCCTGCATGCCAAACTTCAGCTTAATCGGATGAAGCGTTTCGGCGCTATCGTCGGAGAATACACACAGACACACATACACACAGACACACAGAAGTGCGTCCACAATACTTTCCTTAAACAGGAAAGTAAAATGGATGTTGGTATATATGTCTGCCTGTCTGACTTCGACACCGTTTGACCGATCGCCATTAGAGTTGGCACATATTATTATATGGATTGTTCATGGAGAAGCTTTTATGATATACACCTAATTGTTACTCGCTACTAGGTGGCGCTACAGCACATTAACTTCTATACCGTTCAACCGATCGCCTTGAAAATTGGTATACATAGTTTTTTGAGCGCGGATAATATTTTTTCTGCGTTATTCACCATTACGTAACTTGCCACTAGATGGCACTGTAGCACATTAACTTCTAAACCGTTCAAGCAATCACCGTCAAATTTGAATACATGGGTATTTGAGAACGTCTAATATTTTCGCGCTATCCACTTTGTTGTAACTCGCCACTGGATGGCGCTGACGAACATCAACTAATACACCTTTTAACCGATAGCCATGAAAAATTAATAAATGCGAAAGTGGAAGTTGAAAAGGACCGATGACAAGATGTTTGCTTGCGATGCTTTATTTAACCCGTCAAATGTGAGGCGTCCAATAATGGATGCCTTGGCAAAATGTATACAAAATGTATATAAATTTATATAAATGTAAATATAAATGTAAATGTGCGCCGCTTTATAGTAATCCGCTCTATAGTAATGCTATAGCTCTATAGTAAACCCCGCTCTATGTAAATGTAAATGTAAATGTAAATATAAATTTATATACATTTTGCCGTAGGCAAACCCGAGCTAATCGCCAGTCATTTGTGGGGATAGAGATAGCTGAATGAACGTTTAGGAGCATAGGCTACTTGGGGAAGGGGGTGGGGGGGGGGGGGGGGTGATAGGAAAGGATGAAGAGTGGGAGGGAAAAGGAAGCCGATACCCGAGCAGCGCCGGGTAACATTCTACTAGTGATCAATATCAACATTTTACAATTTTGATAATTCTGTATTTAAAATTTACTAACATAAAAAAAATAATTTCGGCAAGGGTTTGAGTGAGAAAAAGTATATTTTATCTGTACACCAAATATTTGAGTTTTAAAAAAAATGCAATGTATTTATATACATATAATAGGAAAACTTAAATTTTAACTGAAATATATCTTATATAACTGAAATATAAATATAACTGAAACATACATTAAAAAAAAAATCGAGAACGTGAAAGAGTCATTGGCCTTGATCAGTATTTCCAATGAGCTTGGGAACAGTTTTTTTCCTTTAAGTACTTGTATCAACTTAAAATATGGTAGGTATTTTTATTTTTTCGGAACTGTTCAACTCTCGCCAACAAACTGTATACCCAACTGTCTGTATACCAGTTTGTCTGTATACTGTCTCGCCAACAAACTGTATACCAGTTTGGCGTGATTGTAATATTTAAAAAAATGTATCTTTTTCTTTGAATAAATTTATCAAAAAAAAAAAAAAAAAACTTCATATTATAATATTTGAGAAGTTCCCTCAATTTCTCATGGATCCCATTATCAGAACAGGATTTTCATAAAAATGGGACCAATCTGGAAGTATATACTTAAAAAAAAAAAACAAAATCAAATCGGTTCATAAATAAAGGATTTCTGAGGTAACAAACATATTTTTTTTTTCAATTTTTTTTTTTTTTTTTTCAATTTCAATTTATTTCCAAAAAATCTTAACAGATTGTAGAAACTTAATATTTAGGTTCATTTAAATTACAGTATATTAGTTCGTTTTTACAATATTTAAATTTATCACCACGTACATACAGTTACTTCTTTATTGCTTTTAGTATATTAGTTCAGTAATTAATACAGTATATTAGTTCGTTTTTACAATATTTAAATTTATCACCACGTACATACAGTTACTTCTTTATTGCTTTTAGGGCATCCAAATCATTTTTAAGATTTATTTACTAAAACCACAAATTAAAATAATTGATAAAAATAATCAAGAAATTAAAATCAGAAAAAGTCAGAATAATTAAAAAATACTACTTAAAATTGTCAAAAAATGACCAAAAAATTTGAAAAATTATTTAAAATTAACAAACTCATCGATCGAGTAAAAAGCTTTCTCTAATAATTCTTTAAGTAACTTTTTGAATAAGCTTTCCACTTGAATAGTTTTTAAACTTTCTGGTAGCCTGTTAAAGTAATATGGCCCTGAGTATTTTGTGTCTTGCCTTGCTGTGTTTAGTTTAATACATGGTATAAAAATGTTTAATTTATTTCTCGTATTTTTAGTATGTGTATCTGAAAACTTTTTATAATGTGTTTCTTTATTTTTAAAAAACTCAGTTAGTAACTTAAAGAGATAGAGTGAGGTTAAGGTGAGGATTCTTAGCCTTTTAAAAATGGGTCGACACGACTCTTCCCTTTTCACCTTTGCAATTATTCGCACTGCTCTCTTTTGGAGTATAAATATGGGTTCCCTATGACAAGCATAACAATTTCCCCAGATCGTAACAATAAAGATACAACCGAATTGATAACCTCCTCCTTTTTTTTAATTTGGTTAATAAAATATTACAAAACGGTCCATCTGAATTGTGTAATAGCCGTCAATAAATTCGTAATGCATTATTCAAGAAGTTCCTATAACTTTTTGTAAAGTTAATAGAAAAAAAAACTTGAGACTTGATAGCTATTTTAGCGAATAACTAATTTTGGGATTTTCGACTTGATATGAATACTCCACCGCGCATAGGTTGCCCTTTGATCTAATGTCACAGACAGACGTTTTACCAAACTTGGTCGTCTTTTTAATTCGGAAGAGTGGAAGATTATTATGGGCTGCTTCAGGCAGATACATTTCAGGAAAGTTTGGGACAAGCGCGGATTTCAGCCGGGCGAAACTGTCTTGTAACTCTGCCAGCGAAATCACAACGACCGCTTTGGCCCACTAAAGTACGGCACCGTCTGATAGAGTTTGCTCTTGTAATTAAATTAGTACATCTTTACTTATGGTGCCACTGCAGATATTGAATATATGTACGAGGTGTGGCAATTTAATTCCGAGAATTTAGTTGCCGCGTGCGAACCGGCAACATTGCATAACTGGCGCGCATGCGCCTGGATTTATGGGTCCTGCCACTCAGTCGCAGTGAAGATGTCATGGTAATCGCATGGTAATTAATTAGGCATGCAGAGTACGCATAATATATTATACTCTAATTAGTAATAATGTAAAAATCTTAGCGATAACCAATGTATTATTAGAGTATTGTTTGCGTACCTTTTACACTAAATAAATAAAAATAAAATAAAATAGCGTAATTTCTTACATATGCTGTGTCCTTTACAACGTATATGTTACGGTCAGAGTAATAAGTGCGATTATTATTAATAATTACCGGGAATTATTAATAATAACCGAATCATTTAGTCAATGTGATAAATTCTGGTAAAATAATCACTTAATTCGGTTATAATTAATAATTTATGGCCGGCTGTGGTTAAAGTAATAAATGCTTCGCTTTTTAATTGACGGTTGAATACATATGATCAAATCAACACTGGCAACACTGCCGTGACGGCGCGCGTCGTCAGCGGGTATATTTCTCTCGCATACAGCCACGTGCGTGCGCGCACTTTACGTATTTGGTTTACTATTATTAAGTTTTGTTTGCAAAATAGGGGATTATTTCACCAGAATTTATCACATTGACCAAATGATGTGGTTATTATTAATAATTCCCCGCAATTATTAATAATAACCGCACTTACTACTCTGACCGTAACATATACATTATTTACTTCTGTAACAATGTAACTACGTTTCTTTGTACAAGTAAGTACTTTTTCCCCACAACGCATATTCGTGGAACCCGCCTTGTTGTCTATTTGCACCATCTTCTAGGTAGGCATTTGTAGCATCACGCAGTCAAACACTCAGGCGGTCACTCATCCCTTCATTGACCGCGCCCGCTGCTTAACTACGGTAGCAACGAGGAGAACCGGTGGACTACTATTAAATAAATACTATTAAATACTACATGGGCTACTATTAAATAAATAAATAAACTCTCACAACGACCATCTGTACCGCAACAACTTTTAAACAATTAAGTTTTCTTATACTAAATAAACTGCGGTTTCTCTACGTACAGTGAACGTCTCGAACTCAAAGTTTGAAAAAGTTACAAGAAGTATTCGCAATGTATCCGGGAATACAGTGCAGCGATGGGTAGCAACGGCTGTGGAGAAATATCGAGAGGAGGTAAGGTGGAACGGTGGGATGGCCAACTGGAAGCCAGCACGTAATATTCTCGTAAAATATGGTGCTGTGTGTGCTGGGCAACACGTACGCTATGCATGTGTATGTGTACACGAATGGTCAAGCGATCCATACATACTTAAATTATGTCATCATTTCAGGAACCCGTACCAAAAGGCACAGAAATAATGCCCAAAAAAATGCATTATCCTTTGGACCAAAATATTACGTACGCTCGTAGAAACCTAGCAGAAGTTCCGGTGAATAGTGATTTTCATCATCACGATACGAGGAATAAATCCAATCTCCACATAAACCGACAGCGACTTAGCAAAGTGCGATACAGTTTTATACACCAAAATTTGTCCTTCTATAATAAGATTCCAGAGAAAATGAAAAGCCTTGGAGAGGACCAATTTAAAAAGATAATTATAAATAATTTAGTAAGAAACCCAATTTATGGTATAAGGGAGTTTGAAAATTCCGAGTTGATTTTCCATGTTGACAATTAGCAAAATTTGTAAAATTTTAAACATAACGGAATTATGATATCTGAAATTCTAATTCTCATATAATTTAGTATACATCTATTTATGTTTAAAAAAAAATACGCGTGGCACTCGGAGACTGCCGCGGTAAAGCTATTGCATAGCACTTTTAACAACTTATGCAATTATAATTATTTATTTATTTTATTTTTTCTGATATCAGATAACTGCGCTCTATCGGAAAACGTTGAAATTATTCCGAATAATTTGCGGCTGCGGTAGCAAATGATTCGGAATAATTTAAACGTCTTCCGATAGAGCGCCGCGCACGAATTTTTATTCGATAAAGCAAAAAAAACGGATTATTCAAAAAAAAATCGAAGATAAAAAGATAGATAATTAAATTATCTTTAAAATGGTGCAGGTTTCCTAATAATACGCTAAATAGTATTTGCGTAGTAGTCGTTTTTGTGTTCGGTTAGACCTAATTTCACAAATTAATTACACTATGTAATATAAACAAAATCTAAAATATTCAACGCTAAGAATATTAGGAAAATGTTCTTGTTTAACATATATTTTTTTCGAATCCAAAGCAGTACTCGTTTAGACGTAATTATCAGTTTAAAATCATTAATTTTCGTTAAGAAATTTCTTCATTCGGTCGCCGCGCTGGCCTAGGCCCGCGATAAAAGCTATGCAATAGCTTAAAAATATGAAGGCATATTGCTGGATTGACAATAAAATTATTATACGTTGATTATTCTACATAGAATTTGCATTTCTATTTTAATATATATTTTGATTATTTGTAAGTAAGTAATATTGAATATAATATTACAGCCATGACAACTATCATGATAGTTATGTTTTTAATAATTAAATTTTAAGCATTTAATTTTGTGACGCATCCAAGTGTAGGAATGCCTATCTACTGGAGTAGTTGATTGTATTGTATTGTATTGTATTGGAAGCTAATGGGATCCGTTGCAGTTTGGCCACGAAGACCCATTCGTTTATACTCACGGGTCAACACTATAGAGCGTGGGTGGTTGTTAACCTTATGGCAACTACTCTTGAAACGACTATTCGTCCATTCGATCCCGGGTGAATACGTCGGGCAAGGGATGCCGTGGTCCGCGATAGATTCGGTTGACACCGTATCACCGCTTTATAAGGGAGAGGACCGCGCAAGCGACCTCGATACTGTAGTCAATACTGTCGTCGATACTGTTGGAAGAGGCTATCGTAGTTGAATAAGTATACAAAATTTTGAGTCTCTGCTGTTGACCGTTGAGGAGTTCCCTTATCGAGAGCCAACCCAGGGTACATCAGCCATGTCATGGTGGAATTTGGTAGGAGCTATCATAATTGAATGCGTATACAAAATTTTGAGTCTCTGCTGTTGACCGTTGAGGAGTTCCCTTATTGAGACCCAACCCAGGGTACATCAGCCATGTCATGGTGGAATTTGGTAGGAGCTATCATAATTGAATGCGTATACAAAATTTTGAGTCTTTGCTATTGACCGTTGAGGAGTTCCCTCATCGGGAGCCAACCCAGGGTAGATCAGCCCTGTCATTGTGAAACTTGGAAGTTGCTATCATAAATGAATGCGTATAGAAAATGTTGGGTCTCTGCTGTTGAAAGTTGAGGAGTCCTCTAGTCAGGAGCCAACGCTGGGTGGACGGATTTCAACCACAATCTGCATGCCAAATTTCAGCTCAATCGGATGAAGCGTTTCGGCGCTCACAGAAGTGCGTCCAGAAAAGAAAAATGCCCAACACTGAGTGCGGATAGGTAGTTAGTCCATCATCAGATGCTGGGCATCAAACAAGGTTATAGTTTTTGTCAAGACAAATCAAACGAGCCCAATCATGACAGGTTTATCGTGTGCACAAGGTTGTAGTTTAGCTGTTTAGCTGCCTAGAGGTTTAGCTGTTTTTGAGCCAAATCAAAACATACAGAAAGACATACATACATATACTGCCCTCAAGAATTGTAGTAGTATAGATAAACAACTTAACAATTAATCATACTTACCTTTGGTGGCACCATTGAATTGAACACTATAAAATCAATTTTGGCACCCACGACTGACTTCCCACCGACAAGTGCTTAGCTTATTGTTGAAGCGTGCGTCTGTGTGAGTGCGTTCGTTTTGATCGTTTATACGTAGCTTCCATACTGCTTAGCTCTTTCTACTGTGCCCGAAGGCTGTTTATCGTATTTCTAATTTCTTCGAAGCAAGTATTTAAAGATAAATTAAAAATATCCAAACATTTAAAGTTTAAGTTATATGATCGAAGTGCTCTATAAGAATACATATTTTGACCATAATTGGTATTAACTCTCGGTAGATAAAATAACCTGTATAAAATAGTTACTCAAAAATAAACCCACGTGTCCTTTGTTGCCAGTGATTATATATTGTATTACACGACTGCCCAACAAAAAAGGAGTGTAATGTGTTCAGGGTTCATCTATGAATGTTTTCCGTTTCTTTATTCCACCATAACTTCTAAACGCTTGGACTGATTTTGAAAAGTGTGTTATTGTTAGAATCGTTCTGTCATCCTAAGTGCCATAGGGTACCTTCTGTTCAAATATCAAGTAAGTATGTAGTTGTCTTAATGTCTAAATGTCATTAAAATAACAAAAATATATCGTGTTTAGTGTCAAATGAAAGCTCTGATTGAATATATACTGAGAATATACACCTATCTACTCGTATATGGATAAATACATATACTACAAATATTTCATTAAAAAGGCAGTAATAAAAATAATTATTACAAATAAAGTACTACAAATGATTCCAGAAGCTAACGGAAAATCAGGTACCTCAATGAAATATATATTTTTGAATAGCGTAGACCTTCAGGATAATGGTTGATTTTGGGCAAAAATCGCTCATTACATGGGAAGGGGGTCAAATCGCTCTCATCAATTTTGTTTACACTAATAAACACTAAATTACATGAAGCGACCAGAAATGGTACTAATGTAAAAAGATAGTTCGAAAGAGTACATACAAATGAGTATAGAGGGCGTTAAATTTTATATAATTATTTGAGGTTTCAATCAAATGTCATTAAGATAATGAAAGATGCATTGCATCAATGTATCAAATATAAAGAAGATATTTAATAAAATCAGTCTTATTTTGTGGTTATGTTTAATACTTTACTCGTCCTCCCTATCTTGTTATAAATACAATAGTTCACTTTCTGTAACCGTAGTCGTGTTTTTATTCTTTTTAATATTCCGTCCAGATATAACTCTTTACTCTCTAACTCGGAAGGTGGCTCGTTCCATGGCAATCAAATATCCCAAAAGACCACGAGTACAAATTAAATAAATACCATGATCTTGCAAATGCCGTAACCCGGAACAGCTTCACTGTTCACCTTCACGCGGTGGAAGTTGGCGCTCGTGGCCTGCCAGCTAAATCTCTATTTCACCTCTTTAAAGATCTTGGCCGTTCCAGAAAAATAATCAACTCTTTCTTAGAAAAATTATCTAAAACTGCGATTTGCGCATCTCAAATTCTATGGCTTCGAAGGGGGAGTGAATGGGTGGTAAGGTGAACGCTCACATGTGGCAAGACAGCTGTCCTAAACCTACCACAGCCAATTCGTAAGTCCGGAATCCACTGCTCACCCCCCAGAAGTGTAAAAAAATTAGTATTATGATGGGCCCGACTCCGGTCGGTGAATTCCATGGCAGCTCCTTTTGTATTTATTTATTTAGTTGTTTGCTTTTCAATACATTTACTTGTTATTTCTATAGCTTTCGGGATTGCGATTCAGGATTGATAAAAATACAATGAGATTGCAGGCACTAATACCGATGATGTTATCGTTTTTTTATTCGACTCGCGCGTCCGAAGTCCGTACGGACGAATGGCTAGGGAGCGATCGTCGGCGGCCGGTGTATTTTACGATTATTTTCACTCAATTGGCCAACTGAATGGCCCTATGCACACATAACACTTCCACAGATCCTGATCGAGGGCCGTTCAACATTTAAAGGGGTGCAACAACACTTTGCTCAAAGGCGATTTTGGGAGTTAATGGGCCCATGCTACTGAGTTGGCCACGAAGACCCATTCTGTTCAGGGTTGGTCACACTCACGGGTCAACACCTATCCGACGGCCTCCACGCATGAAGTGCGAGCCTGGATATGATTCTGGCCTTATGGTTAGTTCTGGCCCTCCTGGCACCGTACGGCATAAGCCAATCGATTGCGCACTCTGACTATCATCTTGCGGTGTCGACTACAACGGGCGAGCCCGTCACCACAGGACGTTTTAACGATTAGTCGTTCTGTCGCCCTGCAGTGAACGTAGAAGACTTTGGACAGTACAATCCTACGTCCAGCTACGTCACAACCCGTGAGAGTCCAACGCCTTACCGCGAGTGAGCCAGGAATAAACCCGGCGGGCTCGAGATACTCGCGCCCTCACTTCCAATTGTGACCAGATTTCTCCGGTCTCTCGATTGGTTCCGAGTTCGAGGTCGCTTGCGCGGTCCTCTCCCTTACGAAGCGGTGAAACGGTGTGCACCGAATCTATCGCGGACCAAGGCGTCCTATGCCCGACTCTGAACCGGGATCGGATGGCCAATGGTCATTTCAAGAGCAGTCGCCGTAAGGTAGACAACCACCCCCGCTCTATAGGAAACAATACAGTTCCCAGACTCCCCCGATTGTTAGTACTCTGACTAACAGAGTACTAACAATCGTACTCGAAAACCCATGGTACATGAGGACTGCGGTAGACAAGGGCGCCAAGAGGGGCGGAGAATACCTATCCAGTATAGTTGAAGGTGTTTCCGCCCCCCTTGATACTAGAGGCACCTTGGAGACTCTCCTCAATTCCTTGTGCCCATCGGACCTAACTGTTAATGACGACCCCCACCACGCACAAATACGGCGGCTTGCCGCCTTAGACTCGCGCGTCGTAAACTCATCCGAGGTGACTGCGGACGAGGTTGGCCGGGTAATCGGATCGCTGTCGCTTAAGAAGGCGCCTGGGATAGACAACCTAACAGCCGTGATCGTCAGACGGGTCTGGGAATTCGCCAGGTGGGAGGTGACCGTACTGATGCAGAAATGCATCAATGAGGGCCACTTTCCCACCTGCTGGAAGGCGGGCCTCCTGCGGGTGATTCCCAAGGGCAACGACAAGCCCCGATCGGATCCGAGGGCGTACAGGCCCATCACGCTCCTTCCCATTCTGGGCAAGGTGCTTGAAGCGCTTGTGCGTGATCGGCTGGAGGCGACGCTGTCTCCTCAGAACGATCGGCAGTTCGGATTTACCCGAGGGAAGAGCACGGAGGATGCCATCCTTTTTGCTAAGGACTGGATCCGTGACTACGAGGGCCCCAACGTTGTTGGAGTCTTTCTCGACATCTCCGGTGCTTTCGATAACGCGTGGTGGCCGATGATCCTGTGCAAGCTTCGAACCCGTCAATGCCCAAACAACCTCCTAAAAATTGTCAGGAGCTATTTCACTGATAGGTCGGTTATTCTGAGGTACGGTCCGACCAGCGTAAGGAAAACCCCCTCGATGGGGTGTCCGCAAGGGTCGGTGCTCGGTCCCACCTTGTGGAACATCCTTTTCGACGATTTTCTGGGACTACCATACCCGGCGGGATGCGCCGTCAGTGCATATGCTGACGACGCTCTCCTACTGGTGGGGGGCAGAAGTCGCGCCGAGGTCGAGAGAAGGGTAGCTGCGTCGTTGGACCTCATCCTCGGGTGGGGCCAGCGTAACAGACTGACCTTCTCACCGGCTAAAACTCAGGCGCTTCTCCTGAAGGGGCGCCTCAAGCGTAAACCGGTCATCAGATTGAGCGGCCGCCCGGTATCCTTTCCGGAGTCTGTCCGGTACCTGGGGGTCGCGCTGACGGCGTCCTTTTCCTTCCTTACGCACGCGAAAATTGTAGCCGAGAAATCCCGGTCCCTCTTCTTTGCTCTCCGTGAAGCGAGCCGAGCCGACTGGGGAATTCGTTTCCCTGCGGTAAGGACGATATACGAAGGTGTCTTCGTACCACGTGTGACGTACGCTGCACGTGCGTGGACGGAGCACCACATCCCGGAGGCAACCCGAGTGGCTCTCTTGCGTGGGCAGCGCATCCCTCTCGTGGCTATGACCGGGGCGTACAGGACGACGTCCACTCTCGCGCTACCTGTCATTGCAGGCGTCCTGCCCATCGATTTGGAGGTTTTGGAGCGCGCAGCGTTGGCGCGGTATCGTCGGGGAGGACCAGTGGTCTTTCATGGCCTCTCGGTTGACCCGGCGGGTTATCGAGCTGGGGAGTTTGCCCTCCTGATTCGTGCGGAATCCCTTCGTGTTTGGCAGGAGAGGTGGGATGCTGGCGGCACGGGCCGCCTCACCCACTGCTTCTTTCCGTCGGTAGAGGCGAGAATGAAAAATGCGTGTTTTCTGCGGTTCGATCACCATACCACCCAGCTGGTCGGCGGCCATGGGGAGTTCAAAGCCAAGCTGTCTGACTTTGGACTCTCCCGTGACCCCTGGTGTGTGTGTGGGCATGGACTTCAAACGGCAGAACACGTCATTTGGATATGCCCAAAGCTCTCGACCGCACGGGATGAATTGGTGCGTGAGGTCGGCGCGTGCGCCAAGCGCCTACCGATATGGTATGCGGATCTGGTCGAGTGTGGGCGTTGTTTCGGCGCGTTCCGATGCTTCGTGGAGAAGTGGGTTTCCCTTTGGGAGGAGTTGAGGCTTCCGGGAACCCCAGTTTTGGGGTCCCCCCCGACACCAGTGGCGTGATGCGAAGGCCACTTCCAGCCCGAAGTGCCCGTCTATGTGCCGTCCCCCAAACCGCCCCCGCGGGCGCATCCCCTGCCTGAGGACCTTGGTTAGGCCGTCCCCCACGAGACCGCCCCGTGACCCATACGTCTGTATACCCCCTCACTAACCACTTAGTCCCCCCGACATCCTGTCTGTGTTTGGTAGCCTGTCTTTGTTTAACTTTAATCTCTGCTTTGTGTTTATTTTAGTATTATTTTTACGACTATTTCTTATCTTCTTTTGTTGTTATCTTCTTTTGTTTTTTTATACCGAATAAATGGGTTTTCGGGGTGGTACGGGGGGGGGGTGGCTACCTTTCTTTACCCCCCGCGCGTATACCCTTCTGGTACGCGCGGGGTGTCGTTGCATGATATCCCGGGCAGATAAGACGACCACCGTCGTTATAACTGCCCGGGCGGTGGGTGGGTTCTCCACCCTCACCTGCCGCCTTGAAACCACTAAACTGTTAGTACTCTGACTATCAGTCGGGGGAGTCTGAAAGTAGTACTGTTTCCTATAGAGCGGGTGTGGTTGCGGACCTTACGGCGACTGCTCTTGAAACGACCATCGGCTACCCGATCCTGGGTGAACAGCCGGGCAAAGGATGCCGCGGTCCGCGATTGATTCTGTAAACGCCGTTTCACCGCTTCGTAAGGGAGAGGACCGCGCAAGCGTCCCCGAACTCGTAACTAATCGAGAGAAAGAGAGAGACTGGAGTAATCTGGTCGCAATTGGAAGTAATTGTGTGAGTGTAAGCCCGCTGGGTAACACTCCTGGCTATCTCGCGGTTAAGGCGTTGGGCTCTTACGGGTTTGTGGCGGAGCTAGACGGTGGACTGTTTTGTCCAAGTCTTCTGCGCTCACTCCAGGGAGATAGAACGACTAATCGTTAAAACTTCCTGAGGTGACGGGCTCGCCGCTGAAGTCGACAACCCTAGTTGCTCAAAAGCGATATCTAACGGGTTCGTGCAGCTTGGGCCATATGACCTGCTCGTACCGCAAAGCTTATGGTACTAACGGGGGGGGGGGGGGGATGAAACGTTCTGATATGTTTTCGAAGCTGCAGGGGTGGATGTTGACCTGATGTCAGATGCTCTTGAAACGATCTGTTGGCCACCTGATCCCAAGTGGTAGACTGGAAAAGGACTGCCACAGTCCGCGATAAATTCGAACTGAATTACCGCTAAAATCAGGTAAAGGCCGTGCAAGCGACTTTGGACCTGTGACCAGACGGGAGGACGGAGGAGTCCTGCCATATAATATCCGGTAGTGACGGCGCGATGCTGCCCGCTGTGTTCACATTTCAGTGCCTCGTGGCAAGGCGTCGCGTCGGCTTCTTACAGGCATGTTGGCAGAGCTAGACTGTGGACTGTATTGTCAGTCACTATGTAATTACCTCACGTTTGTTAAAACGATCTATATCGTTATAACAGCCTGAGGTGCCGGGTGCGCCCGTTGCAGATGACAGCTCCAAAGTGCTCAAAAGAGATAGCTAATGGGTCCGCGCAGCTTAGGCTGTTCGACCTGCTGGTTACCTTGGGTCGGCTTAGCTCACAGTTCAAATCCCATCCGGTAGCCTCCTCGAAGAGGGACGAACCTGAAAAAGACCATTTTTTCCCTGTCACGGCTATGTCTTAGACAGGTGGGATCGAATCCCCTATAGGAAGGCCTCGGGCGCTGCTAGCCAATCGAATGTGCATACCGGCGAATAACTAGTGGGGGGGGGGGGGGGGGGGTGTGGAACGGTCTGATATGTTTACGAAGCGACGGGGATGGATGTTTAACTCAAATCAAATCAAATAATTTATTGTCCTACATTTGTATTACATTTACATTTGGACGTGATATGATTGAATTCTTTGTGATCAAATTCTTCTATTAATAATTATAATTAAAACATAAAATGTTACTCATACGAATAAAGAAGGTATTATTGTGGAATTAAATCGAGTCTTACCATTTAGTTTACCAGTTAAAAAACACAGAGCAATTAATTCTTTAAAATACCGATAAAAATAAGTTTTTTTAGTGTAAAATTAATAAATGTAATGTCAAAAAAACAAAAGAAATGTGACGGTTGTCGAAAAGTAAAATAAAATGTCTTAGTGAGTATGTTGCAAATAAAAATAGTCAAGGTATAATTAATATGTGCCTACCTAATAATAGAAATAGTCAATACATTTTAGTCAAATTAAAAATCGTTTCAAAACCTATTACAGAAAGAGATATAGTCGAGATGCATACAGTTTTTAGAGATCCTTAAGAGGGTCCTGAGCCTATGCCGTTACACAAATGTAGGTAATTTACGCTGCCGGCAGCGGCCACGCACGTATGTATGAGTAAATCGCATACATTGATAACGCTGAACAGACGGTCGCCCGCCAAAGCGAAGTAACCCGCATTTTATTGCTCATAGCAAATTGCAAATAACAAAAACTGCAAATTGTGATAAAAGCAAATCCTTTTGCACACGTATTTATTAGACCAAAACAGTCGATTTGACCCGCCGTTCCGACATATTTGGCCCAGCGGACTCAAAATAGCGGCCGTTTTTCAAGATGGTCGCTAATAAACCAAAATGATTTTTCTCATGCTGATTTTAATGACCCATGGGCCTTTTCGGCTATTTTGGGGTCGTATATGTCAAATATGGCAATAAAAATAACTTTAGTTAATTTTGAACAGGATTGTAAACATTTTTAACGAGTATTTACTTTCACGTTACCGTTATGTTATACGCGTCTTTTTCGAGCATTTGCACACTGGAAAAGACGAATCTAAAGTCAAAACTGTCAAAAAAGTCAAACGAAAGAATAATTTTGTGTATGCTGTAAGTAATTTCTGAAATTTGCTACCCAGACAACATGGAAAATTTGAACTATATATAGAATATGTGAATGGGTCTTTGACTTCGAATTTTTAGTCGCTGGCTCAAATATGACGACTACATGTGTTTTGAACAACCTTTGAACGTTTTTTGAACCGATTTGAACATATTTGTACATTTGGCCAGAAAACTTAAACTTTTGTACTTGGTATCATTATCAGAACTGGTCAAAATAAATGTACCGTGGCCGTTTTATACTACACTATACTACACTATATATAAATGATTGTACACATTCTACCTTGCTTGTAAGGAATTATTTATTTATATTTATTTATGTTTATATTTTCAGCATCATATTTGAAATGTACCATGCTAAAATAACCGAAAACGACCCTTGGGTCTTTAAAATCAGCACGAGAATAATCATTTTGGTTTATTAGCGGCCATCTTGGAAAATTGCCACCATTTCGAGTCCGCTGGGCCAAATATGTCGGAGCGGCAGGTCAAATCGACTATTTTGGTCTAATATATACGTGTGCAAAAGGATTTGCGTTTATCACAATTTGCAGTTTTTGTTATTTGCAATTTGCTATGAGCAATAAAATGATAAAATGCGGGTTACTTCGCTTTGGCGGGCGACCGTCTGTTCAGCGTTTCTCCGTCCGTCTGTTTCTCATGTCTCATGTCGGACTGAAATTTCACGCTGATTCTATGGCGTTTCTCAAAAAACGAAATATGTTTGCTTGCGCTTCCCCATTAACTAAAATACATGTAGAGTGTTATAATAAGTTATTACAAAGATGCCATAAACATCCATTAAAAAAAACTAATATAAAAAATAAAATACTTACTGCTGTTTGCTTTTTCGTGACGATGCGTGACGACGCGGACTGCCGTGTAGAAGAATAAAATATTACGTGAGCGGGAACTGATAAGAGCTAACCGAAAAAGACGTGCTCTCACTTCCAATAGCAGCAGGGAAGTGAATCTATGTATTTCATAGCGCGCCTGTGTATTTATTAACGCGGCTAGCCCATACAAAAAGAATCTCATACCTGATTTTCTAGGATTTATTGTATAAAATCCTATTACAATAATTGAAATTCAAATATTTTATTGTGAAGATATGTCATTTAACTTTCTTTTATAATAATTTGTAATTCAAATTAGTTATTATTTTCCCAGTGAGGACTAAAACCCCGCGCCCATTTTTGTATATTTCCTCGGGTGCTTTTATAAAAAACTACGCAAACTATTGCCAAATTTATTACCTCACCTTATAAATGACTTATTGATTAAAACGAGTGTTTTTTTGTCACTGCTTTTATTAGCGTAGTTTAAGCGGAATAACTAAAACGCTAGACCCTAATTTGAGAAATTTCGTGCAGCACCCTCTTAATGTTCTTGATCTTGAAATGACCCGTTGGCCACCTGATCCCGAGTGGTTATGGGAAAGTACGCCACAGTCCGCGATAAATTCGATCTGAATTACCGCTAACATCAGGTAGAGGTCGTGCAAGCGACTTCAGACCCTTGACCAGACGGGAGAACGGAAAAATCCTGCCCTGTCTGGTAGTGAGGGTTAGAGGCTGCCCGCTGAGTCCACTTTCCAGTGCCACGCGGTAAGGGGTTGGACTACCACGGGCAAGTTGTGTAGCTAAAACGGTAAAATGTATTGTCCCAAAATATTTGGGAGTTAATGGACCGATTGAAATTGAGCCACTATGACCCATGTGTTAGGGTCGGCCTAACTCACAGGTCAACACCCACCCGGCAGCCTCCACGCAGAAGTGCGAGCCCTGGTAGGACTCTGTGCCTGCGGATCAGTTTCTTCGGACGCTCCTATACGGTTTGCGCACAGTGCGGCGTCAGCCAATCGACTGTCCATTCCGAATCATAACCGGAAGAGTCTGGAAACGGCGTTGTTTCCCACAGAGCGGGGGTGGTTGTTAACCTTGTGGCACAGCTCTTGAAACGACCATTCGGTTACCTGAAACCGGGTGAGAATCCGGGCACAGTATGTCGTAATCCGCGATAGATTCGGCAGACACCGAATCACCGCTACACAAGGAAGAGGACCGCGCAAGCGACCTCGAAACCGAAACCAGTCCGGAGGCCGGAGAAATCTGTGTAAAACTGCAATGGTAGCGAGGGCGCTTGGACATACCACTGGGTTAACACCCGGTGCCCAGCGGTAAGGGTTGGTCTCTCGCGGGACAGTTGGCCGAGCTAGATAATGGATTGTCATTGTCTAAGTCCTCTACGCTCATCCCACTGCTGAAAAATTGACCACATATCGTTATACCACCCTGGGGTGTCGCCTCCCATCCTCAGGCGGTTTAACGTACACCACCTCTTCCGTAGGGTCTTTTGTCAAGTACAAATTTGAAATTCAACCGACTTCCATCGGCCTATATAGGTCTCAGTAGTACTGAATCTCTGATCTGCTAAAGATCGACTAAAGCCTCTTTGAGGGTGGAATGTCCACTTTACTTCTTCTTATTCTTAGAGGGTGTCTCTCTAACTAGTTTGTTCATACTCTTTATTGTGAACTTTACCAATGGGCGTGTTTATTGTCATACGACAATCTCTTCCAACCAACCCTACTATGACGTGTTTATATGGATATGTTCATGTAACATTAGCGTATGTCTTGTTATCGCATTCGATCGATATAATTGAAAAGGCAATTCCGTTTATTTTATCCCAACGGAAAATGGTGACCAGCCGAGAATCGAACCTGAAACCTTACAATGTAAGATCAAGCAACCACTATGCCACTCATGCCTAAGTATTATTTAATTTTTTTATTTGTTGAGTGGGGCTTTTCTAAGGTCTTTATGAGCCTTGTAACACTGCGACCATTGCTGATCTATTGTGCTCGCCACCTACTATAGTTCTGCGCTAAGCCTCGTGTCATTTAAGAACCGCAGCAGGCTTTTGGCGCCAGATTGTTTTACCTCCTCAGGTTGGAGGTAGTGACCACCCAAGTGGTTGTATCTTTTACGCATCAGCGGGCCACACTCGCACATGAGGTGCTGGGGAGTTTCCTCTGCCCCTTGGCAGAACCTGCACATTTTTGTGTCTTTGAGCTTGAGGTTGATGCCTAAGTAAGTAGGTATGCATAACTCGGGTATGCAGCTTTGAGTTGTTTGTTGGTCTGCCAAAGCTTGCGTTTTTATCCGATACGCCGTAGAACTACCTAATTGGTGACTTTTTGAGTCCAAGATACCGACAACATTCGTCTGTATGCTCACATCTCGAATGCTTTAATACGCTTCCTGAGACCTTCATAAAAAGTCCAGGCCTCACATCCGTATGGAACATCACGCGACATGTACTTATGTGTTTTTATACCCACATCTCGAATGCTTCTATACGTTTCCTAAGATCACCCTTAACCCGACAAATGACAGGCGTCCTTTTGGGGATGCAAGTTTTAATACACTGGAATGACAGGCGTCCACTTGGTCCAGTGATGACGACACGATGGAGGCCGTTTGCGTTTTGTAATTTGTCGCCATTATTATCTTAATTGATTTACGAGATAAGGTTATAATGTTTTATATGTCAAATTTCAATGCGATCATTTTACAGTTCTTCTTTTTATGATCCGTATAGTGGTTTACAAGTTATGGTCGTTTTTATCAAGGTCGTCGATTTTGCGCGCGAAAAGGTCGCGCGCGAATGGGACAGCTGAATTTTTACTCCGCGAGGAGAGGAGTTAATAGTTCAGGTCTCACATCGGTATGGAAATATGGGCCAAATGTAGCACTAGCGATGTATTCGAAGTGGGATTTTCAGGCTTCGATTGCAAAAGACCATTTTAATTTTTCCAAAAACGCTGCGTGCAGTTTCGATGCGAGTCTTGATCTTCACTTCACTGAACGGCGTTGTCTATGCCAGGTGCCTAGGTATTTATATTTATCAACTTGTTCTAGTTTTTGTACCGCTACAAGTATGCTAGAACCGCACTAAAAGCCATCTAGGAAAGTGGTAGCTGGTTTCCAACGTCATATTATTATTTTCAAGCAAGAAACCAGCCAGTATTGATTATGAAAATTACGCAGTCTCGACTTGGTCATTTTATGGGTCAGTGAATTACTTAGGCACAATGTAACCAATTGCTGATATAAAAATTACAATATAATGTGTGTGCTTTTTGTCCGCGACAAACCACGCCACTCCTTGGGCGACTGAATGGGGGAGGGAGGGGGGGTTAGGTGGGGTTGGAGAGAGGTATACCCTTGTTAGCCACCTAACGCCCTCTTCAAGTAAATAATCACTGAGTAGTCAAGTGTGATGCTTTTACTTATCCGGCCCACCGACCGAACAGCATAGAAAGTATTGTAAACGCGCTAAACTAGTAAAAACTAGCATCGATGATAGCGTCTCTATCCAAAGAGATCTCGACCGGTTCTACGACTATTGTGTTAGGAATAAGTTAACATTAAATATTTCAAAATGTCACAATATTACTTTCACAAGGAAAAACAATAAAATAAATTTCATTTATAAACTTAATCATATCCCCCTAAGTGTAAAGAGTGAGGTGCGCGATATGGATTTAGAATTAGACAATAAACTGCCGTTTGATAAACACATTGACTGTGCTACTGGAAAAGCTCATAAAATGTTAGGATTCATCCAGCGAGTGTGTAAACTGTTTAGCGACGTAAGAACCCTTAAGATTTTATATTTCTCCTATGTACGCAGCATTCTCGAATACAGATCTATCATTTGGTCGCCTCAGTATGCAGTCTATAAAAATAGAGTTGAGAGACTCCAGAAGTACTTCATGAGACATCTTGATTTCAAATCGTTTCAAACCTCCGAAAGTTACTCAGAGAGACTTAACCGTCATAACATGGACTCACTCGAGGATAGGCGCCTCCAATATGGTATACGTTTTCTGTACAATATTATTAATAATAAAATAGACAATCCCTATTCTGTTGGCAGAATCTCCTACCGAATCCCAAATAATAAGACAAGGGCTCGCGACTTATTTTATCTACCGAGAGTCAATACTAATTATGGTCAAAATATGTATTTTTATAGAGCACTTCGATCATATAACCTACATTTTCAATATTTGGATATTTTTAATTTATCTTTAAATACTTGCTTCGAAGAAATTAGAAATATTATAAACAGCCTTCGGGTTTAATTGGTATTTCTTCGTCCGTTAGGTACGCATACTGGTAAGGGCGCTCACGGGGCATTGTGGCCTGAACAAACACATGTTCAACCTCAAGCTCAAAGACACAAAAATGTGCAGGTTCTGCCAAGGGGCAAAGAAAACTCCCCAGCACCTCATGTGCGAGTGTGGCCCGCTGATGCGTAAAAGATACACCCACCTGGGTGGTCACTACCTCCAACCTGAGGAGGTAAAACAATCTGGCGCCAAAAGCCTGCTGCGGTTCTTAAATGACACGAGGCTTAGCGCAGAACTATAGTAGGTGGCGAGCACAATAGATCAGCAATGGTCGCAGTGTTACAATGCTCATAAAGACCTTAGAAAAGCGCCACTCAACAAATAAAAAAAAAATAAATAAATAGGTACGCAGGCTGTGGTATTGTTTGCTACACTATAACAATGCTTTCTAGCCAGTATAATATTTTCTACGAAAGTTCATATGTATATGAATATTATAAATACATTGTGATTTATATTATATATATATATATTTATCTTAAGTATACTTTTACATTTTATTACTACCTTGTCGTATTATTTATATTAATTTATTATTTGTGCACGTGTATGTATTTATATATGTATGTATGTTATATATCATCATATATCTTAAATACATCTACATAACTCATAATGTGGCTTCCCTATCTATCCCTTTCCCCTTACTTAAACCTGCATTTTTTTTCAAAGCTCGTTGCACTGTAACAATAGATTTAGTTTAATTGTGAAAACTTTTAATTGGCCTTAGATTTGTATAATATGTTTTAGCATTAAGTTTAAAACGCTGTAAGTTTTCCGAAAAATAAAAATAAAATAAAATAAAAATAAAAATATATTGAGCCTTACCAAATTTGGTTGCACATCAGAACACCGTTGACTACGTAACGACCAATATTGGCGGCTTGCTCCCGGAGCGCACAGCAATCTTATTTTCTAACTCGAACGTATCCTAAAATCCATACTAAATATCTCATTATTACCATAGATACATAGACGGCCGCTAGAATAATTTCGCGCGTCATTCCGCGAATATTTCTGGTAAAAATTCCATTGCCAAACATCATAATTCTTTATATTTTCGAGAAATCATCAAAAATTTTATAGGTTTTTATGAGCTAATATCTAAATATTTTTACATGTAAATATGCAAAGCAAAATATGACATTTCATAGAGAATATAATAAGATCACGATATTATTTACAATTTTTAATTAGGATTTCGTATTTTTCCGTAAGACAGTACAAGTTAGAAATACCGGGTTTTTTCACTTTTTCGACTTTCTCATATTTATTCATAATTATCGAATTCTTTTACAAAATGAGATTTCAATATGCTATATACGAAATTTCAATGCAATCATTTTACAGACATACTTTTTATGATTGCTGTGGTAGCTCCATAGTTATAGTACTTTTTGTCGAGCGCGGCGATATTGCAAGATATTCCAATAATTGCCGCGGTCTGACATGAAATTATGCCGCTACTCGAAGGGATCAGCTGTTTATTTGTCTTCCCGTCGTTTGCTTTTTTAAAAATATTTTCGTTTGTGAAACCATGGTAAAGTTGAACATTTTCAATATTTTCACATATGAGATCCTGTGCCGGTGTTTTCTATTACAGTTTATTGAAGTCTGGCTATACAGTTACCGTAAATGTGTACTCTTAAAAACTGTAAACAATGATGTACCAGTTCGTGATTAAATAACCGAGCCTGGTCAATCGCACATAGCCACGGTTTCTGCATGACAAGGTATATCCATATATTTCACTGAAAACAGTCGTAAAGTTGCAGGAGTTGCGGCTGGAGACTCTCGGTTAGCCACCGTACTTGCCAGACTTTGCTCCAAGGAGTTTCTTTTTTTTCAGAATTTAGATCAACTATGAAGAGTCTGTGAAAAACGCCTTCAAAGCGTTCATTGATTCCTATTTACGAGAGTTTTACAGCAGGGGAATTAGGCAACTCCCATTAAAATTACAAATCTGCATAGATAATAGGAGTCAATATATCTGTTATTTTTAAATATAAAGTACGACTGAGAAAGGTTAGAAATAGTTTCCTGTACCAGTCCAACCTTTTTTATAATAAGGTTCCATTGTGGGTGTTGACCCTTGAGTATGATCGACCCTAAAAAAATAGGTCTTCGTGGCCAACTCCAACAGGGCCTATTAGCTACCATGCACTAATAGACAGTCACACAGACAGACTCCAAGAAATGGTGTTGATCGTCTCATGGGGGCTCAAAATTTCCGTCCATCTCGATTTTTTTATTTTAGCGTATTCACAATACTTTCTTTCCTGGTCAGCCGGATTTTTTTAATTTTTTTTTATTAAGCTCAGTGTTAAATTCAGACAGCAAATGCTGCCTGTCTGTAAACATAATAATGAACATAGACATAATTATATTAGTGTCATTATATCAATAATCAGTACGACAGAAATATTTAACGGCCCACTTTGCTGGTGCGATCGTGTTTTTGTAGTTATCCGACTAAAATAAAAAGGAGGAGGTTATCAATTCGGTTGCATCTTTTTTAAATATTTGTTACTCTGCCATTTATGAACCAATTTGGTTTTTTTTATTTAAAAGTATATACTGTTCTGATCATGGAATTCATGAGAAATTGTGGGAACTCTTCATATGTATATTATCATAATATAAAGTTAATAATGTACTTGTTGATTCAATTCCGATAACAATATATTTTTGTATGGTAAGCATGACCTGATTCTAGACCCTGCGTTGGCTCCCGACGAGGGGACTCCTCAACGGTCAACAGCACAGTCACGACATTTTGTATATTCATTCAGTTATGATAGCCCGTTCTAAGTATCACCATGACATTGCTGCTGCAACCAGGCTTGGCTCTCGACGAGGGGACTCCTTAACGGTCAACAGCACAGACACGAAATTTTGTATATGCATTTAATTAAGACAGCCCGTTCTATGACAAGGCTGCTGCACTTATAAAAAAATAGGAGTCTGTTTTTTTTTCAAATTGTGCGTATTATATACATCTCTATTCTACACTGTATCGTCGTCAGAATACTTGACAGACCAAATGGGGCCTCCGAAAAGTACAAAGATGGCCCCGAGATTTGTAGGCCTAAGGTCCTCTACACGGGTTGATCCGGCACTGAGCAGTATTCAGCGTCTACTAGTCGCGGGTGGTGGGCGTGGCATAAACGAACTGCTATTGCGGAAGAACGATGAAAGCGATATTATGCAGCACATTTATGCCTTTTTTCACCAATTCTTGTTGCAAGCCCCGCAGTTGTCGACCCTATCACACACCAGGACCTACAAGAGGCGAACGACAAGGCCATCCAGACCGCATACTTTTGTAGAGACGTGTTCTAACCTGGCCCTGACGTTTAGGAACGAGTGTCGGTGTTAGTGGTAGTGCCAGCATTAGTAGTGCAGGTGCAGGTCGCAGTGATCACGTGCCTGAAGGTAATTAAGACGGGGCCGCAGAGCCGCCAACTGCGTTCTACTTAAATGCAATTACCGCACCGAAACCGACTCCCTTTCAGCGCAGACTTCGCTCCATATTACTTCCTCCTAATTTGCTCAAAATTACTACCGCCTAATTTGCTTCATATAACCCCCACCCAAACTCATACAGGTAAAAAGGGTATAGGAGTTCAAATAGTTCGAATAGCGAAATAACGCACTCCCTAGATTTGCTTTAAAAAAAAAGACTTAACGAGGTAGCAATTCCCGAGTGATATCCCTTTCCTCAAATAGCTCGAAGGAAGAAATTCAGTCGCATTGATTGTTAACTATCTAACTGGTTGTTACTAGGCATTCCCAGAACTCCATCATGTAATGTCAACTTACGATAGTCATTTCCAGAATATCGACCTATTTAACATGAAAGAGAATAAATTTAAACAGAGCATATAATTAAAATTAATCGAAAATGCGACATAGACATTTCTCATGGGATACTTATGTCTTAGGGACTATTTGGTTTTTCATTCTTTGTTCTTTAATGTTTTATGATAAGTTTATATGATGAAGTAAATTTTTCTTATTTTTTGTACTGCTCATTACTACTTAAAATCTATTGACACCGTCCCTTCCTTTTCCTTTCCTTTTCCCCTTCGTACCCCCAAAGTATGCACTGTGAGTATTGGAGACTTAACTAACTAAAACTATTGTTGAAAGCATGTCATCGGCCAGAAATATTGTATTTAACGGAATTGTAATATTTTTTGTAGCGCTGTATGTTTTCCCTGTTAAATAAATAAATTAATTAAATGAGACCATACATATTACAAGATATTTTTTTTATGTCCGCACGTGAGCTGCGAGGAATCGGGGGCTGGAAAAGCAAGCGGATGTATCCCCCCCTGAGCGTCTCTTCATATCGCGGTAACAGTACTGGGATTCGCTTCATATCGCGGATAGTACTTCATTCACTCTGCTAGTACTAGTACTGGGAGAGTAGGTACTAGTACTGGTAGAGTTTGGGGTATGAAGCGACGGCCCCGCTTCCTCGGAGCTCGCGCGCGAACAGTAGTCATTTTGTCAGTTGAATGTTCGATGTCACGAAAACAAAAGAATGACATTTACCCAGTTCAGGGCTGGGATTCTGAAAAACCGACACGATATACGATTGTCGTCACTCGAAGCGGCAGCGAAACAGTTTTATCGTATGTTGACAAACTGTAAATGATCCCATTGCGCTTAGGTGGCTGATCGACGTTAATCGATAAATAGAGCGGAGATATCCTTTCGCGTCTGCATCAAATTTGTTCGGGAGATTTACGAAAATTTACTGTGTAATCATTTTCTTACAAATCGTGCAAAACAATGCAATCCAAGTTGTTGTAACTTGCCACTAGATGCCGCTGCAGCAGGTCAACTTCTATACCGTTCAACGGATCGCCATGAAAATTTTATAAATTCGAAAGTGGAAGGAACGGTGATTAATATGGGCTACTTCGGGAAAGGGAATGGAATCGGATATTCGAGCATCGCCGGGTTACATTCTATAATAATGATATTTAATCCATATATAATCAATGGCGAGCTATAAGAACGTTCATTGTAAATAGGGATGTAATGACATCCCTAGATTTAATTCATTCAATTCATTTTAGATTTGCTCAGTCGTTATTGAATATCCATTAATAAGTCCTTCAGTGCACCGGACGTTGATTCCTTGATTTTTCCTTTCCGATGTGTGATTCATATAAGTCCCATAGACCCCTGCCACTCGTAGAGACCCCCCTCTTAAGGCCGCGCTCTCCCCCCTCTCGTCGGCCATTATGCGGCCATATGCATCGTTTTATTATGGGCAGCTAAGGCGCCTTATCAAAATCGTGTTTAGAGCGCCATTTACAGTGCACCGGTATACTGTTGTACCACTAAATTCGCCATGTTGAACATAATAAAAGAATCGAAGACTACCGCGGTTGTTTAATATTTATAAATACAAAAAAACGAATTTGTTTGTTTATTGCACACACATAAGGGTACAATGTGGTGGGGCCTATTGCCAAGTGGCAATATCTTACGATCATACCGCCAGGGTTATAATTGTGACTAAAGATGGTTTATGTGGGCAAATTGATTTACAAGTAATAAATGAATATACATAATAGCCATCTTAGTATAAAATATAAAACAGTGATTAGTGACGTATGCCAACTCGATATTGAAGGGAGGAGTGGGATATAGGGACAAGCAAAGGAGACGGAAGGAGAGGGGGGTATTCATGAGTTGAGTAAATGTCTCTTTAACGATTTTTTAAACCCGCTCAGGTTTTCAATTTGTCTTATCGGTAAAGGCATGAAAGACCTAGACATGAAAGTTGATGAATGCTGAGGTATAGCCAGTAATAGATTTTCCTGAGAGCGCAATGGAAGGCCATGGGATGAAAGCGGAGAGGAGATTATACAAATAAGTAGGACAGTTTGACTGTAGTACGCGGAAGAGTAGGACGAGTATGTGAAATTCCCGACATTGTCTAATGGGAAGCTACTCTATTTGCCTGCGAAAGTTTGATATGTAAACAAACTTCTTCAGGGAATAAACAAAGCGAATACACGTGTTTTGAATCCTATGTGAACACATTTGTGATGTGTTGATGATTACAATTGTGAAGTGTCACAATGGGCGGGTTTATTGTCATATGACAATCTCTTACAAACAACCCTACTATGACGAGTTATATGTATGTGTGCGTGTAACATGTGTGTAAGAGTGTGTCTTGTTATTGCATTCTATCGACAGAATTGAAAATGCAATTCCGTTAATTTGATCCCAACGAAAAATGGTGACACAACCAGGAAACGAACCCGGGACCTTATAATGTAAGATCAGGCGACCTAACCACTATGCCACCGGGCCGTGTTTTTACCGCGTGATCTTTTTAACACCTGATATTTTGGCGTTGTTGCAACCGCCGTTCAGTCTACGGCGTTTGTAACATCGCCGAAACGTGGGGTGTTACAAACTTCATTCGGTAATTTTGTTTTTAATTATTTATGATAATTATAACCTTAAATTTCTAATCTACCGTGTTTAGAGGAAACACGGCAGAATCCACCAAAACCCAAAAGAATGAATTTATAAGGACGCCACCTTTCTTTTAAAAATAAAGAAGGAAACTAATTTTAAAAAAAATATACCAAAAAGAAATTTGGAAAAGGAAAAAAACGGAAAAGTTGAACTAAAAAAAAATCGATCTCAGAGAGCGGGCTATATATTGATGTGCACTGGATTCGGCACCCAGAACCCCTTTTTTCTCAGACACACAAAAGACTAAGCACACAAAAAAACACAAGGTTATGTGAAATATCCGCGTTTAATCGCCCCGCAGGCCCCCTTTCTTCAGCTCCCGCCTTATCGGCGCCTCACGTGCTCCAGCCAAATAAAAGTAGCAAATTCCGGATATGAAGGCAAATTTCTTGACGTGGGGGCAAGTCCCGTCACATTCCGCGACGATCTCGTCACAATTACGCAGCAGTTAAAATCAGCATAAATCAGAAATTCAGAGGTGCCGCCAAACTACGATCAATAGAAAAAGAATCTGTTAAAATCGCGAGGATCCTATATGAAAAGCACCCCAAAAGAAAATTAAATGCTCACCAGAAAAGTCACGCACACTTCATATAAAAAATTTAACCGTCAGGCTGTCAATCTCCGGCATTTTCTCCCTTCACGGCGGTTGCCAATCTCCTCGACCGAACCCGTGCGACCGCCCCGGCGCCATGGTCAATCGAAATAGAACGATCTCGAACGAAAGCCACCGGAGGTTACGTCAGAAACGGCTTGAACGCCGTTAAATAAAAAAAACAAAGCCGCGGCCTCCACCAATCACGTGAGAGCTCGGCTTTCGCCGGCTGTCAAACGCGAAATTCTCCCGTATTTCGCAAATTTAGGTTATAACTGTCAAAGTATGGAGTATGGAGGGAGCTAATGGGCCCATGATGAGGTGGCCACGATAATACATGTGTTCAGGGTCGGTCACACTCACGGGTCAATACCCATCCGATGGCCTCAACGCATGGGGTGCGAACCTGGGTAGGACACTGGGTCAACCAGTCTCCCCTGGGAATCAAACCTCTGGCGCTCCTGGACGGTCTGCACACCAAGCGGCGCAAGCCAATCGACTGTGCTCTCCGACTAACAGTCGGGGGAGTCTGGGAACTGTATTGTTTCCAATAGAGCGGGGGTGGTTGTCTACCTTACGGCGACTGCTCTTGAAATGACCACTGGCCATCCGATCCCGGTTCAGAGTCGGGCAAAGGACGCCTTGGTCCGCGATAGATTCGGTGCACACCGTTTCACCGCTTCGTAAGGGAGAGGACCGCGCAAGCGACCTCGAACTCGGAACCAATCGAGAGGCCGGAGAAATCTGGTCACAATTGGAAGTGAGGGCGCGAGTATCTCGAGCCCGCGGGGTTTATTCCTGGCCCACTCGCGGTAAGGCGTTGGACTCTCACGGGTTGTGACGTAGCTGGACGTAGGATTTTACTGTCCAAAGTCTTCTACGTTCACTGCAGGGCGACAGAACGACTAATCGTTAAAACGTCCTGTGGTGACGGGCTCGCCCGTTGTAGTCGACACCGCAAGATGTCAAAGTATGAAAGACATGTACGGAAATCGTGAAAAAAACACCAGGAAACATAAAAAAAACAGGGAAAACATGGAAAACAGGTGCAGCGAACATAATCTGCACAAAGGCGCGAAAACAAAACAACAAAATATGCGGTTTTTGTTACAGCCCCCTCTGAAAAAGAAATCGGAAGAGCCAACGAACGATTTCAAACGAATCGTCCCGATTCAATTTCTCCTACAGTAGGATAACAAAAACGCCAAAGCATCAACTATCAAGCAATAACGAAAACTCCTTGTTTAATCACTTGAAGAATAAAAACCCTCCATCTCTTAGGGAGGAAACGACCCAATTGGGACATAAGAAAATACTAAAACAAAAAAAACAACTTCTCCTCGTTAACTATGAGTGAAAACCTGATAGGTAAGTTTACTGCGTTAAGTATTACTGCGAAGGTCAACTGCCATTTTCAACTCTCTCTACCGAACCGTAGAGGAAAAACAAAATTACTACAGCAAAAAAAAATACAAAGTCATGGAACGCACAATGCCCATGTAACAAGAACAAAAATCAATAACCGGTGTCCTCACCTCCGTAACAAAACCAACCCTACTCACTGAAGGAGCACCGAACAACTTCCAAGCAATCAAGCACAAAACTTGTTGTGGACAAAAAATACAATGACTTTATGGTTAGACCTCAACAGGAAAAATACCTACTAGGGAATGTGAATACTGTCCTTTACTCCTTGCATACCATCTCCTTGCATACTTCCCTCTCACGATACCCATCCAGACCATAGTGGTGCTAGTCAAGAGTGCTAGCACGACTGATCACAAACACAATGATTTCAGTGATAGTAACCACACGGTACCACACCTTTGAAAAGGACAAAACATTGGAGTCGAACTAGTCGGACTCATTATGTCGGACTCATAAGGCGTTGGCCTCTTACGGGCTTGTGACGTAGCTAGATGGTCAACTGTTCTGTCTCCAAGTATTCTACGCTCACTCCAGGGAGATAGAACGACTAATCGTTAAAACTTCCTCAGGTGATGGGCTCGCCCGCTGTAGTCGACAACCCAAGTTGTGGATGTAGCAGGGAGCTAATGGGCCCAGTTGCAGTTTGCCAATAAGACCCATATGTTCAGGATCGGTCAAACTCACGGATCAACACCCATCCGGCGGCCTCCACGTATGATGTGCGAGCCCGGGTAGGATTCTGGCCTGCTGGCTAGTTTCCCCTAGGAGTCAATCTTCTGGCGCTCCTGGATAGTTTTTGCAGCGTGCGGCGCCAGCCAGTGCATTCTGACTGACAGTCGGGGGAGTCTGGAAACAGTACTGTCTCCTATAGAGCGGGGGTAGTTGTTCACCTTACGGCGGGTGCTCTTGAAACGACCAATCAGCTACCCGATTCCGGTTGAAAGCCGTATAAAGGACGCCGTGGTCCGCGATAGATTCGGCAAACGCCATATAACCGCTTCGCATGTGAGAGGACTGCGCAAGCGACCTTGGACCCCTGAACCATTCAGGAGACCGAAGTAATCTGATTGCAACTGGTAGTAAGAGCGCGAGTGTCAGCCCGCCTGTTGACTGACCTGGCTATCTCGCGGTAAAGCGTTGGCCTTTTACGGAAAACTGACGATTGACTGTTTTGTCCTAAGTCTCACGTGAGACAGAACGATCAAAATCGTTAAAACTTCCTGAGGTCGACAGCTCTAGTAGTGTTAAATGTTGCCTTAAATTTATATTTTTTTTGGAAATATGAGCGCCATCGACACGTTGAGTTTCATAGTAAAATCCCGGTTTTCCAAACTAGTAAATCCGGAATATAGTGTCTTGTATTGTAAATCCCTAGGGATGTATTGACGTCCCTAGATTTCATTCATTGAATTTATCTTAGATTCGCTCAGTTGTAATTGAAAATCCATTAACAAATCCTTGAGCGAACTGGACGTCGATTCCTTGATTTTTCCTCCCCGGTGTGTGATTCATATAAGTCAAATAGACCCCTGGCCCTCGTCGAGACCCCCCTCTTAAGGCGGCGATCTCCCCCCTCTCGTCGGCCATTATGCGTGAATAAGTTTTTTTATTGTGGGCAGCTAAGGCCCCTTATCAAAATCATCTACGGTCGTCTAATTTACGAGGGCTGCCCAACTTTTACATAACGTATTAAGAAGTTGTTGCCGCCCTCTCTCCCTCGCCCCAGAACTCGCACTCGCCCTGCGGCGGGGGCGCTCAACGCGAAAAACAATTACACACAATTAGCTAGAGACCACGTGTGACTAACTTCATTTCATATTCAGTTATGGAATTAATATTATTTATTTATTCCGTAGCCGGCGATTGGGGAGGGGGGTCGCCCTCGCAGACAATACGCTGCTGTCGGTGCCGCTGGATCTAGTACTCCTGATCACGATTCGCTTCCATTCGTGACGTTTTTTTGCCACGTTTCGAGCATCCTGTAATGATTTGAAAATCATCACATGAGCGCGTAGCCGTTTTAAGCTAAACGCAAAATAGATTAATCGAATTTTAAAAAATTAAATTGTACTTAAAAAGATCATAGTGACATCTAGCGATTTAATTAGGAACTAAAACTGACAGATGGAAGAAGGGCTGTTGCTAAACTATAGAGCGCAGTGCCATCGTTACATAAATAAAGGGTTTTGAGTAGTTTTTGAGAGTTAAGGACATCATTAGGGGTTTAAAAATAGACAATCAGGAGTATTTGGCAAGAAATTAGCATATTTTGAGATTTTTACGAAAAATCGACGTAAAAATCAACAATTGACAAATAGACAATAGAAGCGTAGTTATGGACTTGAAAAAGTCGACCGATTGGTTTTTCAAAGAAATATAAAAGGGGTTCATTAAATAGTGGGAATTATGGGAGAATTTAATAGCAATATTGATAAAGTCATTTAAAGAACATTTGATTTATTATTAAGAGAAATTGGAAAACATAATCGATATCGATGCAAGAAAACAGAATCGATGAAGTCCAAAGAATTTATCACCAAATAATTGCCAGTCAAAATAAAATTTAATTGTTAAAATGAGGAAAATTAGAAACACTTAATTAAAATAGAGGAATTACTAGATAAAAATGATATCAATAAATAAAGTTGAAATAAAATAGTTGTATTATTTCGCTTCCGAAAAGGGAAACGGAAACGGAAAAGCTTATAAAAAGTTTCTAGAACCTTCCAGAATATTCTAGTAGGCAGACGACGCTTCGAAAGCGGAAACGACGCGTGGAAAAGGCGGCAAAATCAAGTCAAAATACGATATTTCCCGCCGAATATGCAACATCAATTTTCTCATAATACGTAAAATAAATACTTAAAATCATATGTAGAATTAGAAGCACGAATTATCATTAAGAAATTCGCTTGTTGTCAATGTGGCAGAGCGTTATTTAACAAAAAAATAGATAAATCAGATCGTTAATGACTGATTAGTCAATAGTTATGGGTTAACCCCTCTCCTCGCGGAATAAAATTCAGCCGTCCCATTCGCGCGCGACCTTTTTGCGCGCAAAATCGACGACCTTGATAAAAACGACCATAACTTGTAAACCACTATACGGATCATAAAAAGAAGAACTGTAAATTGATCGCATTGAAATTTGACATATAAAACATTATAACCTTATCTCGTAAATCAATTAAGATAATAATGGCGACAAATTACAAATTTGGCGAAGTGAAAAAACTCGCCTATTTATCATTTCGATGTTTTTATCACAAAATACGAAAGTCTATGCGGAAATTGTATTTACAGTTATGTTCTTTATTAAATGCTTTACCAAAACCATTATTTTGTTTTACTTCTTTGCATACAAAAATATTTAGTTTTTCAGTCATAATAACCAAGAAAAATTTGATGTCTCCTCGTAAAAATTTTTTTTTTTAATTTTGTATTTCTGACTACTTATGGACTTTATTTATATGAAATTCTTTCATAATAACTTTTCCACTACACTACACTTCTTATAAAATCATACCAGTTCTTTCAGCTTTGTCTAATATTACAGAAAAATCCAAACTTTTGCGAGTCGGTGACGAAAATTTGGCATTAACTTTGACAGGTCATAATACAAAAGTGGATAAAGTTTTTCAAATATATTGTGTTATTATGTGCTTATTATATGTCTAATAACTAATTATTATACTCTAAAGAGTCACATTTCATAGAAAAACTATAGGAAATCACACTCAAAATATGGTAATTCTTCTATACTAATTACGTAAACAAATAGGTATGCGCACCCCGCGATTTCGCGAATATCGATAAAATTAGGCAGCGCGCCTGTCTATGCAATACGCCGCGGTGCGATCTCATTTGTTTAGGCAAATTCGGAGTGTGATTTTCTAGTTTCTTCTATGAAATGTGACTGGAGTATAATAATTAGTTATTGGACATCTAATACGCGTCAAGTTTTCAATACATTCGAAAAACTTCTAACCACTTTTGTATGCCTTTGCAATTATTATGAAATCAGACTATCGCGGTTGCTTCACATTATAGCTTTATAAACGAATTTACCGCGTGAAGTGTGTAGCACCCGACGTTTCGGCGACGTTGCCCAGGGTAGACTGGACAGCGGCGGCTGCAACGTCGCCGAAACGTTGGTGTCCAAACTTTACGTGGTAAATTCGTTTTTTAACCACATTTGTATCATGCCTTTGCAATTATTATGAAATCAAAGATTATCGCGGTTGTTTGACATTATAAATAGCTTTATAAACGAATTTACCGCGTGAACTTTGTAGCACCCGACGTTTCGGCGACGTTGCAGCCGCCGTTGTCCAGGGTAGACTGGACAGCGGCCGCTGCAACATCGCCGAAACGTCGGGTGCTACAAACATCACGCGGTAAATTCGTTTATAAAGCTATTTATAATGTCAAACAAACGCGTTAAGTTTTTGATTTCATAATAATGGCAAAGGCATTATACAAAGTGGTTAAAAAACGAATTTACCGCGTGAAGTTTGTAGCACCCGACGTTTCGGCGACGTTGCAGCCGCCGTTGTCCCGAGTAGACTGGACAGCGGCCGCTGCAACATCGCCGAAACGTCGGGTGCTACAAACTTCACGCGGTATATTCGTTTTTTAACAACTTTTGTATAATAATTATTATTTTCTAGAAGAAAACTCAAGAAACCATTTTTGTTTTATTTCAAAGTTCAAAGTTTATTTATTCCAAAAAACCCGGTAAGGGTATAGAACTTACAATTAATAAATACATTTTTTATAATATTCATATTTTAAACATATCATATATCTGGCAAAAATAAAATTAAATCAAGTTAGAAATCTGAAAGTCAATAAACTATACAAAATTAACCATTACATTGTCTAAATATTAAAAATATCATTTAGAAATATCAAAAATAGAATAAATTTCCAGTACAAAATTTTACAGTAACAGTCATTTGATAAAAATAAAACAAACATGTCATAAAAATAAACAAAACAATTGTACCGACTAAAATAAAAACTTTCATCAGTTGGTATATTAGGTATACAATTATTCGTTTCTTTATATACAAAAGAAACATAGAAAAATATGAGATTGGATTTTATCATTTATTTTTTATGCGACTTATACTTTAATTTTTTTTTATTGGTACTAAATATCCAGTACAAAATAGTACATGCACGTTTAAAAATTGCCACATTTGATAAAAATTTATAATGTATCACAAAAAAAAGTGCATAACACACATCACGTTACATCGTTGAAATATAATGATACATATAATCGAGTAATGGAGTTTCATCAAAATTCCTTGTAATTCAACAAAATTTCGAGTGAAACGTCGTTATTCTATATGAAACAGTAATAACAAAACGCCGCCCGTCGCTCTCCGCCGCGCGCCGCGCGCCGGCTACTCGCCCCGCCGCCGCTAGAGGTCGTCTGAAAATTAAAACAATATTATTAGTTCTCACGTCCTGTCTAAATTTCAATTCAATTTCAAAAACCTAATTCTGTTGTAGTGATCGAAAATTTCCCCTGACCGCAAATTTCTGTTTCTTTATTCCATCATAACTTCTAAACGCTCAGACCGATTTAGAAGTCTGCGGTATTACTAGAATCGTTATGTCATCCCGTAACAGTCCAGTGAAAAATGAATCCCCTTAGGGAATATAAAATCAATTGATACGTAGTAAAATTATTCATAAGTAGTAGAAAAGATATGTAGTAAAATTATTCATCGTAATATTCAAATTGTCGAACGGTACGCAAACCGTCCAGTAGCGCCCGGGGAAATCCACCAGGAGAAACCGATCCACTAGCCGTGAGGCCTGAGACGCAAGAGCCTTACCTGGGGTAGCCTTTTACACGAGGAGGCTACTGAATTGAGTTTCACAGAATCAAGGATCAGCAGACAAGAAGCCAACAAACTAAAAACACAAGGCAAGCTACTGGGTCGAATTATAATATTCCGATTGTAAAGTCCTCATTTGCCCAAAGGCATTTTTACTTCCTTGCGCCGAGATTTTATAATAATTTAAATGAGAGTTATAAGAATGCAAACAACTTAAATTCATTCAAAATACTTATAAAGAAGTACCTGCTTGAAAGGGGTCCAATGTATGCGGAGTCTCAATTGCTCTCGCTAATAATTTAAGTTGTTTTATTAAATTATATATTACTACCTAAACCAAATCTCGTGTATTATTTCCTATGTATACTATATGTACTAATATATATGTAATAATATATATATGTACTAATATATGTATAAAGATATTCAAAGTATGCAGATAATTGAGATTTCAAGTGAAATAGCCCTGTTTTCTCTTGTATGAGCTCCTTCATATACGAAATTCTCCTATCCTGACTAAAATGTATTCTCCAAAAGAAAAAGAAGAATAATAATGAGTATTCTATGTATCTAGACCCATTTGTTAGGTCCTTATGCACTTGGTTTTAGCTAGTTTGAATCAATTTAAGGTTTATAAGTTAGAATCGGCTGGTAACATACACTTTTAAAATCTCGTCTCGGTGAATAATATTGATTTTTGATGTACTATGACACAATTCCTATATAGTGGATTATCAAAGGTGTTCTATAGTTAGAGACTTCCAGATCAATGTATGCTAATAGTTTTAAGTCACTTTTCCAATATCGGATGATGATTGACCTGTTTTCACTTGTACGAGAGCTCCTTCATATATGAAATTCTCCTATCCTGACTAAAATGTATTCTCCAAAAGAAGAAGAAGAATAATAATGAGTATTCTATGTGTCTAGACCCATTTGTTAGGTCCTTATGCACTTGGTTTTAGCTAGTTTGAATCAATTTGAGGTTTATAAGTTAGAATCGGCTGGTAACATACACTTTTAAAATCTCGTCTCGGTGAATAATATTGATTTTTGATGTACTATGACACAATTCCTATATAGTGGATTATCAAAGGTGTTCTATAGTTAGAGACTTCCAGATCAATGTATGCTAATAGTTTTAAGTCACTTTTCCAATATCGGATGATGATTGCCCTGTTTTCACTTGTACGAGAGCTCCTTCATATATGAAATTCTCCTATCCTGACTAAAATGTATTCTCCAAAAGAAGAAGAAGAATAATAATGAGTATTCTATGTGTCTAGACCCATTTGTTAGGTCCTTATGCACTTGGTTTTAGCTAGTTTGAATCAATTTGAGGTTTATAAGTTAGAATCGGCTGGTAACATACACTTTTAAAATCTCGTCTCGGTGAATATTATTGATTTTTGATGTACTATGACACAATTCCTATATAGTGGATTATCAAAGGTGTTCTATAGTTAGAGACTTCCAGATCAATGTATATAGTGGATTATCTATATATAGTGGATTATCAAAGGTGTTCTATAGTTAGAGACTTCCAGAAAAATGAATAAATACAGACCTTAGAGTGCTAGGCGGCGAAAGGCAGACAGGGGAAGCAGAGCGCGTACGCAGCGGCGATGTCTGAAAAGTAACAAAATACTGCTTAGTAGGATCGTCGATAATCTGACCGTCCTTAGAAGAATTGGTGTATTTGTACCCGCCGAAGACCGAGATTGAGAGAACGGGTGACTCTATAAATATCTCGGTCTCTCCGGGAAAATTTCAAACTCCTTCCTGGAAAAATTATCTAAAACCGCAATTTCCGCATCTCACATTCTTCGGCTTCGAAGGGGGAGCGAATGGGCGGTACGGTAAACGTTCACATGCGGCAAGGCAGCTGTCCTAAACCTACCTAAACTAGCGATTAGCGATTCGAAACTGGTTACAGGTTCGAAGTCGCTCGAGTGATCCTCTCCCTTGTCTTGCGGTGATCGGTGTGTACCGAATCTATCGCGGACCATGGCATCCTTTGTCCGGCTATCTCCTGGTATCGGGTAGCCGAATGGTCGAATAGAGTCGTCTTCGGATACTTTTAAACGCAATTTTGCTACTTAAATCTATGGTTTTAATGATATTGAGTATTCATGTGAGTTATTAGGAAGGTAAAGTACTCGTACCGAAAAGTTTTGGAAAATAAATAAATATTTGTATTTTATACCTCTCTGTAGTTGGGCGAAAAATAGGCGTCGGGTGGGCGGCCCGGCGGGCGAGCGCTGGGTTCTAGGCGGTGGCGGGTGGCGGATGCTGGGCCGGAACGGGCAGTCGCCCGCGCTGCTGGACGCGGCTCGGGCGCCGCTGTGCCCGCGCTGGCCAAGGGCTGCAACCGGCCCGCGTGGTGGAGGCAGCGGCGCAGCCGACAACCGGGATGATGACAGCGGCCACTCACTATTGAAAGACAAAAATACAATAAATTGACGATAAATTCTGAAAATAACATGGAATTCTTTATATACTTACTAATTACCCAGAGTTCCGCCGGGGCTTTGAAAATCGATCGACATTTTCACGATATCTGCGTCGTCATCGTCATATCCAACGTCATCATCCCAGAACGCCGGCGCTGCACCCTCATCTATTTCATCCGAATTGGACCCCGACTCCTCCAGGAGATCTAGGAACGCCTGGGGCGGCGTCCGATCCGGATCTCGATTAAAAGACATCTAAAAAACAAAAATACATTTTTCAAAAAAAAAACAAAATAGTTAGTAACCCAATCGTGTCTGTGCTGTTGACCGTTGAGAAAGTTAATGGGCCCTCGCTGAGGTAGCCACGAAGACCCATTCTGTTCAGGGTTGGTCACACTCACGGGTCAACACCTATGCGACGGCCTCCACGTATGAAGTGCGAGCCTGGGTAGGACTCTGGCCCTATGGTTAGTTTCCTATGCTAGGATTATCAAATCTTCCCTAATCAGCTTGAATTCCCCCACCTTATGGGCAGTTTCCCCTAGGAATCAAACTTCTGGCGTTTCTGGACGGTCTGCGCACCGTGCGGCATAAGCCAATCGACTGTGCACTCTGACTAACAACTTGGGTTGTCGACTACAACGGGCGAACCCGTCACCCCAGGCTGGTATAACGATCTTACACCGCATGGTGAGACACAGTCTAGATTTTCTCAGTAAATAAGCCCAAATTGAAAAAAAGTTGTATGTTATTTTAAGCTGCATTTTAGTTTCTCTATAAAATCCGATATTCAAATAACCAAATTTCTCAAAAATAAAAATATCGAAAATAAATTTTTTTTTCCGTATTTTTGTTGTTGTTTTGTATCGATAGAAATGCAAGCCTTCTCTATACACATTGAGAAATTTCGGCTTTTGCCGCCAAACTATGAACTCTGAAAACGTGGTCAGTTTGTAAACGACGTGTAAATATCAAAATACATCTAATTCCTTGAGTATATACCTCCTACATTGAATAATAACGATTTTATAAGCGAAATAAACCGAAATAAACACTACACTCCCGAGATTTCGTTCGTTTCGAAAAAAATGTTGATCTCGACCGCCATTGACGTGTTACGACATTTCACAAATTTACTAAAAACTACGTGAAAAAAAGGAAATGGCCTTCTCCAGTCGGTAATTATCATTCCTAGACAATTTTAGAATGCATATAACTCACTTTTACGGGTAAAATCCAACTAAAAACACTTACAATTGTAATTTCGGTAACGAGTCGCGCGGCGCTCAGTCGAACGAAATGTCGCACTGGTGAAGCGGAATTTTCCACGAGTTGGCAGAGTTGCCATGTATCGTACAGATTTTATCGCATGATACTATCGTATACAGTAATGGTAACGAATCATTGGCTATTTTCTGGCATCAAACGATAAAATATAGAAGCGCGTTCTATTTTTTAATGGATTTTTTACCAAACGGCGACTGTGGCCTCCATCATGATGACCCTATTGGGACGCCTCACATTTCAACGTATTAAAGTTTATATCCCTAATGGGACGCCTCACATTTGACGGGTTAAATCAGTAAAAAAGGGTCACATCGATAGGGGTGTTATATAAGGGATGGACGAGTAGTTTCCGGCAGCCATTAGAAATTTCAGTCGGAAGTATCAAAACCTGCGGAAGTTTATGGAAGAAATATAGAAATTTGGTGCTCAGATGTGAGGAAAACAGTTTAGAATGAGGGCATCGGGATGCTATGAAGCATTTCGATGCCCAGTTAAATTAAATTCGTCATAAAAGTGTGCAGATCGTATATAACAGAAACGCTTCATCGCACTCGCCATTGAGGCGATTTTACAAAGACACTAAAAAACGAACAAATAGTAGAAAATCCAGTGCTAAAATGTGAAATCGAGAGAGCTAGGCGAGTTGGTACAATAAAAATCCAACTTTTCAAATAAATTTGAAGTACGAGATTTCGTCGTGTTACAATACGAAAATATATCGTAGATGGCGGACGAATCAAAATGAAGACGTCAGATTAAAATTCACAACATTGCGAACGTTCTTCGAAGGTGTATAACATAGCGGCGAAATAACGGAAAAACATTCAACAAGGATGCTGTGAGGGTCTCATAATAGCAGTACGATCGTAAAGCGGCTGAGGTTCTAATAGACATTCGTCGCAGTAGCAGTAATGGCAGATTTCTAGGAAGGCGACACACATCGAAGAGATTGACGTTTAGTTATAAGTGCATAATTGTGCAATGCAGCTGTAAATACGGGAAAGTATAGCCGAGAGTCATTGTCGGCAAAGATGTACTAAAAATATGTAAGTTTATTTTTGCCGAAGCTGGCGTTATTTGATTATTTAGGCCGAAGCTAGCACCCAATATTATCATTGTTGTATATTTTTTGGGGTTATAAATATTCGAGTTTTTGTGGGTTTGTGGGAAATTATTAGAAATGTTAAGTAGTTGTAACGTAAATGCGTGATTTATACGATTTTGCACGTTAACTAAAAACGACAGCACGTAACATCGCTTGTTGGTTCAAGAGTCGTAGATATTGCTACGAGATAAACATATAGTCAGACTCTTATTTAATTTGGAAGAGAGATAGCACTGCTAACTCCATTAAAATTGACACAAGCCATTATATAATGTGCTTATGGATTGGAAACTTAGTTAAGGACACATTCGAATAATACTGAATGTTAGGTTAAAATTAAAGATAAGGAAAATTGTAGATTATATTAGGGTTTTTTTTGACTGATCGATGGGGTTTCACAGATAAACGGGGAGGGAATAGTATTAATAGAATTAACCCGTCCGGCCCCGCGACTGCGATATCGCAGTCAAACTTTTGGTGCGCACTGCGGCATCGAAATCAAATGAACGCGTCCAGGGAAAGTGATTTGATTGGGTTTTTCGTGTTATTCCGTATGCAGTTGTATTTTATTTAAATGCACGATGATATTTGGCGTAGAAAAAGTATTTTTCTCGAACGCGCCTCTTTACTAGTGAGTCATTACGAAATGTCAAAATTGTGGTCTCATTTCAGCCGTCGAGTGCCATTTGAGTGCGTTGGCACGTCGCAATAAATAAGTGTTTGTTTGTGTTTATTGGACAGTAAACCTTATAACTGTGAGTATTTATTGACCTAAACGATTGTTTGATTGATTGATGATGAAATTACATCCGATTGACTAGTAAATGCAGTCATTTTCGACAAAACATTTTTCAGAAGCGTCTAAGAAATTCGAAAGATGAACTTTTGTGAGCATTTTTGATATGTAATAATAGAATCTTGCTCTCAAATAGTGTGGCATACGCTGGCAAATAATGTTTTGTATCCCTCTTCATGTGATATCAATCAAAAAACCAACTTTCTTTTACAATTTATCAGTCTGATAGTAAAGTCGGCCATTTCTGTGAATAATGCGTAGATTTACGACCAGAAAGTAAGGACGTAGTCGTTATCGATTTTTTTATCGATTGTAACTTTTTAGTGTGTAATGTCTTTATTTATGAGTATGTACCTATATGCGTGTATGCGTGTATGCCCGTATGCGTGTATGCGAGGGTGTGTGTATGTGTGTATGTGTGTATATGTGTATATGTGTGTATACGTATACGCATACGTATACGTATACGTACACGTATACGTGTACGTACACGTATACGTATACATACCTATATATACGTATATGTATATGTGTGTATACGTGTGTAGGTGTAGGTGTATCTGTATGTGTATGTATATACACATACACATACACATACGTATGTATGTATGTATGTATGTATACAAACACAAAAATGTTTTTAATTTATTTTTGTTTTTATTTGCTTTGTAGATGAATAGGAAGTGGAAAATCGGAGACCTTCCTGATGCCTATTTCCTGGCCGAGCTTGAGGCGGAGTTGAACTCGTCGGCATCAGAGGCATTGCTATTATATTTGATATTACTTATTGTATAATGTACCTTTCGGTGGAATGTTTTATTGTCAAATAAATAAATATGAATAAAGCTGAGTTTGGTATTTTTGGAAAGGTGCAATAAATTTATTTAAACTACAATTTATAATTTATTATCAAACTATAACTATAATATAACGCATACAACAAAACTACCAGCAGAGATTTTTTTGTATTTTCATTGTGACTTATTTTTAAGTCCGGATTCTAAGATTTCTAAGTGTGATTGAACCTTCGGCTTCGGCCGAAGATTATGGCGAAGGCCGAACATTCGGCTTCGGCGTCGGCTTCGGCCAAAAACTGACCTTCGGTCGGACATCGGACATGGAAAAAGATCATATTAGATTCTCTGTTTATTCAACGTCCAAAAACGACTTCATATAAACTACATTTTTTCAAATTACTATATTTTATGGATTCTTTAGTATAATTTTCGATTTTATTTATTTCATCAAAACCGAGCCTTAAATGCAAAAATATCATGTTACATTTTTTGTTTATTTAACGTCCAAAAACGACTTGATATATTATAAACTACATTTTTTTTTAAATTACTATATTTTATGGATTATTTAGTATAATTTTCGATTTTATTTATTTAATCAAAAACTGAGCCTTAAATTGAAAAAGATCATACTACATTTTCTGTTTATCTAACATCGAAAAATGACTTCGTATATTAAAAACTACATTTTTTTAGATATTACTACGTTTAATGGTGAACTTTTTAAAATTGAGATTTTATTTATTTACTCAAAAACTGAGCCTTTAATGCAAAAAGATCATTTTAACATGTTTTGTTTATGTAACATCCAAAAACGACTTGATTATAAACTACATTTTTTTGAAATTACTATATTTTATGGATTATTTAGTATAATTTTCGATTTTATTTTTTTAATCAAAAACTGAGCCTTAAATTGAAAAAGATCATCCCACATTTTCGGTTTATCTAACATCGAAAAATTACTTCGTATATTAAAAACTACAATTTTTATGATATCACTACGTTTTATGGTGAACTTTTTAAAATTAATTTTTTTTATTTACTCAAAAACTGAGCCTTAAATGCAAAAAGATTATATTACATTTTCTGTTTATTTAACGTCCAAAAACGACTTCATATAATATAAACTACAACTTTTTCGAAATTACTATATTTTATGGATTATTTAGTACAATGGCTATTTTATTTATTTAATCAAAAACGGAGCCTTAAATGCAAAAAGATTATATTACATTTTCTGTTTATTTAACGTCCAAAACCGACTTCATATAATATAAACTATCACTTTTTCGAAATTACTATATTTTATGGATTATTTAGTTCAATGGCGATTTTATTTATTTAATCAAAAACGGAGCCTTAAATGCAAAAAGATCGTACTTTATTTTCTGTATATTTAACCTTGAAGAACGACTCTTCATATTCAAAACTACAACTTTTCACTTCCGATAATTAGTCGATAATTACAATCGATAATTGATCGATACATTAAAATTCGACACCACCCGGGGGATGGCAGCCCTCAAGATTGGCAGTCTGTTTATCGCCGCGATTGCATCAGCCGGTGTGTCTTTGCAATTAGAATGTAATTTACGGGTCTTTTGATGTGAAAAGTGCAATAATATGTATGCATTACTGTAATTTCGTAATAACGAAGTGTATATATGCTCATATATCATTGTAAAAGTTCGTAATTAGTGAAGTGGGGTCAATTAAAGTGTATGAATTGTTTCGATTATTAGGACATCCAAACGGGTGAGTCTAATCATATTGCTAATAAATGTATTTTAAAAAGAGATATAGATGTTATTATGATGTTCAATATGAAGAAGGATATTTTTGTGGTCTGACACAGTAAATACTTTGTATAATTGTGATACCTATATTTGATAAAAAAACATTCTAAAGTTTATTTCAGTACTAAGAAAACATCGTTTGTATAAAACATTTTCAACATCCGAAATCTTTTTATTTGTAATACAATATTTAAAACAAAGTACAGGAGTATAGTAGAAATTTAATACTTTTTCTAGAGGTATTTACAAATTCTTGAATACATATATATTTATCGAGTTATAACCTAAAATGTGTTAAAAAACGGGAGTTTTTTTTTTCGTTAACTTTGATCGACATTAAAAAAATATGTTTATTGTTTTCAAAAATTACGTTTGAATACTCTAATTGCCAATTTCAATGGGAACAAAATGAAATGCCTATTTTTATTATCCGTACAGGCGTTTGAGAGAAATTAATATTTTGGTCGGCCGGCGAAAATCTATAGCGACTTGACAAATATGATTGTAAAAACCGCGAGGCTTGAAGGGTTAATAGAACGAAAACCATATGGACACCCAGTGGACTGGATGATAGCCAGGTCGTAGTTATATCGGGCATTAGCGACTGCGGTCATTTAAATTCATTTATTTCACTGGAACGCCATCGACTAGTTTGACAGTATGTTAGGTTATATGTATTTTTAGTGTTGTATGTAAACATTACGATTCATGTTTCAATATAATTTGACATTGAACATATTTAAATAAATAAGGGATTAGAATCTAATTGTCGAATTTCACGGCGGAGATTTAAACTCATGCATTATCATTATTAACCCTTCAAATGAAAGGCGTCCTTTTGGGGATGCAAGTTTTAATACACTGAAATGAAAGGCGTCCATTTGGGGACGCGATGGGGGCCGTTTGCGAAAAAATCCATTTAAAAATAGAACGGGCTTCTTTATTTTATCGTATGATACCAGAAAATAGCCAAAGATTCGTTACTATTAAATTCTACGATAGTATCATGCGATAAAAGCTGTACGATAATTACAACGCCGCCAACGGCGAATGGAAATTTCCGATCGACAGTGCGATACAGCGCCGAGCGAGTGCGTGGCAACGCGATACCGTTATTGCAATTGTAAGTGTTTTTAGTTGGATTTTACCCGTAAAAGTGAGTTATATGCATTCTAAAATTGTGTAGGAATGATAATTACCGATTGGAGAAGGCCATTTCCTTTTTTTCACGTAGTTTTTAGTAAATTTGTGAAATGACGCAGCACGATCAATGGCGGTCGCGATCAACATTTTTTTCGAAACGAACGAAATCTCGCGAGTGTAGTGAAAATATTGGTTTATTTCGCTTATAAAATCGTTATTATTCAATGTAGGAGGTATATACTCAAGGAATTAGATGTATTTTGATATTTACACGTCGTTTACAAACTGACCACGTTTTCAGAGTTCATAGTTTGGCGGCAAAAACCGAAATTTCTCAATGTGTATAGAGAAGGCTTGGATTTCTATCAATACAAAACAACAACAAAAATACGGAAAAAAAATTTTATTTTCGATATTTTTATTTTTGAGAAATTTGGTTATTTGAATATCGGATTTTATAGGAAAACTAAAATGCAGCTTAAAATAACATACAACTTTTTTTCAATTTGGGCTTATTTACTGAGGAAATCTAGACTGTGTCTCACCATGCGGTGTAAGATCGTTATACCAGCCTGGGGTGACGGGTTCGCCCGTTGTAGTCGACAACCCAAGTTGTTAGTCAGAGTGCACAGTCGATTGGCTTATGCCGCACGGTGCGCAGACCGTCCAGAAACGCCAGAAGTTTGATTCCTAGCGGAAACTGCCCATAAGGTGGGGGAATTCAAGCTGATTAGGGGAAGAGTTGATAATCCTAGCATAGGAAACTAACCATAGGGCCAGAGTCCTACCCAGGCTCGCACTTCATACGTGGAGGCCGTCGCATAGGTGTTGACCCGTGAGTGTGACCAACCCTGAACAGAATGGGTCTTCGTGGCCACCTCAGCGAGGGCCCATTAACTCCCTCAACGGTCAACAGCACAGACACGATTGGGTTACTAACTATTTTGTTTTTTTTTTGAAAAATGTGTTTTTGTTTTTTAGATTACTACTTTCAATCTGGACCCGGATCGGACGCCGCCCCAGGAGTTCCTGGATCTTCTGGAGGAGTCGGCGTCCGATTCGGATGAAATCGACGAGGGGGCAGCGCCGGCATACTGGGATGATGACGCTGGATATGACGATGACGACGCAGACATCGTAGACATTGCCTGCGATGTAGAGATCGTCGAAGGCATCGATCTCTACATCGCAGGGGATCCTAACGTGCCAATCGATCGGCATGTTGTTGCATTCGAGGGTCCTCTTGACTTCAACAACATGTCGATCGATTTCCAGAGCCCCGGCGGTACTCTGCGTAATTAGTAAGGATATAAAGAATTCCATGTTATTTTCAGAATTTATCGTCAATTTATTGTATTTTTGTCTTTCAATAGTGACTCGCCAGCGTCATCATCCCGGTTCTCGGCTGCGCCGCTGCGCGCGGGCTGGTTGCAGCCCTCCACCAGCGCAGCGTCGCCCGAGCCGCAGCCGTCCACTAGCGCGGGCTGGTTGCAGCCCTCCACCAGCGCAGCGTCGCCCGAGCCGCAGCCGTCCACTAGCGCGGGCTGGTTGCAGCCCTCCACCAGCGCAGCGTCGCCCGAGCCGCAGCCGTCCACTAGCGCGGGCTGGTTGCAGCCCTCCACCAGCGCAGCGTCGCCCGAGCCGCAGCCGTCCACCAGCGCGGGCTGGTTGCAGCCCTCCACCAGCGCGGGCGACTCTCCCTTCAGGCGGCCCACCATCCGCTACCCGCCGCCCAGATCCGAGCCGCGCTCGCCCGTCGGACCGGCCACGCTGGATTATTTTTCGCCAAACTATAGAGAGGTATAAAATACAAATACTTATTTATTTTCCAAAACTTTTCGGTACGAGTACTTTACCTTCCTAATAACTCACATGAATACTCAATATCATTAAAACCATAGATTTAAGTAGCAAAATTACGTTTAAAAGTATCTGCATACGCGCACCGCACGGTAGGTAGTTATTATCCTTAGCGACCGATACCTCCCTTCATCTGCGCGGTGTTGGCATCCCAACGCTGATTTGGACCTGACCATCAATATAGAAAAAGCTTTGTATGAAAATGGGGGACTTAAAGGCAAATACCTATCCTGTATACCTACACAAATACTTGCTGACTGTAACACCAACGAGCGTAGAAGCCGAAAGAGATTTTTCGTCTGCAGGCTTATTTTGTAGCCGCCTCCGGTCTATGAGATGAGATGATTTGTGCACCGCCTGATGAGATGATTTGTGCACCGAGTGTTCTTCGAACACATTACTTGCGCAAGCAAAAATAATGTTTCGACAGCACTAATTTTACCACTGATTTTTAATAAAGGATGTCCCGAATACTTGTATTTTCATTTAAAACGATTATTTTGAAATTTAATTAAAAAACATAGCTAGTCTCAAATCGCTCGAGAGTCCCGAGACTAGGTTTTAAAATGCCAGACTTGTCCCGGGACCAGAAACCTCACAGAGACCGAAATCGCTAGTTTAGGTAGGTTTAGGACAGCTGCCTTGCCGCATGTGAACGTTTACCTTACCGCCCATTCGCTCCCCCTTCGAAGCCGAAGAATGTGAGATGCGGAAATTGCGGTTTTAGATAATTTTTCCAGGAAGGAGTTTGAAATTTTCCTGGAGAGACCGAGATATTTATAGAGTCACCCGTTCTCTCAATCTCGGTCTTCGGCGGGTACGAATACACCAATTCTTCTAAGGACGGTCAGATTATCGACGATCCTACTAAGCAGTATTTTGTTTGTTACTTTTCAGAGATCGCCGCTGCGTTCGCGCTCTGCATCACCCGTCTGGCTTTCGCCGCCTAGCACTCTAAGGTCTGTATTTATTCATTTTTCTTTCTTACGGGCATGTGTCGGAGCTTGAAGGTGGACTGTTTTGTCCAAGTCTTCTGCGCTCACTTCACGAGAGATAGAATGACTATACGTTAAAACTTCCTGAGGTGACGGGCTCGCCCGTTGTAGTTAACGACTCTATTCGACCATATAAAATCGAAGACTATCGCGGTTGTTTGACATTATAAATAGGATAGAAAACGAATTTACCGCGTGAAATTTGTAGCAGCCGACGTTTCGGTGACGTTGCAGCCGCCGTTGTCCAGGGTAGACAGGGCAGACTGGTATAACGATCACATATCGTTATACCAGTCTGGGGTGACGGGTTCGCCCGTTGTAGTCGACACCGTCCAACTATGCAGCTTTCCGGTAGCGAACGCTTTCGTTTAGCTCGGGCCAAAAGATCAATTGTAGGTAAACTCTGATTGGTTCAACACGATTCAACACCTATTCAGTTATTTTATTTTATTTTATTAATTTACCATATAATACGTCATATAAACACCATTTACATAATATGGTTGAGTTGGGAGAGATTGAGCACATCCTATGGTGAAAATGTTTAACCGCATTCCTAACTAGGTCAGAGACCCGTATCTAGGGATGCTGATTTTTGTTTAATTGTATCGACGAGCTGACTCTTTTGATATTATGAACTTAAGTTGCATTGCATAATACATAAGAATATATACATACGCATATTTACACATATACATAAATATATATATATATATATATATATATATATATATATATACATACCTACACATATATATATACATAGCAAATAATACACGAGATTTGGTATTAGTTAGTAATATATAATTTAATAAAACAACTTAAATTATTAGCGAGAGCAATTGAGACTCCTAGGATAGAAAACGAATTTACCGCGTGAAATTTGTAGCAGCCGACGTTTCGGTGACGTTGCAGCCGCCGTTGTCCAGGGTAGACAGGGCAGACTGGTATAACGATCACATATCGTTATACCAGTCTGGGGTGACGGGTTCGCCCGTTGTAGTCGACACCGTCCAACTATGCAGCTTTCCGGTAGCGAACGCTTTCGTTTAGCTCGGGCCAAAAGATCAATTGTAGGTAAACTCTAATTGGTTCAACACGATTCAACACCTATTCAGTTATTTTATTTTATTTTATTAATTTACAATAACTTCATATAATACGTCATATAAACACCATTTACATAATATGGTTGAGTTGGGAGAGATTGAGCACATCCTATGGTGAAAATGTTTAACCGCATTCCTAACTAGGTCAGAGACCCGTATCTAGGGATGCTGATTTTTGTTTAATTGTATCGACGAGCTGACTCTTTTGATATTATGAACTTAAGTTGCATTGCATAATACATAAGAATATATACATACGCATACATACACACATACATAAATATATATATATACATACCTACACATATATATACATAGCATCGTGCTCGCATTCATAATCTATTTGCGGAGCCGTCCTCGCGCACCAACCTAAGTCGGTGGAGGCCCCGTCGGATAGGTGTCGACCCGTGAGTGTGACCAACCCTGAACAGAATGGGTCTTCGTGGCCACCTCAGCTAGGGCCCATTAACTCCCTCAACGGTCAACAGCGGAGAGACCGGACTATTCTTCTAAGGTTGGTCAGATTATCAACGATCCTCCTAAGCACTATTTTGTTTTATTTTTCAGATATGTTGCGCGCTTGCCGTTCCACGTCTATGCGGCCCCCGTCTCGCTTTCGTCGCCGAGCTTCATAAGGTCAGTACTTATTAATTTAATTTTGAATTTTATTTTGACCTTACGGCGACTGCTCTTGAAACGACCATCGGCTACCCGATCGGACGACGACGGTGGACTGTTTTGTCCAAGTCTTCTGCGATCACTTCACGGGAGATAGAATGACTATACGTTAAAACTTCCTGAGGTGACGGGCTCGCCCGTTGTAGTTGACGACTCTATTTGATCATTCGGCTACCCGATACCAGGAGATAGTTTGATACCAGGAAAAAATTTGGCAGTAACTGATAGCGGAGGCGCTTGGTCTGCCCGCTGAGTCAACTGCCCGGTGCGTCTTCTACGCTCATCCCGCAGCTGAAAGAACGATCACATATCGTTATACCAGCCTGGGGTGACGGGTTCGCCCGTTGTAGTCGACACCGTCCAACTATGCAGCTTTCCGGTAGCGAACGCTTTCGTTTAGCTCGGGCCAAAAGATCAATTGTAGGTAAACTCGCATCGCAAGTGAACAATTATTTTGACACGTCCAAGAGCAGCGGTTTTTAGCCGTCAATTGTACACGACGAAAATGTAATATAATGTATTCTTCAAATCTAAACTAACATAAAGATTGCTAAGATGAATAAATGAATTAATGAAAATCTCTTTATTGCACAATAAAAAAAAGGTACAATGGCGGACTTATTGCTACATTACAATATCTTCCAGTCAACCAACACAATATCTTCCAGTCAACCAACCCAATATCTTCCAGTCAACCAACTCAATATCTTCCAGTCAACCGACAGGTGACTTTTTTGATCATTTTAAAGAACTGACCAAATTTTTTGTCGCTTGGTTGCCGAAAACTGTAAATAATCAACAAAATATAAAATAGCAAGCGACAACAAAAACTACCCCAGCAGTTTGAGAGTGGGACTAATCGACGCAGGATTTTTTTATGATTCTAGTGATATATATAACTCAATATCGCCCAAATTGTCGTTTAGTAAATTTTTCCTTTCCACCGTCGATGTATTTATTTTAACCTATTGATATTTGGACATTTAGACAACTACTTACTTAATATTTTTAGATTGAGGTACCCTATGACACTCGGGATGACATAACGATTCTAGTAATACCGCAGATTTTTAAATTGGTCTTAAGCGTTTAGAAGTTATGATGGAATAAAGAAACGGAAATTTGTGGTCGGGGAATTTTCGATCACTACAACAGAATTAGGTTTTTGAAATTGAATTGAAATTTAGACAGGACGTGAGAACTAATAATATTGTTTTAATTTTCAGACGACCTCTAGCGGCGGCGGGGCGAGTAGCCGGCGCGCGGCGGAGAGCGACGGGCGGCGTTTTGTTATTACTGTTTCATATAGAATAACGACGTTTCACTCGAAATTTTGTTGAATTACAAGGAATTTTGATGAAACTCCATTACTCGATTATATGTATCATTATATTTCAACGATGTAACGTGATGTGTGTTATGCACTTTTTTTTGTGATACATTATAAATTTTTATCAAATGTGGCAATTTTTAAACGTGCATGTACTATTTTGTACTGGATATTTAGTACCAATAAAAAAAAATTAAAGCATAAGTCGCATAAAAAATAAATGATAAAATCCAATCTCTTATATTTTTCTATGTTTCTTTTGTATATAAAGAAACGAATAATTGTATACCTAATATACCAACTGATGAAAGTTTTTATTTTAGTCGGTACAATTGTTTTGTTTATTTTTATGACATTTTGTTTTATTTTTATCAAATGACTGTTACTGTAAAATTTTGTACTGGAAATTTATTCTATTTTTGATATTTCTAAATGATATTTTTAATATTTAGACAATGTAATGGTTGATTTTGTATAGTTTATTGACTTTCAGATTTCTAACTTGATTTAATTTTATTTTTGCCAGATATATGATATGTTTAAAATATGAATATTATAAAAAATGTATTTATTATTTGTAAGTTCTATACCCTTACCGGGTTTTTTGGAATAAATAAACTTTGAACTTTGAACTTTGAAATAAAAAAAAATGGTTTCTTGAGTTTTCTTCTAGAAAATAATAATTATTATACAAAAGTTGTTAAAAAACGAATATACCGCGTGAAGTTTGTAGCACCCGACGTTTCGGCGATGTTGCAGCGGCCGCTGTCCAGTCTACTCGGGACAACGGCTGCTGCAACGTCGCCGAAACGTCGGGTGCTACAAACTTCACGTGGTAAATTCGTTTTTTAACCACATTTGTATCATGCCTTTGCAATTATTATGAAAAAGATTATCGCGGTTGTTTGACATTATAAATAGCTTTATAAACGAATTTACCGCGTGATGTTTGTAGCACCCGACGTTTCGGCGATGTTGCAGCGGCCGCTGTCCAGTCTACCCTGGACAACGGCGGCTGCAACGTCGCCGAAACGTCGGGTGCCACAAAGTTCACGCGGTAAATTCGTTTATAAAGCTATTTATAATGTCAAACAACCGCGATAATCTTTTTCATAATAATTGCAAAGGCATGATACAAATGTGGTTAAAAAACGAATTTACCACGTAAAGTTTGGACACCAACGTTTCGGCGACGTTGCAGCCGCCGCTGTCCAGTCTACCCTGGGCAACGTCGCCGAAACGTCGGGTGCTACACACTTCACGCGGTAAATTCGTTTATAAAGCTATAATGTGAAGCAACCGCGATAGTCTGATTTCATAATAATTGCAAAGGCATACAAAAGTGGTTAGAAGTTTTTCGAATGTATTGAAAACTTGACGCTTATTAGATGTCCAATAACTAATTATTATACTCCAGTCACATTTCATAGAAGAAACTAGAAAATCACACTCCGAATTTGCCTAAACAAATGAGATCGCACCGCGGCGATATTGCATAGACAGGCGCGCTGCCTAATTTTATCGATATTCGCGAAATCGCGGGGTGCGCATACCTATTTGTTTACGTAATTAGTATAGAAGAATTACCATATTTTGAGTGTGATTTCCTATAGTTTTTCTATGAAATCTGACTCTTTAGAGTATAATAATTAGTTATTAGACATATAATAAGCACATAATAACACAATATATTTGAAAAACTTTATCCACTTTTGTATTATGACCTGTCAAAGTTAATGCCAAATTTTCGTCACCGACTCGGAAAAGTTTGGATTTTTCTGTAATATCAGACAAAGCTGAAAGAACTGGTATGATTTTATAAGAAGTGTAGTGTAGTGGAAAAGTTATTATGAAAGAATTTCATATAAATAAAGTCCCTAAGTAGTCAGAAATACAAAATTAAAAAAAAAAAATTTACGAGGAGACATCAAATTTTTCTTGGTTATTATGACTGAAAAACTAAATATTTTTGTATGCAAAGAAGTAAAACAAAATAATGGTTTTGGTAAAGCATTTAATAAAGAACATAACTGTAAATACAATTTCCGCATAGACTTTCGTATTTTGTGATAAAAACATCGAAATGATAAATAGGCGAGTTTTTTCACTTCGCCAAATTTGTAATTTGTCGCCATTATTATCTTAATTGTTTTACGAGATAAGGTTATAATGTTTTATATGTCAAATTTCAATGCGATCATTTTACAGTTCTTCTTTTTATGATCTGTATAGTGGTTTACAAGTTATGGTCGTTTTTATCAAGGTCGTCGATTTTGCGCGCGAAAAGGTCGCGCGCGAATGGGACGGCTGAATTTTATTCCGCGAGGAGAGGGGTTAATAGTATTTTTTATTAACAATCGACTGAACGCAGCCATTGTTGTCATCGACAAATAATCGATCGAAAATAACTCAAAGAATAAATTGTAAATATTTTGTGGTGAATTAGCGCTCATTATTATAAATATAATTCACAATAATAGTACTTAAACTAAAATAGAAGAAATTATAATTTTAATTGTTTAATATATGCATTTTGGTTTAATATATGGATTATTAATTGGAGAAGATTTGTTTCATTGAGGAAGTAAATATAAAGAGGGAAATTATTAGGCAAGGTATTGGAAGCCTATTCCTCTGGAAAGTAATATTATCACTATCGCTGATATGGTAGTGAAGTAAGTGGATCAAAAGTATTGCTTACAATTTTAAGAAATAGTAGTAGAAGTAAAAGGAAAGCTTACAATTTTAAAGATAGAAAGTGAGTTAAAAATTTAGCTTACAATCCCTAGCCGATAATCGTTGATTTTAAGGTCGTCTTTGATGTTATTTAGCCAGGTTTTCTTCGGTGCCGATCGCTGAATTCTCCATTCTGTCGGACGGTCTCGCCAAAGAGGTTTACATGGCAAAGCGATTATCGTTCATTCGGCAAAAAAACATGGCCGAACCATCGTAGTCGACGTTTTTGTACTTCTTCTTCGATCGTTGTTACTAGATCGCATCTTTATCTAATGGTTTCGTTTCGAATTCGGTCGCGAAGTGAGACACAGAGAATCTGCCTCAAGCATCGCATTTGGAAGACCTCGAACTTTTTGAGGTCCGACTGTAGTAACGTCCACGTTTCCGATCCATAAAGAAGAATGGGAAGAACCGACGTTCGGTATAGTCGTACTTTGGTTTTGATGCTAATATTCGTTCGCTTCCATATGCACCACTTGAGCCAGGCGAATTTTGCTGTTGCCTGACCGATCCGGCTATGGACATCGGCCGTCGATGCCACTTTCTTTTCCGTAACCAACGATCCTAAATACTTGAATTGTGGGACCTGTTCGATTTGGGTTCCATCGAGGTAAACACTGGCCTTATGTTATGGAGTGTTATGGAATGCGCGGTGACAGCTGACTAATTAAGATTAAACGTTAGTTTAAATTTAAGTTATGCTTCATCGGTATGTTGTTCTAATATTAAAAAAATGGTCATATCACCTAAAGACTTTCCCAACAGGTAGCCAAAGACTGTTTTGTCTAAAAAATATTGCATTCCTCCCTCCCCCCATCTCGATAGCGGGTTTTCGTTCGAAACTTTACATCTCCATAGTACTTGGGTGACTATTTAAGCCCTTTGCATAAAGCGGGATAGGAACCAACGGAAGAAGTAGAATATCAAAAAAAGCAGAATACCTTCGTCCGAAACTTCCCACATTCTGAGTACTTAGGTATACAATAAAATACAATACAATTTAGTTCTGCTCCAGTAGGTACAACCGATTGGCGTCGCCGAACGGTGCGGAAACCGTCCAGTAGAGCCGAGAACAAAATCGATATTGTGGCCCAAGCTGCACGAAACCGTTCGCTACCAACTCACCGGACACTACGAAAGGAACTGCCGCGAAATAATATTAATTAATAGCTGACCCGTGTCCACTTAGTTGGGCGGTAAAACTTTTTACTTGTGATGAAATTATGAGTGTGGTTCGGTTAGTACTGAGTGCTATGATTTATATCCTGACTGCCAAAAGAAGGGTTATATTTTTACTGTAAATGTATGTATGTATTTGCATGCCAATTTGACTATATTACCGTTATTTGTGAGTGTCTTATCTCTTTAACCATGTATGCAGATAAAGGGAAATTATATGCAGTAAAAGGGAAAAGTATTTCGTTTTAAACACTTGAGACGATAAATTTACTTATTTTGATAATAATTCATAATTGTTGATAATATGACAAATAAACATGACCTGTGTCTTATCTCTTTAACCATTTATGCAGTAAAAGGGAAAAGTAATTTGTTTTAAACACTTGAGACGATAAATTTACTTATTTTGATACGAATTCATAATTGTTGGTAATATGACCAATAAACATGACCTAACGATTTAAATTGTTTTAAAAAAATATAAAATACTACTTTTTGTGACCTAAATATAATATTTAGACATATCCTGTCGCTGACATTTTTTTGTAGGCATTACCATGCTCTACAACTTTTCTCTAGAACTCAATCATATATCTCTCATCGTTAAAGGAGCATTCGTAAGAAACGTTTTCATTCGATCCTTTTTTTGTTTGACTTACTTTGAAAATTCGACTAATACGAAAAAGTCTTTCCATTTTTCGGATTAACACATTGCTTGCGACACTCACAAATAACGTGGCTTTCTATTGGTGAAAGAATTGTCAAAAATCGGTTCAGTAGATCCAGAGATTACACCCTACAAACTCACAAACTTTACCTCTTTATAATATCAGTATAGATTAATTGCTCTTTCGCTTTTCTTTTACGCGTTGAGCGTCCCCGGATCCGGCTGTGTGGGAGGGTAGTTACCGCGCAAGATGCGGTCTTTTGATACGCGACCTCGTCACACGCTCTCTCATACTTGAAAAGGTTGCGTTCCGTTAATACGACCGCGCGGCCAATCTAGCAGACGATCTCGCGACGAAAATTAAAACAAAATACGGGGGTTATATGGATTTTACGTACGGCGAAACAAATCACCGGCAAAAAGGTCTTACAGCGGCTTTTTTGTACTGTCATTTCAATTCAATTCAATTCAAGTCCTTACTTCGGGAATCACTTAGTATTACTGTAAACTACTAATTTGGGGAGCTAATGGGCCCATGATGGGTTGGCCACGAAGACCCATGTGTTCAGGGTCGGTCACACTCACGGGTCAACACCCATCCGACGGCCTCCACGTACGGGGTGCGAACCTGGGTAGGACTCTGGCCTTGGTCAGTTTCCCCTGGGAATCAAACCTCTGGCGCTCCTGGACGGCCTGCGCACCGTGCGGCGCAAGCCAATCAATTGTGCACTCTGACTAACATATTGAGTTGTCGACTACAACGGGCGAGCCCGTCACCACAGGACGTCTTAACGATTAGTCGTTCTATCGACCTGCAGTGAGCGTAGTAGGAACTGTATTGTTTCCTATAGAGCGGGGGTGGTTGCCTACCTTACGGCGACTGCTCTTGAAATGACCATTGGCCATCCGATCCTGGGTGAACAGCCGGGCAAAGGACGCATTGGTCCGCGATAGATTCGGTATAATCCGTTTCACCGCTTCGTAAGGGAGAGGACCGCGCAAGCGACCTCGAACTCAGAACCAATCGAGAGACCGGAGAAATCTGGTCACAATTGGAAGTGAGGGCGCGAGTATCTCGAGCCCGCCGGGTCTATTCCTGGCTAACTCGCGGTAAGGCGTTGGACTCTCACGGGTTGTGGCGTAGCTAGACGTTGGATTGTTATTGTCCAAACTCTTCTACCCTCACTGCAGGGCGATAGAACGACTAATCGTTAAAACGTCCTGTGGTGACGGGTTCGCCCGTTGTAGTCGACACCGCAAGATTTCCAATATAGACTCTCTAGTACTGTCCAATATACTGTCCAATCTATCTTACGGGTTGTGGCGTAGCTAGACGTCGGATTGTTATGTCCAAAGTCTTCTACGCTCACTGCAGGTCGATAGAACGACTAATCGTTAAAACGTCCTGTGGTGACGGGCTCGCCCGTTGTAGTTGACAACTCAATATGTCCAATATAGAGCGGATGTAATTGTTAACCTTTCGGCAACTGCTCTTGAAACGACCAATCGGCTATCCGATACCGGGTGAACAGCCGGGCAAAGGATGCTGTGGTCCGCGATAGATTCGGTAGACACCCTATAACCGCTACGTAAGGGAGAGGACCGCGCAATTGACCCTAGATCCTGTAACCAGTTAGGAGGTAGGAGTTAATCTGATACTTAATTCCAGACAAGATATTCTTCCGCAGTCCAGGTAGTCAGGGAGCGAGGCTTCCCGCTGTGTACCTTTCCCGCCGGGTGCCTCGCCGTAAGGCGTTGGTCTCTGACGGGCATGTTGGCCTAGCTAAACAGTAGATTTGTAATAGTCGACGGCTGAAAGAACGATCTCATAACGTTATACCAGCCTGGGGTGACGGGTTCGCCCGTTGTAGTCGATACCGCCCCACTGTGTGTCTGTGTGCCTTCGCTTCATCTAATTGAGCTGAAATTTGGCATGCAGGCATCATTTGGTCATTGCAAGAGTTGAAAAGATTGTGAATGAAATCTGTCCACCAGGGGGCGCGCTAGTCATACCTACTTCAATTTCGAAATATTGGACTAAAAAACATGAAATTCGGTAGACAGATGCGTGTTAGGGTCGAAACCACATTGTAAAATGTTGGTTGCAATATCTCTTGGGTTGCGTGTAGGACGGGGGATTTAAGGAGGGAGGGTAAGGAGAGAGAGAGCGTTTCGGGAGTTAGCGTTAGGAGGGGGGGGGGAAACGTGGAGTGTTGGGAGGAACGGTGTTCGGGAGGGGGGGTAAGTTGGGTATGGGTAGGGCGTTGGGGGAATGGTTTGGGTGGGGCGGAAAGAGTGTGGGGGAAGGGGGAAAGAGGGGGGGGGGGTATTGCATAAATGGGCACTGGGAGGGGGTTTGTCTGCTTGCCGGTAAAGTCTTAAGGTGACAAAACCGATTTTTTCTGCAGTTGTGCGGCAGTTTATAAAACTATTTTTTTTTGAGTTTTAAAATAGATGTCTTTTATTTATTTTAAATTATTCTTCTTACTAAAATTCCTAATTCTTCAGCATACTCAAAATCGATAAAAAGATGGAATCCACCATGGCTTTGCTCTGCATCCCCTATAATTACAAAGTTTTTGTACAATACAATACCGCTTAAGGCAGTGAGTATAATTGTGTGAGATAATTCACCTTTTCAAATTTCACTCTCTCTAAAGTTGGCCTCGGCTCTGAGGATCGAAAGTTTTCCTTTTGAAACAAGAAGAGGCCTTTTGCTGCGCGCTAAGATTATTTTGAGGCGCCTTTTGTGATACGCTCTAAAGTTGCGCTCATATTTCGTGAAATATTAAAAGTTTAATTCGGCTTTCTAATAGAGGGCAGCCTGCGGGATAGATTGCTATCGTTATCGTTAAAGAACGCCTGAAAGTGTAAAATAAATTGTATTTCATGCTAACGAGAAAAAGTTTTATACGTGGTGTTGTAACCACGAATTACAACAGAAAGATATTTAGGTAAAATATTTTTTATAGGGTAAAAGTGGGATAGTTGCCCCAGGAGCCGTCGTAGAACTTTAATTTTACACAGGCGACAAGTGCAAATTCGCGGTTGCCGCTAAAACACTAGAGGGGCAAGGGGATGTACCTACTTATAAGTATTAGCTGCGACGGTATCATGTTTATTTATTTATTTATTTATTTATTTATCCTATTTTTTATAGTTACATAAAAAGATTGCGTTCATTTTTTAACACATTTTAAAAGAATACATATGAAGAAAGTCGCGAAAGGGCATTAACTTGTCAGGATTACATCACCCCACTAGGTATACGCCTGTGTTGGGGTGATGGATACATAGTTCTGTGGTATTATTTGCTGAACCTGTAGCCTTGCCTGCTGTCCTTCTTCCGCCTTAAAAAACAATACGTAATATAATTTAGCATAATATAATATATGTAAATAATATAATATAACATATTACAATATAATATAAATAATATCATATGTTATAACATATAAAATAATGTAGCATATTTATATATAATAGTATAATAGTATAACATAATAAAATATAACATATTATAATCTGTATATCTGTATACATATCCATAATTTACATCTATATATCCTATAATTTGTGGTTAGAAATAAAATATTTTAATATATCATACTTTCGCATTCTTCTCTAGTATAATTTGAGAGCCAATGAGACACCCGTCTCTTGAACTGGTTGCCGGTTATGTTTAAGATCTGTCCTGTGTACGAGTTAAATATATTATAGAGTTTAGGTCCGAGATATGCGTAGTGTCGTTGTCCGTATACAGTCCTCATTTTTGGTTGAATCTGTTTGTCTTTGTGTCTAGTGTTGTGTTTGTGCTCTGGTTTGTCTTTATCCGTGTTCTTCATGAGGTCCCTCCGATAGCGCACCAGAACAGCGCGTATATATAGTTGGCGTACGTCAAGTACTTTAAAGTCTGTATATAGATCGTCTGACGGGGAGCGATATGGCTTCTTGTTAATGACTCTGAGCAAAGCCTTTTGCGCTTTGACCAGTGGGTCAAGATTTGTTCTTGCCATACCGCCCCAACCGATTTGTCCGTATGTAAGTAGAGTCTGCGCCAGTGCATAGTAAACAGTCCATAGTAGGTTAATGTTGAGTATGCTTCTTATATTTTTAAATATATAGCAAGTCTTAATTTAAATATATAGCAAGTCTTAGTTTGCAAGTCTTAATTTTGAAGTATCATGAAGTATCGGCGTTTATATACCAGTGTTTAATGTATGCTCGCAGACACTGCAATTAATGCAGAAATTCACTCGCATCATACCCACGGTAGCTCCCTTTTATGAATACCCCGAATATGACTGGCAAAGGTACAGAGAAGCTACTTGTACCTTAGCATTGCATTCTATAATCTACTCCCTACAAAATTTAAACAGCTGGAGGACATACAATTTAAAAAAAACATCAAGGAGATGCTGATAGGCCACCCTTTCTATAATCTGGCCGAATTTGAGGGCCTTGATTTTTCAAATATTGTGCCCATTTAAATTACTTAAAAAGTCGAGCCTTATTCTCTGATTATTTTATATGGTCTTATATCGTTGGACTCTAACGGGTTGTGGCGTAGCTTGACGGTGGATTGTTATGTCACAAGTCTTCTACGCTCACTGCACGGTCGATAGAACGAACAATCGTTAAAACGTCCTGCGGTGACGGGTTCGCCCGTTGTGGTTGACAACTCAATATGGTCTTATATCTGTACTTTTAGTTTAAAATGCATAACGTTGATTTGATTATTTAACATTTTACTGACAATTTGAATATTACGATGAATATTTTTACTACGTATCTTTTCGAATTATTAACTACTTCAAATATTAGGCTTCTATTTTGATTATTTATATTTATAGTTTGACAATCTAGTAGTTAATTCTTGACTACCTATGTATGTTTAGTAAAGAGTAGTAACGAAACTTAATACATAACCCAATTATTTTGACACGTCCAAGAGCGGTCTTTAGACGTCAATTGGAAACGACGAAAATGTAATGTAATTGAATGTGCGTATATCAACCTCCATAAGAACTACGCCAACCACCGTATCTATATCCACTCGGATAGCAAGTCAGCTCTTTTCGAAATTTCAATGCAATCATTGTGCAGTTGTTCTTTTTATGATTGGTGTAGTAGTTTCGTAGTTATAGTACTTTAAGGTCGATGTCGCCGAAAATCCTGCAAAAGAGACAGATGCATCCATGAAAATACCCATTTACTCCAAGGGTTAATACATAACCCAATTATTTTGACACGTCCAAGAGCGGTCTTTAGACGTCAATTGGATGTGCGTATATCAACCTCCATAAGAACTACGCCAACCACCGTATCTATATCCACTCGGATAGCAAGTCAGCTCTTATGGCACTAGCCTCGAATAGTATTAATTTAAAGCTAGTGCAAAACTGCGTATCACTAATGAATTCCCTGGGCGGAAAGAACAGGGTAATTCTAAGATGGGCTCCCGGCCATGCAGGAATCGAGGGAAATGAAAAAGCCGACGAATTTGCTAAGACGGGAGCAAAGGGAACGTTATACGCCCCTGAACCTTGCTGTGGCGTGCCAAAAAGCCTTGCAAACCTAATTCTCAAACAAATATGTTTAGTACAATCCTTCAACCACTGGAACAACACGCCAGGGTTGAATCAATTCAAAGCGGTAATTAAGGCTTACGACCCTAAGACCCGTGAGGCCTTATCGCTAAATAGAGACAATCTACGCATACTGGTGATTGCGCTCACGGGACATTGTGGCCTGAACAAACACATGTTCAACCTCAAGCTCCGACACACAAAAATGTGCAGGTTCTGCCAAGGGCCAATTATATGTGAAAGTATCGACAATATTTTATTACACCCACACAGAGCGGCATATGATTGAATCTCATACTATCAGAACAAGCGCAGTTACAGCCATGCAACATGATGTTCCCCTTATGAAAACTAAATTCGCCCAACGACATTTTTCTTTTCTAGCTGTCCGACTACACAATAGAATACATTCGGAATTAAAAGTGAAGTTAGATACCATACGAGGAAGAAAAATTATGACGAAATGGTTGATTGAGCTAGGAAGAAACGAAAAGGAGAAATTAGTTAATTATAGTGCTGTATAAGAATACCAAACTACATAAAATTACTACTTTTATGTATATGTATAGATTATATGTATAAATGTATATGTATATATGTGTATATATGTGTAGATGTATATGTTTATATGTGTATGTGTATATATGATTATTTAATATTATTATGTATATTATGTTACTAAATTATAAGTAGGTATATGTAAAATTTGTGTAAATATAGAGCTACCACGTAAAGCAATGCTACATTATGTCACACTTACCAACTAAAAAATAAAAAAGGAAAAAAAGAATACATAAAAGTCTACCTTAGTACGGGCATTACTCCAGCAAGGTAGATTTTAATCTTATTAATCTAGTATTATAAATGTATGTGAAATATTAATAAATAAATAAAGTCCCCTGCACCTCATGTGCGAGTGTGGCCCGCTACCGTCATTACCTCCAACCTGAGGAGGTACAACAATCTGGCTCCAAAAGCCTGTTGCGGTTCTTAAATGACACGAGGCTTAGCGCAGAACTATAGTAGGTGGCGAACACAATAGATCAGCAATGGTCGCAGTGTTACAAGGCTCATAAAGACCTTAAAAAAGCCCCAAAAAAAAAAAAAAAGGTTGTACCTACTTTGCTTATAAGTATTAGCTGCGACGGTATCATGTCTGTAAGTCTTAATTTTGAAGTATGGGTCGTCTATCCTCCTGGGGAGGTTAGAAACTCTTTCATAAATATCGATGATACAGACCTTGAAAGAGTGAGCCAATACAAATACCTGGGTGTCATAGTCCAGCGGTCCGCAACCTTTTTGATGTTGCGACCCCAAAATTAAAAAAAGAGTTTTCAGCGACCCCAGAAAAAAACACTAAATTTACAAATGCAAAGGTTGGTTCAGGTAACGAGATCAAGGTAAACTTCAATTGTCCTCCATGTTCTAGCTGTTTTTATTTCGTAAATTATATCGGAAAGTTTATTTATTTTGGAAAATAATATTAGAGCAAACGAGAAAATATGCCTTTAACATATTTATGAAGGCATTAAATGAGACAAGCAATTATTTTAACATTTTATTCACTAAGAAAATTAGGTAAGTAAGTTTAAAAATTAATTTGAACCTTGTGCTTGCACACATTCAGTCAGTATATTAATTCTTGGTGATATATTATCAGAAATAGACACCCTCAAATCAGGTTCTACATTGTCTGGAGCGATATTTTGTTTTTATAGCGGTCAATGTAGAGAAAGCTGTCTCACACAGGTATGTAGATGCGAATGGCAGCAATTTCAGCAGAGATATTTTGCATAACAGTGGATATTCCTTTTTATTTTATTTTTGTTAAAAACATACAGCATAAAAAAAATACGTATAAGCATAATATATATACCAGTAACAAAGCCAATAATGTTTTAAATTATTTTCCGTCATTATCCAGAACTTGGATAGATCCGTGGTTTTGAAAATAGCTCGAAGGCTTTCATCGGGCATTAAATCGATCAGCTGCTCCTTTTCTTTTGAGTTCATCGAATCTCTCCGTTTTAAAGAAAATGGAATCAAAACGTGTATGAAGAGGTTATATTTTACGCATAAACTTTAATAAAAATCGATAAGTACAGGACCTTGTTGACTTTTTTGACGAACCCATAATTATATTTCGCGACCCCGTGCGGGGTCGCGACCCCAGGGTTGCGGAAGGCTGTCATAGTCAACGACAAAGGAGACCACAGTATCGAAATTAAATGCCGAATCTAGCAGGCCCGTAACGCCTGTCGAAAAATGGAGAAAATCCTTTGCGACCGTAATTTGAGCCTTGATCTACGCACTCGTATAGCAAAATGCTACGTATTCTCCGTCCTCTTATATGGAGCTGAGGCCTGGACACTCACAGAAAGGATGGCCAAACGCCTTGAAGCGTTTGAAATGTGGGTGTATCGGAGAGTGCTTAAAATATCGTGGGTCCAGAAGGTTCGAAATAAAACAGTCCTTCAAAGACTGAATAAAAAAGGGACAGAGGTACTCAAAACCGTAAAGAGACGCATGATCGAATATTTCGGTGGCATAATGCGCAACCCCAAATACGAACTCCTACAATAGTAACCCAGGGGAAAATTCAAGGCAAGACAGGCCTGGGCGGCCAATGATATCATGGCTGCAAAATCTATACCAGTGGTTCTAGCTGAGCACTGGCGCATCGTTCCGTGCGGCGGTCTCCAAGACTGAAATCAGCAAGATGATGATCGTAAACATTTTTACTTGTGATGAAATTATGAGTGTGGTTCGGTTAGTACTGTGTGCTATGATTTATTTCCTGACTGCCAAAAGAAAGGTTAATTTTTTACTGCATATGTATATATGTATTTGCATGCCGATTTAGCCATATTACCGGGTTTCAAATGAGTGAATGAAGTGATTATGATTGAATAAATTATGTTTATTTTAATTGTTCAAAACTGTTCTGTATTTATTTATTTATTTATTTATTTAAGAATTAATTACTATAAAACATTGATTAGCTTACAAAAATAACAGGAACCGAATGGCGAAACCTTAACCTTTTGCTTATTTGTTTCTGTCACCCAACTGGGACTAGCCCGTTCTAGGGTGGACAGGACTCCAATATTACAATCAAGTTTGCTTGATTGCTTGGTTGCCTACAAATGTCCACGTTTTAGTAAAAAGCTAATGACACTAAATTGCCCTAAAATGTGGTCTTCAGAATAAAATAAAAAATAATAATAATAAAAAAATATTAAAAATATATAATAAATCAAATGAAATTCCATTATTAAATCGGCAATAAATACAATATAAAATTCGATTAAAAAATATAAATAAAGTTATATGTGAGAAAAGAAAGAAACAGTCATTAATATTTAATATTATGTTTTAAGTAATATAAGATTTAATATAAAAATACCTAGTCTAAAAGTATAATTCATTGTCAAAGTCAAATATTTTTTGGTAGTTAGTTCAATGATATTTATACTATATTAGATGTAATGTTATTATTTTGTACCATTCTTTCAGGAGTTCCAACACGAGATACGGTGGCGTGTTTTTTTTCAACACTTGAGACGATAAATTTACTTATTTTGATAAGAATTCATAATTGTTGATAATATGACCAATAAACATCACCTAACGATTTAAATTATTTTTTTAACATGAAAAACTACTTTTTGTGACTTAAATATAAAAGTTGGACAGATGCTGTTGCTGACTTTTTTGTAGCTCTACAACTTGCAAGCTCTACAACTTTCCTCTAAAACTTAATCATATATCTCTCATCGTTAAGCAGCGTTCGTAAGAAACGTTTTCATTCGACTGTTTTTTCTCCGACTTACTTTGCAAATCCGACTACTACGAAAAAGTCTTTTCATTTTTCGGATTAATATATAGCCTATGACACTCATAAATAACGTGGCTTTTTATTAGTAAAAGAATTTCAATTTCAAAATCGGTTAAGTAGATCCAGAGATTACTCTCTACAACCTCACAAACTTTACCTCTTTTTATTATTAGTATAGATTACTGCGTTAACATAAAATCGTCTGTGTATACTAAGAATTATACATTGTAATTTATTATTCTTTGCATGTTGCTAAGTCCCAATAGGACTAAGTTTGGGCGTGTTAGGAGGTAAACATACTGAAAGTCCCTATTCTTAGGTGAGGGTGGGTGCACTTTGAAATGCAATTAGTCAGAATGCACAACCGATTGGCTTCGCCAAACGATGCGCAAACCGCCCAGTGGCGCCGGGATGCAATCCTGCCGGGGAGAAACCGGTCCACCAGCTTTGAGGCCTGAGACACGGGAGCCTTACCCTGGGTAGCCTTTCACTCGAGGAGGCTTCTGAATAGTAGCCGATCCGAGAACGAAGTGGATCTGCTTGTGTCCCAAGATGTACATTTCGTGCAGCTTGGGCCACAATAGATTCGGTGTCAACCGAATCATTCGCGGACCGTGGCATCCTTTACCCGGCTTATTCACCCGGGATCGGGTGGCCGAATGGTCGTTTCAAGAGCAGTTGCCATAAAATTAACAACCACCCCCGCTCTATAGGAAACGTTATTGTTCCCAGACTCCTTCGGCTGTTAGTCGGAGTGTACGATCGATTGGCTGACGCCGCACGGTGCGCATACTGTCCAGGAGCGCCCGAAGGTTGACTCCTAGAGGAGACTGGCCCGCAGGCCAGCGCCCTACCATGGGTCTCTCTTCTGCGTGGAGTCTGCGCGATGGGCGTTGGCTCGTGAGTATGACCGACCCTGAATAATGGTCTTCGTAGCCAACTCCAAGAGGGCCCATTAGCTACCATCGGTTAGCATCGGGACAAACACACTCCTTTTTGTTGGGCAGTCCATGTCCCATATTTCAATAACGAAGCATTCTTCCACCAGCTCTTATTCTTGAATGATGGAAAATAAAATAACAAAAATATAGTAGGCGGCTGAGGTACGGCCCAATGAGTGTTTCTAGCAGTATGCCTCTCTAAAGCAAACTCAGTATTCAGTATTCAGTATTCAATTTATTCATTCAGAATATACAATAAAAGCATGAATTAAGAATTAACGCTAATTATCGCATATTAGAATTCGCCAGTTGCTAGTAATATATTAATATATGTAGATATAAAACTATTAAAGCATACATATTAATTCGACAATTGCGTTGACTAATTCCTGACGGCTTTACACGGCAGACAAATAAAATTAAAAAAAATAGAGCTGAATCCATGTACATGAGTATACATATAAAATAGATAGTTATTATAAGAATATTAATAATCATCTTAGGCAATTTATACAAAAAATAATCACACAATAGGAAGTATCAGAACAAAATTGAAAAAAACAACGTATGTATATGATCAGGTATGTTACATTACACATTGTAATCTACATATTAAATATTAAATTCATAATATTATTATTAAACAATAAGAACTAAAATGAGGTACCTGAAAGTTACATATTAATGTTATTCCCATTTGAAAGAATTGGCATGCTCAAAAAAATCACCCATTTTATAGAAAGCATATGTGGATTGCAGCTTTTGTTTAATAAATCTTTTAAACACCTTTGTTTCCATCTTTCTTGTGAAGAGTTGTAGCTGGTTAAAGAGCTTATAGCTCAAATATCTTTTGTGTCTGCGTAAGGTGTACTTTAGTGTAGAGACTACTGTAGTGTAGAGTGTACTGTACTCTTAAATGTAGACTGTCAGATATGACCTATTATTTTTTATTTCTGTTTGTGGCTTTTATAAGTTTTTATGAGCCTTGTAACACTGCGATCATTGCTGATTTATTTATTTTATTTCTATTTTATTTTATTTTATTTTATTTGGTACCCAAACAGAATATTGACAACACATACAGTGACATATATATACTACAGTTACATGACTACATCAATATCCTTTTTATATGAGTACACAATTAGCACAATGCTTGAACAATGGTTGAATTTTAAAAAAAAATACGTATGAAAAAGGAAAAAAAACAAAAAATATCAGAATTACAGTATTTTAAAGAGGGACGCTTTGAAGTATCATAAACTATCATGAAATATATCGATGCGTTGTCAAGATGAAATTTGTTATACAGACGACATATACGTGGGATTACGTTATTAACTCCGGTATAGTTTTTTGCTAAAGGTGTTTTAAATAAGTCTGGGTATCGAAGACTTCTTTTAGTAATGTTAAATTGTATTTTTTCTATACAAGAGGTATCGATTTTATTATTTAAAATTTTGTACAGGAACACTAAATCTGCAACCTGCCGGCGTTTTCCTAATGTGACAAATTTAAAAGCAGTCAGTCTTTCCTCGTAGCCAGTCAGATGATTCTTAAGGCCGCATTTAAATGATAGCATTCTCAGAAATTTCCTTTGAATGGATTCGACTCTATCGGAGTACGTTTTAAAATATGGGTTCCATATCGAGGACCCAAATTCAAGATGAGAGCGCACTATTGTGTTCGCCACCTGCTACAGTTCTGCGCTAAGCCTCGTGTCATTTAAGAACCGCAACGGGCATAACCGGACTCGTCGAGTCTGGAATTTGGAAAAAACTAGATTCGGCCAACATGGCCGATATTTATACCATTTACGGTATACACATATACCCGGGTCTACTATGCGCTTCCGATTGATTATTTTTAATATTCTTTTTAATTATAAGACTATTTTCTAAAAATTGTAGATTCGATTTTGAAGCTAAAATGTGTCAGCATATTACTGTTAGAATAATTTATGTACCATGGTTTTGTGTATACCAAAAATTATAAGACTCAAATAATTAATAATATAAGTTTTTTTCTAGCATCCTGGTTTTCTTTTAACCCTTCCTATTTGAGCTAACCATTTTTGGTTAGACGCTTACAAATGCCTAAAATGGTATCTAATCAATATTGGTTAGGGCGCTCCGCGCTGTGCTAACTTTGTAATATTTATTCATTATTATCTTAATTGTTTTACGAGATAATGTTATAATGTTTTATATTTCAAATTTCAATTGCGATCATTTCACAGTTATTCTTTTTACGATCCGTATAGTAGTTTAAAAGTTATGGTCGTTTTTTATCAAGGCCATCGACTTCACGCGCAAAACTGTCCCGGGCAGAAGTGACGACTAAATTTTTACCCCGCGTATTATTAGTTATTATAATATTTTCATTTATTTAATTTTCAACTTCGGAATGGTACTTGGTGTTTAATCTGGCAATCAACATCGCGTTTCCAGATTAGATATATTGAGTACGATGAATCTCTTGTACGATATTCGACGTCGTATTTGAACGTTACGGCAATGACGATGTGCATTGATGCGATGATTTTTTTTGTTTTGGTGAAATGGTGATTGCGAATGGTGATTTGCTAGGGAAATTGCTTAAGGAAAACACTACAGTGTCATAGATTTTATAAATACCTTTTATATAGGAAGTGCAATAAAAAGTAGGTGTCCAAATACTTTGAGCGGTAGTGTATGTGGAACTACTAGAGCTGTCGACTACAACGGGTGAATCCGTCATCTCAGGAAGTTTTATAGATATTAGATCGTTCTGTCTCCAATGAGGTGAGCGCAGAAGACAGGTTCGTTCGCTTGCGCGGTCTTCTCCCTTACGTAGCGGTGATACGGCGTCTACCGAATCTATCACGGACTACAGAATCCTTTGCCCGGCTCTTTAGCTGATTGGTCGTTTCAAGAGCTACTGCCGTAAGGTAAACAACTACCCCCGCTCTATAGGAGACAGTACTGTTTCCAGGCTCCCCCGCTGTCAGTCAGAATGCGCAATCGATTGGCTGACGCCGCACGGTCTGCAAACCTAGGGTTGTCGACTACAGCGGGCGAGCCCGTCACCTCAGGAAGTTTTAACAATTGGTCGCTCTATCTCCCTGGAGTGATCGCAGAAGACTTGGACAAAACAGTCCACCGTCAAGCTCCGCCACAAACCCGTAAGAGGCCAACGCCTTAACCGCGAGATAGCTAGGAGTGTTACCCAGCGGGATTACACTCACGCCCTTACTTCCAACGGCGACCAGATTACTCCAGTCTCTTGATTGGTTACGAGTTCCAGGTCGCTTGCGCGGTCCTCTCCCTTACGAAGCGGTGAATACCGAATCTATCGCGGACCACGGCATCCTTTGCCCGGCTGTTCACCCAGGATCGGGTAGCCGATGGTCGTTTCAAGATCAGTCGCCGTAAGGTCCGCAACCACCCCCGCTCTATAGGAAACAGTACTGCTTTCAAACTCCCTCGACTGTTAGTCAGAGTGCGCAATCGATTGGCTTATGCTGAACGGTGCGCAGACCGTCCAGAAGCACCAGAAGGTTGATTCCCAAGGGAAACTGACCATATGGCCAGAGTACTACCCAGGCTCGCACTTCATGCGTGGAGGCCGTCGGATAGGTGTTGACCCGTGAGTGTGACCAACCCTGAACAGAATGGGTCTTCGTGTCCAACTTAGCAAGAGCCCATTAACTCCCACGGTCTGTAAACCGTCTAGGAGCGCCCGAAGGTTGACTCCTAGGGGAAACTAACCCGCAGGCCAGAGTCCTATCCTGGCTTGCACTTCTACGTGGAGGCCGCCGGATGGGTGTTGACCCGTGATTGTGACCGACCCTGAACAAATGGGTTTCAGTGGCCAAACTGCAACAAGGCCCATTAGCTCGCTGTATGTGTGAACTAGTGTTGATGTTCAGACGCATTCATCGTACGTACGGTGTGATCAATTAAGTCAATTGCATTGCCGAAGGCGTGACAGGCGGTCGCGCACACGACCTCTTTCACCCGCGTCGTGATGCCCTGCGGGGTCACCAGTGGTCGAGTGGAAATGGAGCAGCGAGCTTTTGCTTCACTCTTTCTCGCTTTTAAAATAACCTCAGTCCGGGCGACGCCGCCCGGTTGACCGCTGTCACGGCCTACAGCGAAAAGTACCCATGCAGCCATAAGCCGGTATAACGTACCTGCTACTACGCTACTCATTATGGCGAGCGACATTAGGGGATTGAGGCTGTAGCACACACAATAAGAGGATAAATGGAATGATTTCAGAAACATTCAGAAAAAAAACTATTTTACATCTATATTCACAGTCGCTACTTCAGGGATACCACACCTTAAGTGTGCCATTGAGGAGGGAAATGTTGGGTAGGTGGGTTGTTTTAGAAGGATAGGTGGTAGGAGAGAGGGAATGATGGGGTTTGGGGGTTGGAAGGGAGGTTAGGGTAGTTAGGAGGGAATTTCAGGGGGGGGGTAGGGGGGTGAGTTTCGGGTGAGGGAGTTGGGGGAGAGTTTGGGAGTGAGGGGGGCTAGGGAGTGGGGGGGTTGTTGAGGGGGCGGCTGGGGTGGGGGAGGGTAAGAGGGGCTTGGGAGTTTGGTGAAGTTGGGGTTAAGAATTTGGCTCACGATGGGGGGGGGGGGGGGGGGTTCTGGTTGCCGGGAAAATCGAGGTGACACAACCGATTTTTTTACTTTCCTTGCAAGGAAAGTATTGTGGACGCACTTTTGGGTGTCTGTGTTTCTGTCTGTCTGTGTGTATTACTTCACCATAGCGCCGAAACCCCTCGTCCGATTGAGGTGAAATTTTGGCATGCAGTCATCATTTAGTCATAGCAAGAGTTCAGAAGATTGTGATTGAAATCGGTCCACCAGGGGGCGTGCTAGACATACTTCAATCTCGAAATATTGGAATAGAAACTTGAAATTCAGTACACAGATGCGCTGTAGGGTCGAAACCACATTGTAAAATTTTGGTTACAATATCTCTTAGACAAGCGACACAAAACAAAAATGTCGACGTCAATTTTAATTAAATAATAAAGCCGAGCCGCCCGAGTCTAGCCGAAAAACGAACCATGTTGAAAAATATACATTTTAATACCACGTAAATACTACAAATATAGCAGATTTGCTGTCAGGGTGAGGTATGGGTGGTTAGGGAGGGGTCGGGTGGTGGAGAAAATATTCTTCTTCCTCCGATATTCATCTTCTTCCGTGGATATGTACCTATTCCGCCTTACCTATAATGCTTTAACTTCAAAGAAAATAGATCTAGAAGTACTAGACCTGAAGTAAGTAAAGAGTAGTGTAAGTCGGGGCAAGTCTGGGTGGCAGTGCGAAATTAGTAGGGTAAGTCGAGGCAAGTCCGGGCGGAGTTGCAGAATGGGTAAGGTAAGTCAGAGCAAGTTTGGGCGGAGGTACGAAATGAGTAGAGTAAGTCGGAATAGGGTAAGTCGACTCAAGTTCGCGCGGAGGTGAAGAAGAAGAAAAAGAAGACGAAGAAGAAGAGGAAGAAGAAGAAGAATCCTTTTCCTCTTTCTTTTCCTCTATCTCTTCCTCTTCCTCTTCCTCTTCCTCTTGTTTTAATAGATACTGAAGTACTAAGAATGTATAAAGTTTCATGCATAAATATTCTTCTTTTTCCGATATTCTACTTCTTCCTTGCATTAATGTCCCGCTTTCTCTAGAATGCTTAACTAGTTATTCATCCACTATAGAGATATATGTATAGTTTCGGACGAAAACACATTCATCATCATCATCATCATCATTTATTCATTCTATAAAAGCATTTCACAATACTGAGGAACATATCAAATTTTACAATCATAATTTACCGGATGATAAAACCGCTTTGATTAATTAAAGGAAGAAAAAAAAATAATTGTAATCAGAGGTGATTACTTAAAAATAGTCAAATTTACAAAATAATCAATAATCAAACAATAAATATTAATCAATACAATGATTCGTTATCGGGAAGGGGGAGAGGGGCAGACTGTAATAATATTCAGATGAAACAGTCCTTGGCTACTTGCCAGGAAAGTCGTGGGGTTCCACAACCGATTTCTTTCTCTGTATAATGACTATCTTACTATCTTACTATTTTATTACTATTTTAACAAAAGACTCTTAGTTATTTTTTGAATGCCTTATTATTTTGCCCAACATCATTATGAAGTAATAGATTATACATTATTTAGTTTTTCAGATCAAAATCTTTCTTGAGTTACAAAGGACCTATTACAGGTATTAGATATTTTTTTCTTTTCTTGCTTTTATTACTTTGATAAGTGTGAGCACATTTCATAACTTACATCTATCGTAGTCGAGCCTACCTTGGGCTTCGGCCTAGTTAGGCAGACATTGTATATAACCTTTTAAGCAATTCATTATGGAAATAAATTTATTCTTATTCCTATTCTTATTCTTCTTTGTCGATGAATGAGAAGAAAAAGAAGACCAGCCGATCGGAAATGTGTGCGCGTGTCCGTACCCCTGTGCAGGTTGCTAGAGAAGGTCACAGGAAAGAAACGCAAAAGACCGATATAATTTTAAATATCGTACAGCTTTGCCCCTTAAATCGGGCGACTCTGCGAATGCAATCGCGTCCCGTTCGGGCTGCGCCATACGCCCTTTTCGCTGCGTCGTCCGAATGCAAGTTTTAGGTGTATTTCGCTAGGCCGTAAGTCGTTTTCGCAAGTCATGCGAAAGGGGTGTTTACGCGGAAGGCGAATGGGCCGTAATCGCGTGGATGGGAAAGCATGTTACGTAGTACGGCGATAAGGGTGGGGTGGCTCGGAGGAAGGGAATGGCGACGCCGAATAGTGAAAGCGAATTCGATAGTTTTTTATTGTCGAGATTAAACCCCTAACTATTTTTTTTTGTAAATCTGTAAAACCAGTTAAGTGAAAAACGAATTTACCGCGTGAAATTTATAGCACCCAAAGTTTCGACGATGTTGCAAACGCCTTTGTCCGGGGTAGATAATCTAACCTGGACAACGGTGGTTGAACATCGCTGAAATATTGGGTACTAGAAGTCTCAAACATCGATATATGAGCCCTAGATAGGCATTTCGCGCACGAAAATGAACACTCCAAAACCACTACTGAAAGCCGGTCAGTATCATGGTTTCAGTCGATTTCGTGACATTCGTGTTTTAGCCGACCGTTTCCGGTGTGAGCGCTCACGCGAAGAATATTGGCGTGATATTATCTTGCACACTGTTCAATTTTTTGCTCTCTCTGTCACATGTTTTACGAGCACAGGGTATGGAGCAACTTATTTGTATCTAATGGCATATCTAAGGCTCATATATCGCTGGTTTCACACAGTAAATTCGTTTGTATTTTATTAATAATGCAACGACCAGATGGGGGACACACAAGCGACACCAAGGAAACCTTGAAGCTCTTAATGGAAACACACTTTCCGGGCTTCCAGGAATCCTCACACCCAAGTGCCGCAGGGGAGAACTCCAAGAGGCTCCACAAGCCCAGGGAGTGGGCCCTTGCAGCCAAGATAGTTAATCCAAAAGCAGTAGAATGGGCCGTGAGCACCTTCGACCCCTACAAATCACCTGGACCGGATGGAATATACCCAGTCCTACTACAAAAAGGGTTAAGCCAGCTGCTGGGCCCTCTAACAAAGGTACTCAGAGCGAGCATAGCCCTCAGACACGTCCCTCATGCCTGGAGCAGCGCAAGAGTCACGTTCATTCCAAAGGCAGGCAGGAACGGCCACATCTTTGCCAAAGACTACAGACCCATTAGCCTCACCTCCTTTCTCCTGAAATCACTGGAGAGACTAGTTGACGGCTACTTGAAAAACAACCACCTAGCTCTTCAACCGCTTGCGGATGCTCAGTATGCCTATAGGGAGGGCAGATCTACGGACACTGCCCTACATCACCTGGTGAGCACAATAGAGACACAGTTAGCGGCGAAAGGTTACGCTCTGGGAGTATTCCTGGACATCGAAGGAGCATTTGACACCACATCATATGCAACTATAAAAAACGCTATGCACAGACGAGGAATACCAGAGACCATTATTGACTGGACATTGAGTATGCTATCAAATAGGAATCTGACCGTCTATCAAGGCGACACCTCCATCACGGGAATCCCTGCTAAGGGCTGTCCACAGGGTGGAGTCATCTCCCCCCTCTTGTGGAGCATCGTTGTAGACGAACTCCTAATAGATCTACAAAACCTAGGCCTCTCTGTCTACGGCTACGCTGATGACGTGGCCATAGTAGTCAGAGGAAACTTCCTATCAATACTTAAGGAGCTCATGGACAAAGCACTTAAGACCACCCAAGACTGGTGCCAGGCCAGAGGTCTATCCGCTAATCCAAGCAAGACTAAGGCCATGATTTTCACCAAAAAATACAAACCCGAACCCGTTGAGTGTCTCAAGCTCTGGGATAAGGAGATAGAATACGCTACAGTAGTTAAATACCTTGGAGTCTATCTAGACCCAAAGCTCACTTGGAAGCACCACCTCGAGCGCAAGAGAACAACCTTCTATGCCTCGTTGTGGACGTGCAAAAGAGTCATGGGAAAAACCTGGGGGTTCAAACCCAGGGTCGCCTTATGGCTCTACAGGGCAGTACTGCTGCCTAGACTAACCTATGCTGCAATAGTCTGGTGGTCCAGGGTGAAAAAGCTTGAGACAGTAAAAATGCTTAAAAGCCTTCAAGGTAACTACCTGAGGGCTGCAACTGGCGTCATGAAGACCACCCCAACAGCGGGATTAGAGGTGGCACTCTGCTGCCCGCCTCTGGACAAGCTCATCATCCACTCCGCCAGACTTACAGCATACAGACTGAAGTGTTTGGGCGAGTGGAAGCGTGGAGGGCACAATCATCCTGAGCTAAACCTCCTCCACAAAAGCCCATTCACTCTGACCCAGGATCGACTACGGAAAAAAATTTCGGTAGAGAAATCCTATAAAATCCTAATCCCCACCAGGGAAGAATGGAAAAATCCGCAGTGGCTTCAAAGCCACAACGCAGACGCCTGGTTCACCGACGGCTCAGGAACAAATGGACGTTTTGGGGCAGGCGTGTACGGACCCAAAACCAACCACAGAATCAGCATCCCCCTTGGACAATACGCTACGGTTTTCCAAGCCGAGGTACTTGCCATATTGGAATGCATAAAACTACAAAGTCGACTTGAGGTAAAAAACAGACAAATCCTCATCTGCTCTGACAGCAGAGCAGCACTGGACGCTCTGGCTAAAGCCACCACAGAATCTTCTGTGGTCTGGGACTGCATGCAGGAGCTCAACAAATTGGGAAAATCCAACAAAATCACCCTAATATGGATACCGGGTCACCAAGGCATACCCGGAAACGAAGAGGCCGATAGACTGGCAAAACTGGGCACACTGGATTGCCCAGTGGAGCCAGCTGTAGGGGTCCCCTTCGCTACAGGTAAGAAAATCATCAGGGACTGCTTGGAGCAGGAACATCGGGCTTCCTGGAAACAGAGTCAGGGATGTCGCCAGGCAAAAGCCATGATGGAGCAACCACCACAGAAGAAAACCAAGGCCCTACTTGACATGAGCAAGAAGAACCTTAGAACCACTATCGGTCTCCTCACCGGACACACGACCCTTAGAGCTCATCTATTCAACCTTGGCTTGACTGAGAGCAAGGATTGCCGAATATGTGGCGAGGAACCTGAAGACAGCATACACATTGTTGGCCGCTGTCCAGGGCTCGCCGCCAAAAGACACAGTTTACTGGGACGAGCCTTTCTCGAACCCAGCGATCTGCCCAACTTGAAGGTCAGTGACCTACTTAGTCTGGTAAGAAGTACCGGGCTACTAGCTGACAATTGACCTAAACACACAGTGGGTAGTTACAAAAGACCTTACAGATCTAGGTGACATCAAGGGCTGGAAACAAGCCCCCCACTCCATCTACTACTACTACTACTACTATTAATAATGCCAAACAACCGCGATAGTCTTCAATTTCGTAAGTGTGGAACAAACCAAAGTAGCATTCTTGAGCTCTCTTGTGGCCACTTTTGTAACTAACTAGACCCAACTAAGTTTTCCTGGGTTAAAATTACTAAAGAGGATTTTTTCATGATATACGAGTAATCTCGTCTTTTAAGAGTATGTAAAAATTAAAATCCGTGTATTTTCGGCCTTTTAAGTTTAGAGGTTGAAGATGGTTGGACATAGGCTTGTTTCGTCGGTTGATCGGTTGGTCGGTTGCTTGTCTACTTCGCTTGTCAGTTATAATCATAGTTATATATTCATTCCTATAAGTTATAAACTGTGGACTACCGTATTTTATATTGTTGCGAGTATATTCATACCTTCGTTACATACACATACAGGGTGTTCGGCAGACGGTTGTACATACGATTATGACGGACAAGTGAGGCCCTCACCTACATGCTTGGCTCCAAAAATTTAGCCTAGGCCTCACGATTTTTTTAAAATTATTTTTTTGTAATATGGCGAAATTTTTCATTTCCATGGCTTTAAACTCCATTAACTTCATTTAAAACTGATTAAACAGTCAACATTTTTTTTTATTCGTATCTAAATTAGTAGCAGATAATTAATAAAAAAAAATTTGGTTCAGACAACCACCATTAAAAAAAAATAGCCCTGTTTTTTTTTCAGCAATTTACGTCAGTTTTGGTGAAATGATCAATACCTCCTGTTATTTTGAAACAAAATACGTAAATTGCATACCAATAGAAAGGGCATAACCTAGAGATGTTTTGATTAAATTTGAAGTGCTCTACCTCTTCTTTTTTTTTTTTTAATGCAATGAGAAATTGACATTTAAGATTATTTTTAAAGTGTTTTTGTACTTTAGGGCTATTTTTTTTAATGGTGATTATCTGAGCCAATTTTTTTTTCATTATTAATCTGCTACTAATTTAGATACGAATAAAAAAAATGTTGACTATTTTATCAGTTTTAAATGAAGTTAATGGAGTTTAAAGCCATGGAAATGAAATATTTCGCCATATTACAAAAAAAATCATAAAAAAAAAATTGTGAGGCCTAGGTTAAATTTTTGGGGCCAAGCATGTAGGTGAGGGCCTCACTTGTCCGTCATAATCGTATGTACAACCGTCTGCCGAACATCCTGTATACTTTTTTTTATAAAAGGCTATGTACTATCGGTTCAATTGCAAGAAATAGTCCTACTCACAGTACAAGAGAAATATCGATAATAGTCAAAGAAAATTTTAAGATAATCAATATTATACTTTCATGGCAAGAAAAGTATTGTGTATTCCTCCACGATAGCATCCAAACGCTTCGTCCGATTAAGTTGAAATTTGGCATGCAGGCATCATTTAGTCATGGCAAGAGTTCAAAAGTTGTCTCAGAGTAAAAAAAAATGTGGTTGTAATCGGTCCACCAGGCAGCGCGCTTGTCATACTTCAATCTCAAAATATTGGACTTATAGACCTGAAGTTCAGTACAAAGATGCTTCGTAGTGTTGAAACTACTAGTTGTTCGATTTTGGTTGCAATATCTCTTATACAAGCGACCAAAAAGAATCCGTCATACATTTTAATTACATAATAACCTCGAGCAGCCCGAGGCTAGCCGAAAAACGAACCATAATGGCAAATAGCCATTTTAATACTACGGAAAGACTACTAAAATACCAGATTTGCTATCCGGGGGGGGGGGGGGGGGGTAATTTGGGGTGGGGGGTCGAAAACATTCTTTTTCTTCGTGGGTACCTATTCTGTCTTATCTAGAGTGCTTTAGTAGATACCTAAATGTTTAGGTTTTGCAGGAGTGGCGTTGGGGGGGGGGGGGGGGGGAGGTTTTGGGGCATTGGGAAAGGGGTGGTGTTGCGGCGGGTTGCATTGAGGAGTAGCGTTGTGTTGGGGGTTTGGGGGTAGGGGGTTATGGGGGGAGGGGTACAGGGTGTGATGAATGGGAGGGGGTGGTTGTGGGTGGGAGCTTAGGGGGTGTTATGAAACTGGGAGATGGTTGAAAAAAGTATGGTAAGGTGGAGGGGAATGGGAGGGGGAAGGGGGGGTGAAGGAGGGGTAGAGGATGGGGGGAGTGTAATGGGGGCTGGAGGGGAGTGGATTGGAATGAAGGTTTGAAGGGGGGATTGGAGGGGTTGAGCTTGGAGGGTAATTGGGTGTGGGGTTGGAAAAACGCTGCGCGTCAGCTGTCTGTGACTGATGTTGCTCGAGGGTCCCCATATCAATGAGAGTGTTAAATGCTTGAATTATCAATGGAAATTACTGTTATTTCTCACGTAACGGCGCGGTACATTGGCCACGTAATAATCATGTGGATTGTGTTTAATCTTCAAAATTAAAGCCTGTAAAATCGGCTAAATCATTATAAGCCATATTGTTAACGAAATCGTGGATTTAATTAAACAAAAAACCTGAGGAGTTAGCGAAATACCCAACTTGCACTCGACAAAGTGAGCTTGAGGCCACATTTTAAGTTGACAGTTGGAAAATTAAGAAATGTCAGCTATTTTCACTCCCTTGACACTCAAGTATTGTCTGTGAATCCAAAAATATATGGAAGTGCAAAATTTAAGGAACAAAAGCTATTCTGTTCAAAAGTTAAATTGAAACTGAACAATCGTAAAATGTATCATAGTTAAATTTAATTGTAATAAAAATACTTCTGGATACAAATTTGAACTTTAATTAATACAATTAGTCATTATACATTATTAAATTACATACAAAATATTTTTGCCAAATTATTACTAACATATTTTTGCCAAATTTGGAAATTTACAAGTCGTCAACGCAGAACTTACAGCGATGCTCAGTGCAAATTGGCCTTTTGACCGTTGTCATTCTTCTATTGATGGACGGGGAAATATTAGTTTGAGCTAAATTGACAACATATGTACATACAAAAAGCGCGGCAAATACTAACAACGTCTGAGTACCTGTTTTCATTGTATAATATATTCGTTCTGCTATATTCAATGCTTAAGCATCGGCTCAAGCCAAATACCGCATTAGCGATACTTGAGCATTGCTCAGAAATGTCAAATAGAACACAAGGTTCTCGTTTGGCGCACTTTTGCGTTTTTCTAGTCTTCTTTCGTGTTTTTATAGACCTTCCGCTTTTGATTCCGGTTTGGAAATATTCCGGTTTGGAAATATTAGCCGACATTTTAACGACTTTATTTGACTACCTCTATAAACTTCAATACCTCTATAACTGCCCGTCATAACCTCTCTGCATTTGTTTTTCAAAATGAGCGATTTTTAGAAAGATTTAACGAAATTCAACGGATGATTATGTCGGATGACTTGACAGCAAATTTGGACAACGTTTGCTGCCCAACCGCGACGTAAAACTTTATACTGACCCGCGATTTCTTTGCTAAATCAATACGATGAGCAATCGTTTAAAAACAATGTAGATTTTCAAAATCTACTTTCGTGTATAGAAACTTGTTGCCAAATCTTTCTCGATGGTGGAGTAAGGCTGTTTACGTATTTTCTCCGCCATATCGAAATAGGTCTGAAGACAGGTCAATTCGTCATAACTTCCAAAAAACAATAGATCCAATAGTAAAAAAGTGAAAGGCCGGGAATCAAAAGGGAGAGGTCTAAAAAGTAGCAAAAAGGAAAATAAAAGAGAAACAACGGCAACAGATATCCGGCCAAGCATCGCGAAACGTGAAACGTCAAACAAAACGGCAGGCAACGGTCATTTTTTTAAATGGATGGCCATGTGTATATAATGCGGGATTTAGGCAATATTTTGAAAGAAACGAAAGCAATAAACGAACAAAAACAAGAACAATGAAACAATAGCATTTTTGCACGAAATATAAAAGTTTAGTCATTTATGTAGAAGCTTTTTATGATTAAGAAACCTTCCACTTTTTGTGGCTAATACTTTTGCGTGTATTGCCAGACAAAACGTAGTGAATCCCGAATGTTTAAGCATTGCTTGGGGAAGTCACCTGTCTATAGAATACAATCGATACTTAATTATTAGCCAGTGCTAAAGCAATGCTTAAGCACTCGACTATAGATTCGGGTTTAAGTAACGAGGCGGCCCAAGTAAAGCACGATACTGGTTGGTCGTGCCCATTATCGCACCTAAAGGGAAGGGGGGAGGGGGGGGGGGGGAGAACGAAACAAAAACAAATTTTGCTCGTAATTTTAACCATTGTTTAGCATTCCAGGGTTAAGGGCGCATTTAAGTGCCTAATTACGTTTGGTTTCTCAACATTAATCGGCCAAGTTAGGGCACACTCGGGTTGAGTGACTCATTAAGGGGCGACTGTGAATACGGCTTGTTATATTGAATTGTCGATGTTTTACCGCCTAAGTTCCATCCCTATCGCCGTCATTACTCTAGGAGGGCAGTTCGTCGTTGCATCCGGTAGATGGCAGACGTGCCGCGGTTGGATTTTTCCCGCGCTTAGGGAAAAAGCGCGCGAAACTTAAAAGCGTTAGTGTAACATATATTTCTTGAATTATGAAAAACAAGCCTGTAACAAAATAGTACATCGTAAAAAAGTGGTTGATAATTTCTGTGGGATAAAGTGCATGACAAATATTGGATTTATGTAAGTTATTCATATTTTTTAGTTTTGTATGCATATTTTTTATTAATAGAAAGGCCTCCCTAAAATAAAAAAAAATAGCTAATGCTTGTTACTGTGCTATAAAATCAGTTCTAAATCATTAACATTGATCAAATATGTCTCGTATTATTATATTATTATAAAAAAGTAATAATAATAATACAGTCATTATTTGCACTTGAATGTGAGACACAGAAAAGGCGATCTTTTTTTCACATGGCCTTATCTTACAACTAACCTAATCAAAGTTCATGCGCTCGTTGTGGAAATATAGATTAGCAAGTTAGTCTGCATAAAAATCAAACTACTATATTTAAAACTAAGAAAGCCAGAGAAGAGGAAATCGGTGGAGGAAGAAGAGAGAAAAGGAATAACTAGTTACTTCTTAGATAATTAAGTACAGTAGAACTTCATTCGGATCACCAAATATTTTGATAATTGTTTTTTTTTCAGAAAATAGGGACTTTTTAAATTAATTTTTTATTTATTTTTTTATTTATTTTAACCCGTTGAGTATGATACGACCAAATCTGGTTCTAAAACAATTATCCGTTGAGTATGATACGACCAGATCTGGTTCCGCGTTTTTTTCACTTCTTTGACGTTCTCATATTTATTCATAATTATCTAATTGTTTTACAAAATGATATTTCAATATTCTATATTCGAAATTTCAATGCAATCATTGTGCAGTTGTTCTTTTTATGATTGGTGTAGTAGTTGCGTAGTTATAGTACTTTAAGTCGATGTCGCCGAAAATCCTGCAAAAGAGACAGATGCATCCATGAAAATACCCATTTACTCCAAGGGTTAATAAGCCAGCTGGTAGGAATCCCTACTCTTGGTATAGTCAAGTTGCGTAACTGGTATTATAACTTATGTGGTATAATATTTTTTTTAAATATCGACCATTATTTTTTAATTGTAAAACAATTAATATTTCAATTTAAAATAAAGATTTAAGATCTTTTTAAAATAATTGGAACTGTTTAAATACTGCAGATAGTCAAAGTATAAAAACGAAGAGTCGGTTATAAAACAGTAAAATTAAGATTATAAAAAATATAAAGTTAAATCAATAACAATGTCGCAATAGAAATGGTCAATATATTTTTTTATATTATAATCCATCTTTGATAATCAATGCTTGTAATGTAAATAGTAATGTAAATAATCAAAGTTATAAAATTTAAAAAAAAAATCAAAAATAAGAAAAGATTGTAATATAAATAATTATAGAAGATTAGGAAAATCAATACTCTCAAAGTCCTTAACAGAATAAATTGGGTTCTTAATAAGTATATCCTGGACCTTGCTCTTAAATTGAACGTCTCCAAGACCCCTGACGCACAATGGAATCTTGTTATAAAATATATAAAATATATAACAAATATATATGCATGTTGAAAATGGGAGAGAAAAGCTATTTTTAAAGGAAACAGTTTATAATCCCGTGTCTGCTTCAACTTCGACATTAAAGTCAATCTTTAAAATTTATTTTTTTGTGGTCAGCCAACACACCTTCTTAGTCTTCGCCGTCTACCAAAAGTTTCCTTAAAAGTTGCTTCTATGACAGACTGGTCCATTGGCTGCAACAATTTTATGACGTTTGGTCGTAAAAAGATTAAACTTTTGGCGGTAAAAGATTAAACTGGCCATTCCCTTTTTCCAACAATTCTTCTGTGGGATGAGTATAATATTAGTATAATATCTATACTAATATTATAAAGAGGTAAAGTTTGTGACGTTGTAGGAAGTAATCTCTGTATCTAATGAAAAGATTTTGAAAATTCTTTTGCCAATAGAAAGCCACCTTATTTGTGTGTATAAATAAATACAAACGGAGCTGCCATGGAATTCACCGACCGGAGTCGGGCCCATCATAATACTATTTTTTACACTTCTGGGGGGTGAGCAGTGGATTCCGGACTTACGAACCGGCTGTGGTAGGTTTAGGACAGCTGTCTTGCCACATGTGAGCGTTCACCTTGCCACCCATTCACTCCCCCTTCGAAGCCATAGAATTTGAGATGCGCAAATCGCAGTTTTAGATAATTTTTCTAAGAAAGAGTTGATTATTTTTCTGGAAAGGCCAAGATCTTTAAAGAGGTGAAATAGAGATTTAGCTGGCAGGCCACGAGCGCCAACTTCCACCGCGTGAAGGTGAACAGTGAAGCCGTTCCGGGTTACGGCATTTGCAAGATCATGGTATTTATTTAATTTGTACTCGTGGTCTTTTGGGATATTTGATTCCCATGGAACAGTTAATTCTACAATAAGAGCCACCTTCCGAGATAGAGAGTAAAGAGTTATATCTGGACGGAGGGCTGTGCATCCGAGACTTTCAGGGAATTTATACTGCTTAGAGACCGAAGCAACCTCCAGAATCCAATTATAAAGAGGTAAAGTTTGTGACGTTGTAGGAAGTAATCTCTGTATCTAATGAAAAGATTTTGAAAATTCTTTTGCCAATAGAAAGCCACCTTATTTGTGAGCGTCATAGGCTAGATATTAATCCGAAAAATGAAAAGACTTTTTCGTGGTAGTCAGATTTGCAAAATAAGTCGGAAAAAACGGTCGAACGAAAACGTTTCTAACTAACGCTGCCTTAACGATGAGAGATATTTATTAATTTTTTTTATTTATTAATTTACAATAACTTTATAATTATGTCCTTATGACTTTATAAAAAAGTCCCTATTTTCTGAAAAAAAAAAACAATTATGCAAATATTTGGTGATCCGAATGAAGTTCTACTGTACTTAATTATCTAAGAAGTAACTAGTTATTCCTTTTCTCTCTTCTTCCTCCACCGATTTCCTCTTCTCTGGCTTTCTTAGTTTTAAATATAGTAGTTTGTTTTTAATGCAGACTAACTTGCTAATCTATATTTCCACAACGAGCGCATGAACTTTGATTAGGTTAGTTGTAAGATAAGGCCATGTGAAATAAAGATCGCCTTTTCTGTGTCTCACATTCAAGTGCAAATAAAGACTGTATTATTATTATTACTTTTTTTATAATAATATAATAATACGAGACATATTTGATCAATGTTAATGATTGTAAGCCCGCTGGGTAACACTCCTGGCTATCTCACGGTTAAGGCGTTGGCCTTTTACGGGTTTGTGGCGGAGCTTGACGGTGGACTGTTCTGTCCAAGTCTTCTGCGCTCACTCCGGGGATATAGAACGACTAATCGTTAAAACTTCCTGAGGTGATGGGCTCGCCCGTTGTAGTTGACAACTCTAGTTGTGGAATCTCTGTTTCTGCTATGAATTGCTGCTATTTGTGATTTTAATTATCACTTAATGTGAGTGGTTAACAGCACACTTCAATTTCGCTAAAGTTTTGCCTCTATTTGAAGGAAATAGCCCACCATTCTGTAGTGGAGCACGTGTGTTGTCGGCAATCGCAACAAGTAGGAAAAACGGTTATCTTCGCAGAGTGCGCCATTTTGGTGAAATAATAAATTAATAGTAAAAAAAACCCACTAAAAACACGCTTTTATAAATGCACATAAAACCACATCATCAGACCTTGAAACCTAATCGTGGTCAAAGTTCATTCCAAGACTTTTCTAACAAGTCCAAACACAGCTATGATACGATGTTCCATCATGAAGTTCCAGTTCATATCTTCCGACTTCATCATCAGATCAGTTCGACAGTACCATATTATTGTATTGTCATCAAAACTACATACAGCTGCCAATTTTCATGACGCTACGATCCTTGGAAGATGGTTAAATTAGTTACCTTAGATTCCATTACATAGTTACATAAAGGTCGACCTAATAAAAGCGTGTTAAAAAAGAACTTTTTCATATCCGTGTTTTTATTTTGTATTCGTAGGTAAAAATATTTTCTGTGAGCCAAATCCAATGCACATCAATATTTAGCCCATACTTTGAGATTGTTTTTTTTGTGTATCTGGTATATTTTTTTTTTCTTTCAGTATTTTTTTTTAAGGAAACATATATTTTTTAAAATTAGTTTCCGTCTTTGCTATGAAAGAGGCGGTGCCGTCTATAATATTTTTTTTTGTTTTGGTGATTCTGCCGTGTTTCTTTTTTGCCGTGTGTAACTTACGATTATAGAGTATTACTTAAGTGTATTCATCTCTGACTCTGTTTACCGACTTCAAAAGGAGGAGGTTATCAATTCAGTTGTATCTTTTTTCTTTTTTTTTAATGGTAGTTACCTCAGAACTCCGTCATTTATGAACCGATTTGGAAAATTCTTTTTTCATTTGAAAGGATATACTTGCAGATTGGTCTCATTATTATACATCAATTTGTCCACATAAGCCTTTAGTCACAATAAGCCTGGCGGTGTGGCAGGATGAAATTGCCACTTAGCAATAGGCCCACCACATTGTACTCTTTTGTGTGTGCAATAAAGCTTTTCAAACATACACACATTCTAGGAGTAGTTTCGCTTGTAAGTTTTCGAAATCAGTTTAAAGCTTTAATGTCCAAGGCGATGAGCAACTTTTTTGAGTCCAAATTTTAAATTGGTTCCTTATCGAGGGATTCGCTTAGAAACTTTTTTAAGTTAATGCTTATATTTAACAACAAGAAATATATATTCAGATATTGTCGTTCCCAGGTATCATGTCACCATGCTTGCTATAACCTGGTCGATTTTTTGAGCATGGCAATTCCTTTAAATATAATTAACAATTTTACCTTTTTTATCTGACCGCCAGAGTCTGACCATCTACTGTAAAATAATCATGATTAAAAAATCTTAAATCTGGCACATCGTCACCTCGAATGACCAAAAATATACGAACGGTCGCTAACGATTAATTTCAGTAAAACTTTATCCTTTAGTAAAGTTTCTGAAAGAAGAGGAGGCAAAGCCGTTAGTCAGAGAACGGTCGAATGCACCCCGCAGTAAAGAATCCCCTTAAGGCGCCCCTTTGACGAAGTTTGCCTCTCAGGGGAAAAGTTTTTACCTTAAGGCGGACTTTGCATATCAACCGGGAGGTACACTATTTAAGGCGGGATCAAACGGATGGACTCTAAGGTTAAATATTAGCCAGAGGGTATAATTATTTTTAATTATCTTAAACCCTAATGAATCATTTGATTTGCAAGATATAATACGACCTTATGCAGGGATGTAAGATAGGTTTAAAAAATCGGTTCTATCACCCCAAGACTTTCCCGGAAAACACCCATTGACCGATTTCATCTAAATATTAATCTATACTAATATTATAAAGAGGTAACGTGTGTAAGTTTGTAAGTTGTAGTATGTAAGGGGGTTGGTCACACTCACGGGTCAACACCCATCCGACGGCCTCCACGCATGAAGTGCGAGCCTGGGTAGGACTATAGCCTTATGGTTAGTTTTCCCTATGAATCAATCTTCTGGCTGTCCTGGACGGTCTGCGCTCCGTGCGGCATTGCCAATCGATTGCGCACTCTGACTACCAGTCGGGGGAGTCTGGAAGCAGTTCTGTTTCCTATAGAGCGGGGGTGGTTGCGGACCTTACGGCGACTGCTCTTGAAACGACCATCGGCTACCCGATCCTGGATGAACAGCCGGGTAAAGGATGTCGTGGTCCGCGATAGATTCGGTATACACCGTTTCACCGCTTCCTAAGGGAGAGGACCGCGCAAGCGACCTCGAACTCGTAACCAATCGAGAGACTGGAGTAATCTGGTCGCATTTGGAAGTATGGGCGTGAGTGTAAGCCCGCTGGGTAGCATTCCTGGCTATCTCGCGGTTAAGGCGTTGGCCTTTTACGGGCTTGTGGCGGAGCTTGATGGTGGACTGTTTTCGTCCAAGTCTTCTGCGCTCACTTCAGGGAGACAGAACGACTAATCGTTAAAACTTCCTGAGGTTACGGGCTCGCCCGCTGTAGTTGGCAACTCTAGTTGTAGAGGGTAATCTTTGTTGTAAGTATGTAGGGGGTAATCTCCAAAACGACTTATCCGATTTCAAAAATTCTTTCTTTAATAGAAAGCTAAATTATCGAGTAGTGCTATAGGCTATATTGTATTGTGATAAATATTAGTTTTCAATACGAAATCACGTTATTTGCAAATCGAGTCGGAGAGAATGTGCTGGTGATGTGCTTTATCGGCGTGCGCTGACAAAACAGTTTGGTATTTTTGAAAACTATGCAAAACAAAAACGTTGGCCTCAAGGAGATCTAAAAAAAGTCTGCGACTGCATATATCCAACTTTTATATTTAAGCTGCAATAACTGCTTTTAGGACTCAAAAAAATCAGAAAAAAGGTAGCCAGTGTTTTTTAAGACGTTAGCAACTGTTAGTAGTCTGTAGGGTCCTTGAGTACCTCCAGTGAACTCCACTGACACAATTCAGCTATTATTTTGACTTTTGCAGCTATGAATCAGCACGATGAAACAATACTTTTACTCAGAATATTTCGAATTGCATCATTACACGGCCTATATAAACCGGCCAAAAAGCAACCAAATTATCAGTCCCCGATTGATCACCTTCCCCCAAGGTCACCCGATTGATCACCTTCCACCTCTAAGAGGTCGCTCAACGAATCCGGCTCCTTGGTTTCCTTTCCTCATTTTCCCTATGTTTCGAAGCATCAGTCTGTATCCCACAGACTCGAGACGTGCCCAGTACAAGATACTAGGAGCACATATACAATCCTCATCCACTTTCCTACATAACCTCCGTCGCGCGACCCTCGCGTCTCGATAAAGTAATCCGGGCACTCGTTAATTCGGCAAGCGTTATAACTAGCAATATTCAATCAATTCAATCAATAAATACCTTCCGCTTCATTAAATCCGCCTTTAAATACGGAGAAAACTCGTAAGTTGACACCGCCACCTCACATCGAATAATTTGGAGTCTTGTGAGGGGTGGTCCCTCACAAGTCTATAAAGTCTACTCGCTGTTGAAATAAGTAACGTAGGCAAGCAACTCAAAATACCTAACGGGGGCTGCGCGGCGGCGACTAGCCCAACAAGGTCAGCGTTCGGCGGAAGGCGGCGGGTGGCGAAGAACAAAAAGCGAACAGGACGTCTTTTACTATATCTAAAGGTAGCGTCTAGAAAGGCAAATATACGCCACCCTACTCAAATTAGTAACTCGATTCGAAACTTTACGCGAAGCGAAGCCGCGGGGAACAACTAGTTACATAAATAAAATCGATAAGCGCCCTTACGTTCGTTCAATAAGCGCCAGTTCGTTTCACGACTAAGGGCGGGTTTAGTAGTAGTAGTAGTAGATGGAGTGGGGGGCTTGTTTCCAGCCCTTGATGTCACCTAGATCTGTAAGGTCTTTTGTAACTACCCACTGTGTGGTTAGGTCAATTGTCAGCTAGTAGCCCGGTACTTCTTACCAGACTAAGTAGGTCACTGACCTTCAAGTTGGGCAGATCGCTGGGTTCGAGAAAGGCTCGTCCCAGTAAACTGTGTCTTTTGGCGGCGAGCCCTGGACAGCGGCCAACAATGTGTATGCTGTCTTCAGGTTCCTCGCCACATATTCGGCAATCCTTGCTCTCGGTCAAGCCAAGGTTGAATAGATGAGCTCTAAGGGTCGTGTGTCCGGTGAGGAGACCGATAGTGGTTCTAAGGTTCTTCTTGCTCATGTCAAGTAGGGCCTTGGTTTTCTTCTGTAGTGGTTGCTCCATCATGGCTTTTGCCTGGCGACATCCCTGACTCTGTTTCCAGGAAGCCCGATGTTCCTGCTCCAAGCAGTCCCTGATGATTTTCTTACCTGTAGCGAAGGGGACCCCTACAGCTGGCTCCACTGGGCAATCCAGTGTGCCCAGTTTTGCCAGTCTATCGGCCTCTTCGTTTCCGGGTATGCCTTGGTGACCCGGTATCCACATTAGGGTGATTTTGTTGGATTTTCCCAATTTGTTGAGCTCCTGCATGCAGTCCCAGACCACAGAAGATTCTGTGGTGGCTTTAGCCAGAGCGTCCAGTGCTGCTCTGCTGTCAGAGCAGATGAGGATTTGTCTGTTTTTTACCTCAAGTAAGGGCGGGTTTAGATCAAACGCCAAATGATGGCGTTAACATTAACATTGAAGTATGGCAGAATTTATGGAATGTATGGCGGAGTGTATCTTGAATATGATATATTGAAACTAAAATTCGCAATGTTATTTCGACCAAACAAGGCATCTGTGTACCAAATCTCAAGTCTCTAAGTCCAATATTTCAAGATTGGTTATGATTAGTGCGCCCCCTGACGGACCGATTGCAATCACAATCTTTTCAAATCTTGACATGAACAAATGATGCCTGCGTACCGAATTTCAGCTCATTCGAATTAGCGTTTGGGCGCCATCTTGGAGGACTACAGAATCAGAATCAGAATCAGTAATAATTTGTATGCCTGTTTCGTGATTTACATTTTTCTGTTATACGTTTGTGCATACACTCAGGTATGTCAGCTAACTGCAAACGTCACCAGTAGATCGGCAAGCATTCTGAGTGGTGCCTCCAGGAGATACGATGTTAGTCCTGCAGATTTATTCGCGTGTTAGTCTGATTTTACTATGTTATTACGATCTAAGTTATATGTGCAACTTACGAGCTATGTTAGCTGCGATCTACGTTATATGTACAACTTACAAACGAAGCGAAGTAGAAATACTGTGGTCAATTGTCCAAATTATGTTCAATCTATACTAATATGATAAAGAGGTAAAGTTTGTGACGTTGTAGGAAGTAATCTCTGGATCTACTGAACCGATTTTGAAAATTCTTTTATTATCAGAAAGCCACGTTATTTGTGAGTGTCATAGGCTATATATTAATCCGAAAAATGAAAAGACTTTTTCGTGGTAGTCGGATTTCCAAAGTAAGTCGGAAAAAAACGGTCGAACGAAAAGGTAAACTGGTAAACTAACGCTGCCTTAACGATGAGAGATATATATGATTAAGTTATAGGGAAAAGTTATAGAGCTTGATAATGCCTACAAAAAAGTCAGCGACAGCATATGTCTAACTTTTATATTTAAGTCACACACAGTAGTATTTTATATAAAAAAAATAATTTAAATCGTTAGGTCATGTTTATTGGTCATATTATCAACAATTATGAATTCATATCAAAATAAATAAATTTATCGTCTCGTGTTTAAAACAACTTTTCCCTTTTACTGCATATAATTACACTTTTACTGCATACATGGTTAAAGAGATAAGACACTCACAAATAAAACACTCACAAGAAGACACTAACAAATAACGGTAATATAGTCAAATTGGCATGCAAATACATACATACATATGCAGTAAAGATATAACCCTTCTTTTGGCAATCAGGAAATAAATCATAGCACTCATTACTAACCGAAACACACTCATAATTTCATAACAAGTAAAAAGTTTTACCGCCCAACGAAGTGGGCACGGGTCAGCTAGTTGTAATATAATCGTAGCGTAATATAAATTTTATTTCAGTGCCCTTTTGGACACTCGGTGCATATTTAGGTCTCTAGATGAGTCGCGGTCGGGAGCGGGGGGTCGTTTGCGGACCTGCCGCTTTCTTTCTGCGCGTTTCACGTACTCAACTTCACCAAGTCGAATGTTCGTGAGCATGCAGACAGACACACTGATATACAGACATACTTCAATCTTTAAATATTCGTAATCATCTCAAGGGAGCTCAAAATAGATATTTCCGTCCTTATCTCGAAAAAAATATACCACGTTCACAGTAATTTCCCTCCTGATTAGTTGGCGATCCGGGAAATTGAAAAGTTATAAAAATAGGTCACTATGTTTTAAAGAGTCACTACGTTTAAGTTAAAACCGGACAGTACTCTCAGACTGAGGGTGTCTACATTTAAGAATTCGCTATACAGCAGTGATTCACAATTAGTTTTTCCTGCGTACCACTCCAAGAAATACCTCAAATTTCCTTACCCCTCATTGCAGGAAAGATAAATAAAAAATAAATCAGCTTTTTAAAACATTTAGTATCATAAACATACATTTAATGAATTTGAAAATCAGTTTAATGTGACAAATGTATACATTTTTCTTTGCACAAATCTAAAACATCTTAGTCAAGAGATTGCCTAGCGTACCCCTTGATGCAATTTCGCATACCCCTGGGGGTACACGTACCACTAATTGGGAAACATTGCTATACAGGATGAGTTTTTAATTAGCGAAATCCTTGAAGTGGGTGAATCAGTAAAAGCAAATAAGCAACTTTAAATAGGAATTTTTTGCAAAAGGCCAAACAAAATATATATATATATATATATATATATATATATATATATATATATATATATATATATATATATATATATATATATATATATATATATATATATATATATATATATATATATATATATATATATATATATATATATATATATATATATATATATATATATATATATATATATATATATATATATATATATATATATATATATATATATATATATATATATATATATATATATATACATATATATTAAAATTTAGAATTATTAACTGATAAATAAAAATTTGACAAGCATCGAGCGCGCTGCACTATCCAGCAATACGTAACATATAACAGAGAAATAATATTTGCGATATTTTACCTACCGCCAGATGGCGCAACGCGCTCGACTCTGTTTATGCAATTTTTCAAAACAATAAAATTTTAAAAGTTTTATTTTTTTTTCATATTTTTTTAAAATGTTTTTCTCCAAAAATTCAATCAAAAGTTGCTTATTAGTTCATACTGATTCACGCACTTCAAGGATGTCACTTATTAAAACTAAGCCTGTAGAGATAGCGCTGTTGCTAAAAACAGTAACTTTTGGTATTTCTTTTGTTTTCCTGGCAAAGTCAAGTATTGTGAACGCACCTGTGTGTCTGTGTGTCCGTTAAATTTGGCATGCAGGCATATGATCGCCAACCTTCGGTAGAAGATGGCACGCCTAGAAGACTGCACTTCTATCGTGCAGAAACAGTGGCGACATGTGATTGGCCAAGCTCTTTTTCTTTAATCGTGAGCAGTTTGCTGTTTTTGACAGTACATATATAAGTTAACAGTTTTGTCAGACCGGCGAATAGCCGGGGGAACCTGGCAACGTAAGTTTCCCAAGAAGCGGGTGTAATTGTTGACCTGGCATCATCTACTAATCTATGTAATCAATGATAGCACATACGAAAATACAATAGTAATAACAAACGACAGAAAGACAAATAAATTAACGGATTTTAAAAGAAATAATAGAGCTTTAAATTAAAATTTATTTGAATTTCAAATTCCGACTCAAACCGAAGTCATTCAGTTTCAAATTCAAATAGATAAGGACGTAATATATAAGGTGTGAGCGCAGTTCAACGCCTGCATTCAAATATGCTTCTGTCGCAACTGCCTGGCGGGGCGTATTTGTCGTCCCCATCTAATCCCGCCCAGTCGAATAAAGCCAAGCACGTGCCTGCATACGGAGGTCGTTCGGGGACGCCATAAGCTGTACTTTCCAGTCGGCAAATACTCAATGGGCGAAATTACCAGCTGAAAACGAAAATTATACGGACGGCATAAGAGACAGCACGTGACCGGCCTTAAGAATATACAGGCTTTTATAAACCATCTTAGCAGGCGTATTTGAAATTTCAAAGCAAGTGAGACAGTAATTCTGAGCAACATTATGAGGCATTACCAATTCAAATATGTGGGATTTGAATTGCAACATATGCCATCTCAACCCAAACAGTCAATTTGAAAAAAAAAACTGTTGCTTCAGCCCAAGACTTTTCTGGCAAGTAACCAATGACTGATGTCTTCGGAATATTAATTTCATTAGGAAAATCGATGAGCGCCCTCTCCAAGGAAGTGAAAGGGAAATAAAAATGATATATTTTGGAAATAAAAAATATTATAATATATAGTTTTCCCTGCAGTCAGTTATCAACGCTTTTTCGTGTTTTTTTTTCTTGGACGATATGTTCGCAACCCGTAATCTAGAAGCCTGTAATTAACATTTTTCTGGCTGAGTAAAACTTCCTCTTGCAAACTCCCTCTGCAGCTTCCCTCAACATGCTTGATATTTTCTCGCAAGGAGATCTTTTCTCCTCAAGATCCATTTTCTTTATCTTTCGACCTAATCTAGAAAAGGTTTGCTTTTTTATCCATTAACCCCTTAGGGGATGAAATCCTCGCCCTTCATATGTTTTTCTTTATTAAACTAATAAAGATAAGATGGGTTGCGATTATGTTTTATTTAGCAATTTTCTTTTGCATAAGTCACAATTCATGTCCAACTTTTCGAGGAGATAATCGTGACTTTTCCAATATTTTTTCATGTTGAGATAAAGGCTAACACATCCAGCAACATGTGCCAAAACAACGTGTGTACTCAAGGACATTATCCTCAAGAAATGTTGAAAATTTTCGCGATATCTACTGTTTTACTATAATATTATAAAGAGGTAAAGTTTGTGAGGTTGAAGGGAGTAATCTGGATCTACTGAATCGATTTTGAATTCTTTTACCAATAGAAAGCCATTTTATTTGTGAGTGTCATAGGCTATATATTAATCCGAAAAATTAAAAGATTTTTTCGTGGTAGTCGGATTTGCAAAGTAAGTCGGAGAAAAAACGGTCGAATGAAAAAGTTTCTTACGAACGCTGCCTTAACGATGAGAGATATATGATTAAGTTCTAGAAAATAGTTGTAGAGCTTGATAATACCTACAAAAAATTCAGCGACAGCATATGCCTAACTTTTATATTTGTCGTCCTCCTGAAAGAATGGTACCAAATAATAGCATTACATCTAATATAGTATACAAAGAAGTTTTGAACAATTAAAGTAAACATCATTTATTTAATCATAATCATTTCATTCACTCATTTGAAACCCGGTAACATAGCCAAATCGACATGCAAATACATACTATGCAGTAAAATATAACTCTTCTTTTGGCGGTCAGGAAATAAATCATAGCACACAGCACTAACCGAACAACACTCATAATTTCATCACAAGTAAAAATGTTTACCGCCCAACGAAGTGGGCACGGGTCAGCTAGTATTAGTATAAAGGTGTGATTAGCCTCTGTTTCTTGTCAACCTATAGTCAAAAATGACTGTTAGGGTTTTTTTTAGTTCGTGACTAGTCCTAGATTTCAGTCCTGCAGATAAAAACACTTGCAATGTAAGAAAAGTGTTTCTGTGCAAAAATTTTGCAAATGTTCCCATTTTTGGGTTTAAGTGGTGTCTGTTTGCTGTTACTCGTAAGTTTATTATGTTTTGCATATTTTTATTATTATTATTTATTACATAGCCGGCGATTGGGGAAGGGGTCGCCCTCGCAGCCAATACGCTGCTGTCGGTGCCGCTGGATCTCGTACTCCATTCACAATTCGCTTCAATTCTTGACGATTTTTTGCCACGTCTCGAACAACCCTAGCCGATAATCGTGTGTTGTATATATATATGATGATTCTCATAATTATAATAGTAGGGTAGGATTATATTAGGGTATATCTGACGAACGTCTAGCACTTTCGATTCATTGTATAAGCTCTCAGAAGGGTAACGGAAGGGCTTTTTGTGGATTACTCCTAATAGCGACATGATTCTCATTAAGAGGATCAAGTACTTGCAGAAAAGTTCCACGCCATGTTATGATTCCATATGCTAGTAAGTTATGCTCTAATGCGAAATATATATTTCGTGTTTACGTGATCCATAGTACTTTAGTATCAGAAGCCAGGCGAGATAATCTCTCATAATCTCCAGCAAGTAAGCCTTAGGCTTGGCTGGATTTTATACAAAGCTGTATTTAAAAAAATGGGTAATAAATTAAATATATATATATATATATATATATATATATATATATATATATATATATATATATATATATATATATATATATATATATATATATATATATATATATATATATATATATATATATATATATATATATATATATATATATATATATATATATATATATATATATATATATATATATATATATATATGTATATATATATATATATATGTATATATATATATATATATATATATATATATATATATATATATATATATATATATATATATATATATATATATATATATATATATATATATATATATATATATATATATATATATATATATATATTTATATTTATATATATATATATATATATATATATATATATATATATATATATATATATATATATATATATATATATATATATATATATATATATATATATATATATATATATATATATATATATATATATATATATATATATATATATATATATATATATATATATATATATATATATATATATATATTTGATAAGGTTTGTAAAGAAATCCGTTTATAGGATGATGTTTTTATTGAAAATAAAATTAGTATAAGCTACTTAAAAAGTAGCGAAGGAAATCCCAGCTTGTATTGGGAAATGCTTATGTTTGAATGAGATATACTTACGGATGTGCACGACTTTCGACGGTGCAATGTAAGTTTAAAGGTCCTTTTGCAGTCGACTAACGATCACTATTCATCCATATATCTCATAAATAGGGCTTATCCTTATGCAACACAAAATG